>JAMAHN010000022.1:239144-699662 GCA_023627535.1 Aspergillus sp. S1802E
GCCCCGCCGCGCCGCCGGCCGCCCCCCCCCCCCCCCCCCCCCCCCCCCCCCCCCCGGCAAATCGTAATTTGTTGTCCTGTAATGACCAGTTCGCCCACGCTAGTCTGTTGGGCCAACCGCTCGGAGATAACCAAGTATCAGCAGGAGAAGCAACATCTTAGACAGGAGCAACATGGCCTGAATTTGGAGCAGCAGGCGAAAACAGGGGGAAGAAGCCCTTCTAGAGGTTGTTGATTGGCGAAAGAGGTCCTACACCTTTATTGACGAATCCTACAGTCGCAATGATCATTGATACCATAAGGCTTCATTCATCATCACCAGGATGCTAAGGGTATTTCGCCAGATAGGGCTATAAAAGTGATAAATAAGAGTACAGAATTCTAGTGCATAACAGCAGACAGGGCATGCCAAGGGGGAGTAAGAAAGAAGACACGCAAAGAGAGAACAAAACACGAACCATCGCATGCTCACACCCAAGTCGGATTCTCTGCTCAAAGCTCCTTCCTCCGCCCAACACGCATAAAAGTACAAAATGCCTTTCGGCAGCATCAATCGCAGCGGAATCAGTTTCAATTGGTCATAATCATAGCGCCCTCAACAAAAATCTATTTTCCTTGGATTTTTTCATTCCTTCCGGTTGTTTCGAAGATCCCTCGAGTGCTTCAATCGGCGACCAACAAGCGTCCGCTTGACCAACAATTAGCGCGCAACCGCAAGATTGTCCGACTGATAGATATAAGTTGAGGGTAAATCTCTCGCCTCTCGCTTTCATATAGTCCTAAACAATCATTTGCGCAAGACCTTGGCCACCCAATGTCTTGCTGCCCACGAACTCCTGGCTCTTCAGGCCGGCCAGCGCGTAGAAGAGAGCCGCAATGATGAGGAACACGGCCGCCGCGATCAAGCTCGAGGCGCCGGTAAGAAGACTGAGCCACTGGACCGTACTCATAATCGCGTACATCGCAGCGCGCATCCAATTGGTGGTAAATCGACGAATGAAGTTGTCGAACTTTTCGGAGGTAGGGCAGATTCGCAGCAGGAAGGGAACTTCGATGAAGACGATGATAAAGGCGGACACCCTACATACGTCAGTATTCCATGATCGGAAGCGAATACATACTCCGGAACACGTACAGGCAGATGATACTAAAAACAATGCGTCCGGCATTGAAGGAGAAGATGTTCGCGATTCCGAGAGCGAAGCACAGCACAATGCACACCACTCCGGTCCTAAGCAAAGCCAGTCAGCCTGAAATGGTCGCGAAAGCAAATACCGTGTGTCAAGTATAACAGCCGGCCTGAACATTCCGTCCGGCGCGATGCGCGGCCTTTGTTCCCCAGTCCACAAGTCATGTCGATCCAAACGGCGCCAAGCAACCCGCCAAAGAGGCGCAGGCAGCCATTTAACTTCTTCACGGCCGGTTCGAAAGAAGCGCAACTTTGAAGAGAAATGACGGGATAGGGAATGGAGCGAGGTGTAGATAGGTCACAAACCATTGTCCGTAGATGCCTAGATAGGTAGGGGTCAGCTTCCCTTGCATGTGTCTTGATGAACAAAGAATAAACACAGGAACATCATACTGAAGTTTCGCGAGCGGAATTCCTCAGCCAAAGTCATGGTGACGGGCGGAAGTGAAAGCGAATTCCTGGTTATTTGATAGCGGAATATTCAACAGTAGTAGATCGTGCCAGGTTAGGCTAGGGAGGAAGGACGTTGGGGCGATCTGGATAGGGTTGGAAGTAGTAGTGGATGGGGTACAGCAGTAGATAAAGAGAGATTGACAGTTGCCACGGATGGGCGATGGGCCAGCTTGCCTGATCTGGCCGATCCCCTGACCGCCTGGGCAGAATCCCCAGGCACCCGCGTTGCCTCAGGTATTCCGTTGTTAACTACAACAACGGAACTTCGTACTACTCCCTACTATCCATCTTCCCTCCATTGTGTCCGATCATGGATCCCACAAGCCCCAATCCCGGTCACTCCCACAGTCACAGTCGCAATATTTCAAGGTGTAAGTCTATCGGCACAATTCAACTCAGGCCTTGGCTAATCGCTCCCAGCTTCTCGACCTCGTAGTTCCACCAGAGGACCTCTGGATGGTCCGGACGAGTAAGCGATGCCAATAACGACTCGCGCTTGAAACATCACGCTAACTAATCGAAGTCCCCTAAGCTTACTGGGAACACCGCAGAATTCGAGCGTGACCGACCGTGGTGGCTTCTCCGGGGGATCATTCAATGCTCTGGATCCGCTAGTTCCAGACGAATTGCCCGCGGACTCGGTGAAGGACCTTTCTTACCTTCTGCGCTATGATGTCTATCACTCCCTGTCGCAGGTCGACATTCCGCCCGCATTGCGCGCGGAGTTTGTTGCGCCCGCGTCGGATGAGTCCTTGACCCAAACCCTCGGCACGCTGGAGAAATTGCTAGCAGAGGGCCATTTTCTGCTGGCAGCCTACCTCAGTGGAACCATTCTTACTTCTTCATCAATTCCTCCTACCAACATCAAGCTCATCTTTTCGCTTTTCTACACGCGGCTAGCGTGTCTGGAGCTGTCTGGCAATCCTGTCATTGCCGCACAGGAATCCAAAGCCCTCGAGGATCTGAGCTCGACATTCTACTACACAGAGCCACAGCCCGAGACTTCGGAGTCGGATCAGAAGCATCCGACATATCCACGTCATATTGTACCATGGCCCCTACGGGTGTTGGCTGTCCGACTTCAAAGTATCGGATTTGGCGACCCACGCAGAGGCATCGGCGGACTCTTCGAGATCGGCCTGGAAGCTAGGAGGGAGATCATGCGACCGGACATATCCCTGGAAGAACGACAAATCTGGAAGGAGAGGTTGTCGGATCTAGGCATCAGGAGCGTAAATGCCCTGATCGAGATGGGCGATTTCAACGCGGCCAGAAGATCGTTGCACAGCTTGCAAACGTCCCCTACGGAAAGCGATTTCGACAGATTGAGAAAAGCGCTTCTTTATCTTCTGATCGGCGACCTCGATGCCGCACAGAAGCTTGCTCAGGATTCGGACGACACGGGGGCCATCTATCCCCCCCTTCTCAGTATGGCCGAGGGACGATACGGCGACGCCGTATCTGAGTGGAAAGCGCTTCTAGATAATGGCACCAAAAGGCCCGACGAGGCGATGATCTCGCAAAACATGGCAGTCTGTCTACTGTACACTGGGCGATTGAATGAGGTTTTTCATCCCATATTCCTAGCTTTTGGATGGTATTGCTAACTCGCCACAGGCTCGGGAAGTTTTAGAATCTTTGGTTCAAACGAATCAATCTTTCTATAGTTTGGTGTTTAACTTGTCAACTGTCTACGAGCTCTGTTCGGACAAGGCTGATAAGTTGAAGACCACGCTCGTGGACACCGTCGCTCAACAACCGGTTACTGGAGACGTCAATTTGGATCGTCCGAATGTGGATTTCAAGTTGTGAGCCTGCTTGGAAGGATGTTCTTTGATCTATACGATTATGTTGGTCGCATATCATCCTCAAGCCAAGTGTCAGTCTCAGCCTGTGGTATGGTACATATCAACAATAAAGAGCAAAACGCAACATGCTCCGCATGAGCTGTCATGATGCATTCTCTCTAATTGGCACCAGGTTCTTTTCGGTCTTCTGCTTGGGCTTTCTAATGATAATTTTGTCGCCTTCTTTCTGCCATCCCAGCTTCTCCGTCTCCGCCAGCTTCTCCCAGGTCCAGTTGGGATCGCCGGTGCAGCCCTCGGTGATCCACTGCGCGCTGACACTGAGGTACGCCCGGCCAACCGCTTTCAAAGCGTGTCTCCTCATCCGGTCCTCGGCCCAGTCCAGTACCGCGCGCATTGAGGAATCCACTTCTTGTCGAACCTGCCAAAACACCACCCAATTATCATGGGCCAAGGCACTTAGGACGCGGTCAACGGTTTGCGATTGAAATTGATATTGACTACGAGCTCGGGCGCGCTGTTCGAAAGCAGCCACTAGGTCATCCTGCCGACAAGCCAAGTCCAGGATTAGATATGAAATGAGGTCCTTCAATTCGGACTCGGGTAGTGGATGCGACGAGGAGTGAAGATGCTCCAGCAGGTAGCGAAGCGAAGGGAAATACGAGGGCGGATGCTTGGCTCGGATCGACAGTTTGATGGAGAATGTGTGGACCTGCTGGGAGAAAGGCACGGGGACCGAGGATGCCGTGGCCAGAACGGCCTCTCGGAGCTTGCGAAGAGAGAGAAGCAGCGTGGACAACTCCGAGGCCGGGGAAGGACCGGAGGATTTGGAGCCGGACGGCGCCAGAGAGGCCGGGGGATTCTTAGTCGCGTCACCCGACGCATTGGTAGGAAGCGATGCCCATGCAGCATCCAGATCTTTAGCATGGCGAGCACAGAACGCCATATACCGTTCTACAATCCTAGCATAGTAATCCTTTTGGGCCTTGTGATCTAGCAATCTGGCAACGTGGTCAGGCGGGGATCGTGGAGACCGGTTCCATGCGGACATACTTGCGATCCCCTTTAGACACAAACCCCACCGACTCCAGTGAGTCCGACACGGGCACGGGTTTCAAGCGGCTACCTGGCCATTTAGTGTGTTGGGGGCGGGCTGTCATGATTCAATTCTGCTCAATCTGTTTGTTGCATTGCAAATCGGGGAGTGGAAGAGAAGAAAGAAACCAGGAAGGAAGAGAGAGAAAGAAAGAAGCGGGAGTGGAGGTTCTCCGACATGTTTGCACTGTTTGTCCGGCCCAACAGGAAGTTCCTCTGTTGATCCTCAACAACCGTCCAAGTCCCATCAACCTCCCGGTGAGGCCGAGGCTGCTTGCTCTGTCATATTTTCCTTGTGCAGTCGCTCCTCGGTCCTTACTGCGCGCTGAGAGATATTTTTATAACTTTGCCGATCCCCTGCGCAAGTGTTCGATCTATCTCTTCGGTCGACTTGCCAGCGCTTCCGGTACCTCCAAACTACTGCCTGGTACTTCTGTACTAGTTACATACAAATACTACCGTCTCTCTTCCCTCCCTCCCCTTTTTCTGCTGCAGTTAGTTCAGAAGTACCCTACTGCAGGTGGTCAATATGCCGACTCGCCAGCGTCGCCCCACAGATAGTCATCCGGTCAGCCAGCCAGCGGCCGACGATGCAGCTGCTACTAGTATCCTAGGAAGCAAGACCCCTCAGGTCATCAGAAAGCTTCTTCACTGGGATGACCTGCCTCATTGGCAGAAGGATAACCAGCACATCCATACCGGATATCGGCCCGCCTCGTTCTCATTCTTGCTCTCCCTGCAGTCGTTGACCTATCTTCACAATGAGACGGTGAACATCTACTCGCATCTGGTACCCTCGCTGTTGGCGGTTCCGGCCGCCGTCTGGTTGCATCGCGTCTTAGCGCCGAGGTATGAAACCGCGACCCGTGCGGACCTCGTGGCATTCGGATGTTTTTTTGCCGGGGCGGCGTTCTGCCTGGGGATGTCCGCAACGTACCATACCATTTCGAATCATTCTCCGTTGGTGGCCCGTGTGGGCAATGCCTTTGACTATGTCGGGATCGTAGGCCTGATCGTGGGCAGCTTCGTTCCTAGCGTGTACTTTGGGTTCTATTGTGCGCCGGATTTGCAACGGGTGTATTGGACGATGATCTGCACCCTGGGTCTTGGCTGCGCCATTGTTTCCATTCTCCCTTGGTTCCGGACACCTCGGTGGCGGCCTTTCCGCGCGGCCATGTTTGTCGGTATGGGCCTGTCAGCAGTGTTCCCCGTGATCCACGGATTACAATTGTATGGGCTAGACCAAATGATGCGCCAGATTGGTCTGGGATGGCTCCTCCTTCAGGGCTTTCTGTACGTCCTAGGAGCTGGGATATATGCGGCTCGAGTGCCAGAGCGATTGCGACCCGGCACATTCGACCTTTGGGGCAGCTCGCATCAGATCTTTCATGTGTTGGTGGTATGCGCCGCCGTGGCTCACCTGACCGGGCTGCTGAGGGCGTTTGATTACAGACACAGTGGGTTGGCTGACAGTTGTCTCCTTTGAGCCTGGACGGTCTGGTTCGTTCAAATCAGAGGGGAAGCGAGCGGGATTTGGTGGTAAAGGCTCTCCAGATCACACGGGCGGTGTACGATTAGGGGGGGGGGGGTGGTTGCTTGGTGAGAGCTACAATGTGACAGTCAACAAACTGTCGCGCAAAACTGGTTTTGATTTTTTCTTCGTGAGATGAGAATCTTCGCACGATGTTATGCTGACGGACCACCAACGATACGAGATTATTTTTTTTTTTCTTATGGTTTCCTTCTGTCCGCCCTTTCTTCTCCTCTTCCTGTTGCTGACATCACGGTATGCGTGCAAGGGATGAAAGTCCGAACTCGGGAGATGAGCAAAGCAAGGCATTCGAGAGATCCGATTACCGACGTTTCTATTTGAGGAAGGAAGCATGACTTGAAGGGGGAGAAGAAAAGAAAGGAAAGGAAATTAAACCCAGACACGCCCACCAGCTTTCGGTTCTGGAAGCATGAGCAGGGTTTCTCCAAAGGATAAAGTCTTCACCGCTCGATTGGGATCCTCATCAGGACGAATAGAGATTCATTCTTGCACCGGTTACAGCTCACATGGTGTGCTGGCCTGCATGCCGCTTGGGAAGAAGAAAAATTCTAAATGGTTCTCACCATTGGATGCTACGTCAGACAACAATGGCTACTCTGGAAATTTGCAAGTTGATTGATGCAATCTGGTCGATTGCCTAGGTCATGATGGTTGCACCTGAGCTTATTCTTCCAGGCTCCTCCCCCCTGGAGGAAATTACCAGCCAAGTGGCTCCCGCTTTTTGTCTCCTATCAGGGGTTATTTGGGCAAAAGGGCCAAGCAATTTGGCATTTGCCTTTTTGGACAAGTAAGATTTGGGGGTCAGTTGGACTTGCCTGTGAGGAGCTGCAGGCAGGGTTACTGGCCACGATTGCTGGCGTCTCCATGCGTGGTGGATCAGATGAAATTTTGTCGGGTTTCACAACGGCTGACTTCATATGCGGTTCCCGTCAATTCACAAATCCAGATACGAATCGTGTTTATGCTCGCGTTGCATTATGAGGCCGCCGAGAGGGAATAGGAGGCTATATAGAGTCTTAGGTTTGGGACATCAATGTTAGCGTCGATCGTTGTTATTCCTTTTCTGATCTTCGAACGAAGTACATGCTGCCAGGACATGCTGCCTATCTAGTGAGAGAACCGACTGTACAGGGTAGGGAAGGTTCTTTTTGACCGCAAGACCATATACAACTGATCTAGTCTAGCACGTACCTTTTCTGACTCCTTTCCATTCTTTCTCTCTTCTCTACCCGTCTCCCTCTCTCCTTCTCATCATCCATCCTCTCTCTCTCTCTCTCCCCTCCGCAATAAATAAACCTCCCTCAACGTGATGTTTTCCGAAGCCGATCAGAACACAGGCAGCACAGGAGATACACCCAAGCTGCGAGCGGCGTGCGAGAACTGCCGACAATCCAAGGTGAAATGTAACTTGGGAGCGAAGAACACGTGTATCCGGTGCCTCCGCCATGGTCTGTCGTGCCGATATCGAGTTGCCAATCGGTCGGGCAAGCCGAAGGGTAGTAAGAACCGGGCTACGCTGAGGAAACTGGGCCAGCTCCCCGAAGGCAAGCCTGTATTACGGGGACCTGATAGCGGACCGACAGACAAGGGACTCCAGGTTATCGAGCAGCGGTATGGTTATGGAATGGACCGTATGGACCATAAGGTAGATACTCCTATGGTCTTTTCACGTCTTTCAACTTCCCCTAAACCTAACATTACTATACTATAGACGTGGGAACCAGAAAGCCGCGAGAGTCTTTCAGAGAGTCCTCGAAGCCAGGATGCGCACACCACCCTGCACTCATGCCTGCCGTTCCACGAGTCCGCCAACATTGAATATGCATCGTCGTACGGCGACTCCCTCCCACCGTCAGGCAGCGACCCAATCGCCGCGCACGCATCCATGTCGCCGACGTTCCTGCAAAAAGAGTTCATCACAAAGGGCCTCACCAGCTTCCCTCTCGCCGTGCACATCCCCAGCGCCTTCCAACCGACGTGCGAATGCGGCGAGGCTCTTGGGTTCCATACGAACCGTCTCCGACACATGGTCGCCGACCCGCTACAGTTACGCTTCGACCAGAGCCTGCAAGCCATCCAGGCGGCGCTGACAGTGTGCCGCGACTTCCTGCAGTGCACCAGCTGCCACAAGGACAACACCAGTCTGCTTCTGTCCGTGTCTGCGCTCGACTACACCCTGCAGCTCTTCGACTATTGGATATCCTACGAGTTCACGACCGGCGGCGTTGACCGACTGCCGCCGCCAGGCACGGTGCCCGTGACGGGCCCTCTCCCTGTCGGGTACGGCGAGTACGAGATGGGGGTGGAAGAGACGCGTCGCGTGCGACGGTTCTTGCTGCATGGGCGACTGCAACAGACGCAGGAGGTGCTGCGTCTGCTCAAGGAGGTGGTTGAAGTGAGTATGTCGGCTAATAGCGAGGGATTGGAAGGGAGCTGGCTGCAGCAGATCATTCGGGGGTATGAGACGACGGTGGAGGCTTTTTTGCAGGGGATGATACCATGTATTTGCCATTGTCATTGCCATTGACTTCTCTTATTTAATTGAATTGGTTGAATCAATTAACTTACGTATATAGCAATTTCTCCAATTTATCTTATTTTATTCATTTAGAGTCTAGGTGGACAGAGTTGACCCAAAGAAAGTCCCGTCGTTTTCTCGGTCCAGCCGGGCCTCGGCAATTCCCCCCCCCCCTCTCCTCACCTCTACATACATACGAACATATAACAACTCCTTCTCAACCTCAACCTCATCTTTTATCCATTTCCCTCCATGAATCCGCAATAATCAGACAAACCCCCCCGTAAGATCAGACCAACACTTACAAACTCAATCCTCCGAAAGGAATAAAGTCAAGAAAAGAAAATGGCATCCCGTCTCTCCCAACTCTCCTCCCACCTAACCTACCCCCGCGGCCTCCTCGCCAACCAAGTCGCCATCATCACCGGCGGCGGCCAAGGCATTGGCGCAGAGACGGCGACCTTGTTCGCGAACGAAGGTGCAAAGGTGGTTATTGCTGATGTGGATCATGGTATTCCCTCCCTCTCTCACTTTCCTTCGCCTTTTACCTTTTCCTTATCTCCCTGCTATAATATATCCTATCCTATCTTCATCCCTCTCTCTCCCTATGATAACATAAGTAATAAATGCTAAGAAAGGGAATAGACAAAGCAACGCAAACCGCCGCCAAAATCAACACCGCTGGCGACGGAGACCGCGCGCTCGCCGTCGTCGGCGATATCCTGGACGACGGATACATCGAGACGCTGGTCCAGAGGGCCGCGGAGTTTGGGGATGGGAAGATCCATATCATTGTGAATAATGCGGGGTTTACTTGGGATGGGGTTATTCATAAGGTATCATTCATTCCCTTTTCCCTTCTTTGCTTTAGTTTTTGGGGGGGACGAGGACGGCGGGGAGAAGGATAGGTATACATATGTTGTTAGAGAGAGAGATAAATAGGCTAACGAGTTGGGCCACGGTAAACCCCATATGAGGAGGACAGATAACCGATCAACAATGGGACACGATGCTTGCGATTCATAATACCGCGCCGTTCAAGCTGGTGCGGGCTGCCGCGAAGTACTTCCGGGTCAAGGACGGGGAGCCGCGCTGCATTATCAATATTAGTAGTACGAGTGGGTTGCATGGGAATGCGTATGTTCTTTTCTCTTTTCTTCCTTTTCCCCCTTACCTCACCCTATTGTGTTTGTGGATGCCAATCTCTCTGTTTATATCTATGTCTATGTCTATGGATGTGGATGTGGACGTGGATATGGATGTAAGACTCATATTCATGCACTATCATACTCTCCACCTCCTACACCTACACCCTTACTACACTCCCCTCCCCTCCCCTCGACTACACCCAACTAACAACCCATACCATGATACGATACGATAAAAATAGAGGACAAGCAAACTACTCGCTCGCAAAAGCCGGCCTCGTCGGACTCACCAAAACAATCACAAAAGAATGGGGCCCTGCATTCGGCGTCCGCGCCAACACGATCGCCTTCGGCCACATCACGACACGCCTAACCGCCGCAAAGGAAGACGGGGCGTTCATCACCACGCCGGACGGGACGAAGGTGGCGTTGGGGATTCCGGGGAAGCAGCTCGAGAGTCGGAAGGGAGCCACCGCCGGAGCCACCGCAGCGCAGTATCCGGATATTCCGCTGGGCAGGCCAGGCAGTCCACAGGAGGCGGCGAGGTCGGTGTTGGCGGTGGCGAGTCCGTTGTTTGCGTATGTGACTGGGGAGACGATTCGGGTGACTGGGGGAAGGAATACTTAGATATTTCCTTTTCCTTTTTTTTTTTTTTTTTTTTTTTAAACTTATCTGTACTTGGGACATGTGTTGTATGGTTTCTGTTTGACTGGACTGTAGTTAGTTCCAGAGCGGTAAGTAAAACAGCAAAGACAGCGAGCAATCAAGGTTTTAATTCCAATGGAATTGATATGGATTAATATCAATGGTCTGTTCCATTTTTAGAACCGAATGAACAGGCCTGCTTGCCTTGTTCAACAAGTCCTGTCCTGTATGCGACTAAGCGCCCCTGTAAACGGGACAGCAAGGACAGCAGTCTAAACCCTGACAATAGCCAGCAGAGCAGACAGCAAAAAGTCAAGTAAGTATGTGTATGTCAAACACCAACGGTCGCAGCTAAGCGCCGCCCTGTTTACCTGATACTCGCACGGTTCCGTAGTACTTCGTATGAACAATCGTCACATCTCTATTTATATCATCGTATCACAAATCACACAAATCATGAGGTGGTTGGTTTTTTCTTTTTCGTTTTAGATTTTTCCGGTTCCCTGCAAGTCTTGCAAGTCTGCAAAGTTGCAACACTTCCTGCATGACCATGGCCCCAACCAGGGTGACGATTCCTTCGGGCCGAAAAATTGGACGATGGAGCTGAACTGAAACGAAACGAAACGAAACGTACAGTGTAGTGTCCAGAACGTCTGACAACAAGGAGTATGTAAGAAATAATAACTCCGGCGTCACGTATCTTATCAACAAATTATAGAAAGATGAGAAGAGAAGAGAAGAGAAATGATCAAGGATGAGATCAAAGATAAGAATAGGAAAGTCAAAAGAAAAAGAAAAAAAAAGATAAAGAATCAGGTATAGGAGTAAAGTGAAAACGCCTCGGTATAAGGCCATCAAAACGAATGTCCATCCAACAACTCCATGCAAAACCAAATAAACAATGCTTTCTTGGGGGTATTTCTTTTCTTCTTTCAATCCTTCAATCCGACGCCAGTAAACACCCTGCAAACCAAATCACCCATTCATCAAAATCGCAACAAAGATATCCGTAATCCGTAAAATCCCACAGAATTCCGCCCAATGGTAACATATTAAATACTAAAACATATTCCACGGTTTCTGTTGGCAGCACATGGCTGGCAAGAGGTATAAAAAAAAGAAGTCCAAGAAGGGAAATCCATCCATCGAAAGAGGCGAGGGGAATATCCTCGTATCCGGAAAAGGTCCAAACAATAAGAAAAGAAAAAGAAAATTAGACGTATGTGCAAAGGTACCCCGGTCTCCAAGGCTTTTCGCTCTGGAAATAATACAGTCGCTTCGGGAATGCAAGGTGGAGTCCAGAAAGAATCGAAATATCCCGAGATCTAAAGGTCCTGGGACAGGTTGAAATCAATGGCGTGCAATCGTAAACCTGCGTTAAATGTGCTGGGGTATGTGTATAAAGGCAATGTGTTTTTTTTTTTTTTTTTGTTCTTTTTGCTTTTTCAATGTTCAGTGTGGAGACCGAAGCCTAACACACGGGAATGGGAATGGTAAAGGGTGGCACGATGAGAGGTTCAGGAAGGTCACTGCATGCGACGGAGTCCGCCTGCGGGAAATCATCTTTGCAGTCAACCTCGGGATCCAGTCCAACCGAAGACATCGACGACACGCTGTCCAAGTCCGTGTACCCTTCGGTGAAAGAAGAGGCATCCGAGACGGCGGATTCCAGCGAATCCGAGTAGTGCGACGATGAAGCCGACGAGGAAGAGGAAGCGGAGTTGTAGACATTCACCGGGACTTGCTCCGGGACCTGAGCGTGGTTCACGCAGTCTCCCGGAAGAGATCCGTCAACGGGCCACTGAGTCACGGGGTTCATCGTGAACTGAGGGCAGTCCAAGATCAAGTTGCGAAGCTCGGGAATGGTGATCCTCTTCCTAGGGTCACATTCGAAGATGCGGCTCAGTATACAGATCATCTCATCGGACAGGGGAAGAATGGACTTGAGGAACATGGGATCCTTGAGGTAGGCCCGGAAGGTGGAGTCCTCAATGGAGGCACGCTTCCAGGGGTTGCGGCCGCACGTGAGGTTGACGAGGATAACACCCAGACTCCAGACGTCATTGGGTGCGCTTTCGTACCAGGACATGGGTCGTGGATTTGGTTGTTGACATTCTTGGAGAGCTCGAGGTTAGCATGATCTTTCTATAGAATTAGAAGGGACAAAAGAACTATATAGAACATACCGGGTGACATGTAGAACGTGGATCCGCAACCAAAATCCGAGGTAAAAGGGTCCGCAGTAGCAAGGCCAAAGTCAGCAAGTTTGACCGTCAATCCCTGGTCCGTTACCAGGATGTTCTCCGGCTTGAGGTCCCGATGATAGATCCCGACGGAATGACAGAAGTGGACGGCATCCAGGATTTGGAGAAATACGCGCTTGACCAAGGGGTCGTTGCCGATGAAGTTACCCTTTTCGGTGATACTGGAGAACAGATCACCCTCGGGACAAAACTCAATGACCACGTAGGTGCAGTCGAAGGAATCCATGATGCGGACCAAGGAAACCACATTGGGATGTTGGCTGGCCAAATGATGCAGCTTGATCTCCCGCTGCTGGTACTTGAGCTGCCGGGGATCCAGTCCGGTCTTGTTGAGGGCCTTGACAGCATACAGGACATTGGTATGAATGTCGACGGCCGTGTAGACGACGCCATAGGCGCCGACTCCCAAGATACTAGTCAGCTCCAGCCGGTTGGCCAGGAGCAATCCCAAACGGTCTTCCGGGGCATAACAGCGGGCGATAGGGGGAGAAGGGGGAGGAGTCGGTAGCATATGAGGGTATATGCCTACCGGGGGAGCGGGAGGAAGCATGATGGATGTAGAAGTGAAGGGACGGTTTGTTCTGCAAAGGTAATCCAGAGGGAACGTCCACGCCGGGACAAGTTGTCGACAAGAGATCAAGGGACCTCTGAAGAATTCCTGGGAGTAATAATAAGGTCCAAATCCGGGATGGAATCAATCCAAGTTAACCAGCAGGCGGTCATATATAGCACCAAAGGAGAGAAGTAGTCGTCTGGAGTCAAGGAGCCATTGAAGGAATGGAGTTGTTGTGAGCGGACAGAAATCAAGCAATCAAATCCTCAGGACTGGTCCAAGTTTGTTGGCGATGATGATTCAGACGTGGTTGCACAGACAGGCGAGCAACAAGCAACAAGAACACGGCAATCGGGAATCCAAGGGAGGTTAAAATCCGACCGGTCGGGATGGGTTGCAAGTTTGTTGATGGAGATGGGAGAGATCCTTTTGGTATGTTGTAATGCAGATATGTGTAGAGATGTGTCCAAAGCGGATAGATCGATCGGACAGAATGGGGGGCAAGAGGGGGAAAATGTCCAAAGTATTATTGGGGGGGGGGGAAGGCGGAGGTGTAAAATGATATATGTCCAGAAGTCCCCCAAAAAAAGAACTATAACAACAGAAGAAGGAATAGTAAATAAATCCAAACAGGAAAAGAGAAAGAAATTAAAATAAAAGGGAAATAAAACACCAGTAACAGGACGATGGAATGTGATGGATGGATGGCAAGGAAGTCAAAAGGAAATAATAGAAAAGGAAAAAAAAGAAAAAAGAACACGAGCACGAACGAACTAGAAGGGAGAGGAGGGGAGAGGAGAGGAAGAAGAGCGAGAGGATATTATGGGAAGGGAATAATAAGTAGGTTCAAGAGATGGCGAAGATAGACGGATAAGGGAGGATGGGATGGGGATGGGATGGCAAAGGGGGACCAGCACTAATCTTCCCCCAAAATAAACCAAATAATAATAAGAAGAAGAATAATAATGATAATAATAATCCCACTGCACTAAGAGGAATAGTCCCGGGGGGAGCAGTCTAAACCACTCGTGGTCAGAAGATTTGGTGGTGGCCAACAGAGGGCAAAAGGAATTACCTCAGAAGAGGGTCATCAGCGAATGCATTCTGGCAGAAGCCCCGTTCCATGTTAAGGACTCCACCGGACTAACAATGTATGATGCTTAGACTAGTGTAGGTCCAGCTACAAATAGGAAAAGAGGGGAACCGACCAACTCCACCGACCAGGTCGGGACTCTCAGACTGGCGAGGGGGCACGCCTTTCACAGCCGGATGAGTCAACGGGGCACGGTGCGTGGAGCGAAGCAGATGTTCATAAGCAGATGACCTCGATGGCAACGGACTGGACTCGAACTTTTTCTTTTTTCCTTTTTTTTTTTTCTTTTCTTTTTCTTTTCCATAGAAGATCCCATGATGAATGAATGGATGGTAAGTGGCAGTAAATCTCCGAGTTATTATTATTCCTTTCGTCAGTGCTCAGTCAATAGGAAGAACTAGGGATTCGCCCGGTGGATGAGGGAAGAAGGCAAAGTGGTCCGCCTATTGCCGTTTCGTTGCCTGTTCGCTCCGAAGTGGGGAAGGGAGGCGGTGTGGGAGTGTGAGTGAGTGAGTGAGTGAATGTGAGTGTGTGTGGGAGGGAGGGTGACAGGTCGGTCGCCTGCTGATGACGCTGAATGGCCCAGAGGCAAGCCGACTCCACTCACACACTGCATCCTTGACGGAGAAGTATTGGCTCTCCTCCAACGCAGTCCATGGAAGATTAAATCGACGCCCAGACGCCCTCGGATTGGCGGTTCACCCTTGAGCTGACCTGAATGGAACAGGTTGAACAAGCCCGATCCCCGGTCCAGCCTCCTTGCTCGTTTGGTCTGGTCTAGGAGAATTTTCAACTTGGACGGGAAATGAGGCTGGATCAATGGGTGACCCACTTTCTCCGGCCCTCTCTGACTCTCTCTCTCTCCTTTTTGATCGGACAATCAATCGCTGATCATCAATCTGGTTCGGTTTGAACATCCCGTTGCAACCTGGCCCGTCCACCTCATCTCAGAAGTTCTGAACGAAATGCAAGTGGTACCGGACTAGGTAGCCAGTACACCGGAGGACATCTGTCCATCAACCAACAGTCAAACTTTCTGTGGTCGGTAGTTTGTTGTACCGGCCAGATGCCAGCTCATCTCACTACTACTCTGGTTGAACGGAATATTTAGTCCTGACGACTTACTGGAGGACTTCCGTACACAGTAGTCGTTACTCCACCAGAGGGTGCTTACTACCATCTAGGTCCTTTCCTTGACTTGACTTGGGTCTTATGTTTGTTTACACTTTACAGTGTAGGTTGCCAGGCGTGCATTCAACTACGGCGGTGAACAACTGACCAGTCTGTCTGATTTCCGTCCCGAAACGGCAACAGAAAAACAAGACTCACAATCAAGGTGTAGACTTAAGAGTCCAGATACTCCCGTCAGAGTCAGTCGAGGAGAGGAGAAGAGTCTCAAGATTCCCGACCGGGTCCAGATAGACCTCGGAGGAGAAAGTCTATCGAGCAGGACTTCATGCGGCGAATCAATCCAGACGGATGATTTGGTTTGAGTGTACACCGGGTAAGGCAGGAGGAGGAGGAGGAAGAGGAGGAGGAGGAGGAGGCCCGTATACACCTAGGCTTATACGGACCCTGAATGGGCAGTACTGGTAGAGAGTGAAGATTGAACAGGTATTCTGATTCAACCCACGATGGAAGCCATCTCACGGGTCGGAGCATTTCGTGTAGCGTGGACGGAAAAGTTGACATAGTCACCACTTCCTCAGGATGATAATAATACCTAGCCCCTACTACAGTCTACACAACAACGAAAAAAAGTACACTGTGTCAAAAGTGAGGCAAGCAGGCTGCTTCGAGAACGGTCGGATGACAAGCCACGACGACAGCGGATTGGCTGCACTGCGAACGAGTGCCACGTTGCATGGACCAAGGCAAGGCAAGGCTTTCCCGTGTATCGAATCCACTTTCGGGTTGGATCTCATCGTCTCAAGTCGTTTAGGAGAGCGCTCGGGCAACGGTGGGGAGCTGCCTGGGGCCCTGGGCTGGGTAGCCTGGGCTGCCGGGTGGGCTGCCTCGTCGCCTGATTGGGACGAGGCCAAAGTCTATTAGATCATTGTCAAGTGATCGTTTTAAGTTTTAGTTTTCCATAATATGATGATAATTATGATCATACTATATAACATTATGATTATCCTCATCTTAATGGACGGTCAAACTTAAAAGCACACACGCTCTTAATAGTGTATATACTCCGGTGTAAAGATCCATTGAGCGCTCTCTCTGTACCCCGGATGATCTTCTAACTATGAGACTGGGAATCTCGAGTAGACCTCTTTACTTTAGGTGTAGATAGGACTAACTACGGTGTACACAGTTCTACAGTGTATGTACATACATATATGTACATATACCGGTACATGCAGTATCTCCATATCTACAGTAGCCATGTATGTACATGTGTGCATGTCTCATCTCATCTCATCTCATATCACATGTATCTGTCTATTCATACAGATCGTCAACCTCAGAATGACTTCATTCTGCCGTCCCTTTACTCCCAAACTTCGTTCTTTGTCCAGTCCTCGAATCTGATATCATCTCCTAGAAAGAAAAAGGGGGGAAAGGGGGGGATGACTCCCGTTAATAGGACGTGTAACATGACTCTGAACCCCCCTCATTGAATGATTGAATGATTGAACCTTATCTATGGGCCCCTATTTACGGAGTATATATCACAGAACCCTCATTTATTGATTTTTTTTATGCACATAAAACACTCAGGCTCAGGCTCGGGTTCACTCAGGTCCAATTCAGTTCAGACATAAAAGACGATGGCGATGGCGACGGTGATGACGATGACGCAACCGCCCGACCGGGGAGGGAAAAGAAAAGGAGACAAAAACAGTTGAACAAACAGAACCCCATGGATCAAAGACTACCGTCCGCTTTCGCCGAATAGAAAAACATAATGTAGAATCCAAGAAAAGACACCCATCCAGAAAGAAATCAAAGAAATCAAAGAAATCCATCCGTCCACACCGGGTCGATCACTACTAACATTCATCACTTGCCCTGACGGCTACCTACTCTACAGTTAACTGTACCTTACACCGTACACTCAATCTCAACAGGGTAAATCTAACTACTGTAGTCGATGTCACCATCTAACCAGTGGCCACCGCAAAGGCAAAACTAGAAGATTCGATTCTCCATTCCATCTTCATTCGTTCGCCACCCTTATCCATGGATCGCCGGTTTTTCAAGGCGCCCTTTGCCCTGGTTGCCCGAGTCATTCTTTCATTGTCTGGGCTGTGTTAGGGACGGAGTCTGATCCACTGACCGTGGGAAGGCATCCATGTTTCCATACACCGACGGTGGACTCCGGTAGATAGGGATGTGCTACACATACGTACTAGACTACGTGATCGCCTGTCAGATCGGTGGCAAGGAAGCCTACTTGTGCTGACGGGGGCAAAGGGAAGGTTACTCAACACGGTGTTAGACAAGGCAGCTCATTTTTGGTGACGGTGTACACACACACACACACACACACACACACACACACACAAATGTGATCTCGTTTCAGCAGTTTACCTGACTGGCTCGGTATAATAATGACATAATTATATACATGATGATATTTCATGGAGTTTGCCTCCTGGGAGGAAGGGTTCGCTCGCGCTCATTCTCCACTAGGTCTTGGGCCGCGCAATGAATGGATGCTTCAACGCCTCCGCTGGCGTGCATCGCTTCTCCGGGTTCAGACTCAGACATCGATCCAGTAGATCCACAAACAGCGTCAGTTCTTTCGCCTCGCTGTCCGACATCCCTCGGGTGCCCTTGCCCAGTAACCTCGTTTTCAAATCGCGCGTGGGCTTCTTGAAGTCGAGAATGCGCGTGGTTAGTCGCCCCGTGATTTTGTCCTCTTCCGTGCTGTGGAAATTCAACATGTCATCGAAATGCATATGAGCCAGCGATCCCTTGCGCAGCAGCTTGGGTGGGTATTTGCCACGGCATTCCATAATGGACCGCAGCATCTGGTTGTTGTTCCGCCCCGTGAACAGGATCTTCCCCGTGTAGAGCTCGAACAAGGTGCAGCCAATGGACCACACATCGATGGCGTGATCGTAGGGGATTCCCAGGATGATCTCTGGGGCCCGGTAGAACCGACTGACCAGGTAGGGGGTGATCTCGTTGTCGGTCGCGGGCGAGGCAGACCCTAGATCGCAGACCTTGAGGATGTTGCGCTGCTCGTTGACCAGCAGGTTGTCGGGTTTCAGATCCGCATGGAGGATATTGCACTTGCGGAGCAGGCTGAGCCCCAGGAAGATCTGCTGCGCGTATGCTCGAATCGCTCGCAGGTTCAGTCCGACATCTCGTCCGAACTTCTTCAACACTTCACGCAGGTTCATGCTCAGGTTCTCGAAGACCATGCACAAATGTCCCTTGTGGTCAAATTGCCGCACATACTTGATGACATGCTTCTTATCCTCCGGGTCCGCCTCGTGAAGTTGTTCCAAAATGTCGATTTCCTTCAAACCCGCTTTCCGCATGGTGTCGTTCTGCCGAATGATCTTGACCGCAACCAGTTGACCGGTCTCCTTGTCCGTTGCGCGCACGACCGAGGAAAACATTCCTTTCCCGAGATTCTGCAGGACGTGGTATCGGCTGTCGATCAACTCACCAAGTCGCACGTTATAATAACCCTCAGGATCATCCCAGTTGTCCATCATGCTGATATCTAGCTCCTTCGCCTGAGGGACGGCGGACGTAGCCGAGGCATGCGTGGGTTGCGTCGTTTCATGTGTATCTTCCGCAAACATGTCGTCGCCGTCGTCTTCTGCGAACATATCGTAGGGATCCTTGGCCTTGGGCTGCGCTGGCTCGACCGGAGCCGCGTCCGGAAGTAAGAGATCCTGCTTGGTGGTCTGCGTCTCGTCGTAGGTGGTCGCGGAAACATCTTCGCTTGTATGTTTTTGCCTTTCAGCTTTCATGTCAAATGTAGGATCGTAGTCGGCGGCAGAAGGCTCATCTGGTTCGGCGCCATCTATAGGGGCTCCGGTATTAGCCAAGTCGGCGTCGGTACCGACCTTGAAATCGGGGAATTCTCCGGGGCCTTCGTTGGGCGTTAGGGCAGCGGGACTTTGCGTTTCTGCATTGGAAGGTATGTTAGCATGCTCTCGACGACGCTTGCAGTAGGATCACCAACCTGATACAGCTGTGTTGGGGGTGGCTTGATCAGCGCTCGGGGTCGGCGCGGATGATTCCCTATCGCTGTCGATATGAAGTGCCTGCAGACGTAAAGGAGTCGCCTGTCCTCTATATTTAGCCCTGATAGCTTCACGTCGTTTACGGCGAGCTTCTATTTGGGCCGCCTCATCGACCTCTTCCGCAGGTTCCGCGGGCTGCGAATCTTTCTTCTCATGCACGGTTCCATTTGTACTGCGAGCCAAATGGGTCAGTTAATTAAGCCGTCGCAATGGACGAGGAGGGACATACCCATCTTCAACACGAGCTGCGAGGGAAGGCGGCTGGACCTGATCCTTTCGAGTTTCAGCATCTGGTTTCAACTGTTCAGTAGATGACTTTCCCCTGTTATCCCGAGGTGCAACACTCTCCGCCCCCTGGGACTTCCACTCGTCACCCGAGTATTGCTTGGGTTTCCGAATTTCGCGGTAGGGGGAACGGCTGCGGGGGCGCTTCTCGCGACGTCGGTCATAGTCATCATTGTACCGGAGGCCCGTCGCGTAATCCTCCTCGCGGTCGTAATCGTAGTAGGATCTCGGACGCCGGTGCGATTGGCCTCGATCATGATACCTGTCATCGGATCGATACGCGGGGCGGCGCGAGGAGTCGGGGCGAAACCGCCGATCGTCATAGTCATCATCATTGCGGCGGCGCTTATTCCCTCTGTACTCTCGATAGGGAGAGCGAGATCGGGAGCGCGACCTCGTTCTGGATCTCCGGCGGCGAGGCGATCTGCTGCTCACGGATGGCGAGGAAGATCTGGGCGCCGACGATGTACTAGCTCTGGTGGGACGGTCAACGCTGGTGCCATTAAGAGGAAGTTGCGACGTAGTTGCCTTCGTCTCTGAACCTGATTCGATGATCTCACCCTCAGAAGGGGTCGACGGAGACCTCGACCTGCGTGATGCCATGTTTTTGTTTTATTTCTTATGCACTCAAACCAAAGCCGAATGGAAGGTATACAGTTGGGCCTTTGGGAGTAGCTTTAGAAAGCAGACAGAGAATGGTCCGTTAGCAAGAACGCTTCCGATGACCAAGTCAAGTAGGGGAAGTGTATTAGAAAGTCCAACCGGCGAGATATGCCACAGCCCTTGCCAATGATTTGACCGAGCGTCTTCAACCGAACATAAGAGTCGTTTCTTTGCACGGAAGAAAGGAAAGATGCCTGTTGAAGCTGAGTACCAATGGAAGCGAAAGAGAGAAGAGATAATCGCGATGAAACAACAAAGTGGAGAAAGCGAGGCGAGATGAGATGGAGATGGAGATGGAGATGGAGATGGCACGACGGTGATGAGCGACGGGAAGTTCACGTCAACCTTCGCAGTCCCGTGTCTTGGGAGGAGATTTTGCGCCTAACCCCATCGGACGCTAGTGTCACCCCGCAGCTGATAAGCCCGTTTTGACTTGGTCTTTTTTTTTTTTTTTTTCTTGCCTTCTTCTTCTTTTCTTCCCCTCTCGGGTTGATCGATCTTCACTGCCGTCTTCCTCCGCCTCCTGAACGAAAGTTCTTCTCTCTCTTTTCTCTCCCTCCAATTTACTATATCACTCTCATACCGACACGATGGGTGGCGCCAGCAGAGAAGGTATGACCCTGCTTTTCCTCTCATATATCGACGCATACTGATTCAATTACCCCTCTTTTCCAGGTGGCAAGGTTAAGCCTTTGAAGGCCGCCAAGAAGGATAAGAAGGACCTCGACGACGAGGACCTTGCCTACAAGGAGAAGCAGCGTGCTGGTATGTTATGGAACTCGAGTTTTCATCCAATCTAGCCTTTTACGGATGTTAATCATTCTTGCGCACAATTAGAGGCCAAGGCCAAGAAGGATCTTCTTGAAAAGACCCAGGGCAAGAAGGGGCCCCTGAACACCGGTTCGCAGGGTATCAAGAAGTCGGGAAAGAAATAAGCCAGCTCGGAGATTCAATGCGATGACCGTCTTTCTCTCTTCTTCTCTTTGCCTTCCTATGACATAACGTTAGCGACGAACAACACAAAGATATCACAATTATGGGAGACTTCCTATTCTAAGCATTTGACCATTGTTATTTTCGTCTTATTCTTGATACCTATCTTACAAACAACACCAAGTTTTCCACCAAACCAAGTAGCAAACCACTATTACATGTCCTAATATGCAGATGAAGTCGTTCCCCGTTATGATAAGCAATGAGGGACCCAATTATCGGCATCCGTTTCACAAACATGATTCTCCAAACAAGCAAGAAAGAGATTGTCAACGCCGTCTGAATGCTGCCAAATAACAAGGAATTTGATGCCACCAGGACAAATGAGAAGCAGATGCAAACCTATCAAATCCTGAATGAGGGTATACGCAATGTTGAAAAAATGAGATGGCCCGGCCAATAAAGATCCGGCACGAAAGGAAATTCGAAGGGAGAAGGAGGCGGCACCAGCACGGCGGAAAGAAACAACAGAGAAACGAGTAAACAAGGAAATGAAAAGACAGGACGTGACGCCAAAAGCGCTGAGAGAAACATGCTGTAAATCAAATGAATGCGTTGTGGTTCGACCTCTTTAACTGGTTATTCGCTTAACCCATAATCCACTGCCACCGCCATAGTTGTTTCGTTCATCTCGCTTCTTCCAGGCTCTGTAGAGTTTAAGGCCGAGCTCGTGCTCTTCCCGTTGGATCTCGGCCAGCTCGTTGTTCAGGCTGGTAACGGTTTTCTTGACTTCTTCTCTGGCAGCAATGTCGTATGCGATGGAACTTGGTTGGATGACCTGGGTCAGTTCGTGGATCATCGTGTTGATATTGATTCGGCGCCGGGCAAGGCTATCCTTTCTAGCTTCAAGGGAATCAATGCGATTCTGAGCCTGTTCCTCTGGTGAGAGCTCGGTGGGTGCGATGGACACTGCGTCTTCGTTGGAAGCCTGCGAAGGTGTGGGTTTACGGGACGGTTTCTTGGAGGGCGCCACCGCGCTGGGGACCGGTCGTTTGCGGGACATGATCGAAGAGAAGTTTTCCGTAGACTGCGATGCTGTATCAACGCTGGTGCGGCGACTGGTTGTCGTACTGGATGCTTCAGTGGGCTCATAAGTAGTCACGCTGAAACGGCTGCTAGGCTGCAAAGTGTCGTCATCGGTGATGAGTTTCAGGTCGGCCAGTGAGGCATCAAGATCGGGTGCTGGAAGATCCACACGTGGCGGAGCATGGCTGGAGGCACTGCTGTAAACAAGGTTCTCTCGGCTGCTAGGCAGCCGTGTTCGAGAACTATGTGCGCTGGCGCTCGTACTGGGCACGCGCTTGTCTGTCGTCTCACCCCCCGTGATTGTGGTCACGACCGAAGGAACAATACCCAACGAAGAATAATCGAGCGATGGTTTTGCATCGTCTCTCAAGCGATCGTTGCTTGGCGAGATGCGCACGCGGGAGGAAGACCGAGCTCGCGGCTGTTCCTGAATGGGCACGACTATCGGTGATCGTCCACTAGGGCCCTTCCAAGGTTCACGCATAGCGGGCGGTAGCGTGTTCTCCCCTCTGGAAAGTTTACCACGGACTTTTTTCGGCACAAACTGTTCCTTGCCCTTGCCGAAGAGGCTCGAGGATTGGGACCCGGACGACTGCGGATTGGCGGAGATGTGTGTTTGGAAAGAAACACCACCCGGCGCCATCTGCCCGGTTCTACCGAAATCGCTCATTGTCGAATCCCCGGAAAAGCTATCCCATCGAGTGGCGTTGGATCTCAACGAGCTTCGGGAACTTGGCGGCAGTTGAGAATTATCAGTATGCGACGACCCTCCTCGTTTGCTCAACACCGGCAGATGGCTGCTGAACTTGTAATCCATGGGTCCACCGCCAGCAGACCCCTGCTTGGGTTCTTCGTCGATGGGTGAAATCTGGGAGCTGCTGCGACTGCGGGGACCCGGGGTGGTCGAGGTCGGCGTGTCAGGAGGCGAGATTATCGGGCTGATGGTCGGACTGATGGTCAACGGCAAACTATATTGACTCTCACTAAACGGGACGTCGTGCTGCGGCGGTTGCTGCGTCAAACTGATGGAACGCTGCCGCACGGGATCCACGACGGTGTCTCGCGAATACACGGAAGAAGCGACTCGATGGCCAGACTCCGGCCGGCGCGAAGGGAAGGACGAGCCGGCAGTTTTGCTGCGAAGGGTTAGGGAGCATTCTTCATGCCATTCTTGGTTGCGAGCACATACGGTGGTAGGGCGGGGAGGGTTTTGGCTGAATAGTATCTGTCGGCGCCCGGTATTTCAGACATGGAGGACATTGAATGATAGACATCGTCATTCAAGGTTTTATTGACCAGTGTCGGTTTCCCAATCACGGGTTTCTTAGACCGGTGGAAAGACATTTTCCCCCACATCTTGAATCTACGGCGAGCCTTTGCTCGGACGCTTCTTTGAGACTGGACGAACAATAGTAGTAAGTAAGGTGGATTCCATGGGTCGGCTAGAAAGGAGACGGGGCGATAATCGACAAACACACCTGGTTGGGATCGTCCTAGTAGAATTAAAGCAAAAAGACAAGAAAGTAACAAAGGGAAACGATGGAGGGGTAGATTAAAAAGGGGGATATTGAAAGAATGGATGAATCAAGATTAGAGATGTACGGATGATCCACATAGAAAGACCGTTGACATGCCTGCACGTCATTCACCAGCGAGAAACAATTGGTCGGGGAGGACCGACAAAGAATGTTCTTCGGGCTGGCTGACGGGAAAGAATGTGAAGAGAAGGCAAAGAGTGAAGGAAAGAAACAAAGAACGCGAAAAGGTGAAGAAGGCGAGGGGAAGAAAACAAGGAAGAGAAAGAGAAGCAGCGAGAAGAAGCGCGAGAAAGGACCGACAGGGAACGTGCCAATGCGCCAACCCACCGCGGGCCCCTCTTTTCGCAGGAATTAGAAATTAATATAACGAGTGTCAGTCGGATATCAAGCTCTCGCCGGGAGTCGGGGGAAGGGACAAGACTAAGAGACTAAGAGACTAGGCACGTTAGGAGGGACAGCACATGTTCCTTGCTCGGTTACTCGACAAGAATAATTAAGATGAAGGACCCTGTTTCAAGCTAACTTTGGCCCTCCCCCGAAACTAGTGACATGTTATTCAAATCAGATCCATCCGGATCCTCAGGCCGGTCGTTGGGTAGTCTAGAGACCGGACTAGACTCGAATTGATTTGAGAAAGTGCCGGACTAGCAGTGCGTAGTGCACCCAACGGTGAAGTTGACGAGAAGCAAGTCTAAAAATAAACTCGTCAAAACAAACACCAACAAACAGCCCAAAACGGAAAAGCCTCCCGCTTTAATGCCTGATCATTCAGGCACTATTTTCGAACGATACCCTATGGCACGTGCGGTAATAATACGGAAACTTACCTGACCTTCTTATCACCTGCCTGTCATTTCTAATTATCAACTTCCGTCGTCATCGCCGTCGCGGTTTATGCCACTCTTCAATCCCCAACCTTCTCTTCTCTCACCATAAACCTTCACCATGAGCTCCCCAGGTCCGCTCTCCCCATTCATCAGCCAGCCCTCTCATCTCATCCAATCTCTAACATTCATCCAGAAACCGCTGCCGAGACCGCTCCGCCCGCCGAGGTGTCAGTATCTCTACCCTGCCTAGCTAGCTTCAGCTCTCCCCCAGCTTCGCCTCTCCCAAGCTGACAGACACCAAACAGGATGACGATCGCCACCCCCATCAACCTGATCTTGCTGTCCCTCTTCGTCGTCCTCGTCTACATGCAGCTCCGTCCTAAGACCCCCGTCTCCTTGCCCAAGGGTCCCCCTCCCGTCGTCTTCCGCACCTTCACCCCGACCACCCTCCTCCCGTTCAACGGCGTCGACGATAATCCCGTTTATCTGGCTGTTCGCGGCCGTGTATTCGACGTGACGCCTGGCAGGAACTTCTACGGCCCGGTAAGTCTACAGTTCGCACCCATCACCCGAAAAGAAGGTTGGGCCGGGCTAGGCTGGTGTGGTCTAGCTAGTCCTCATCCGGCCCTTGCGTAGCCAAGAATGAATGGACCTCGGCCCAACCTCCTCTCCCCCACTCACTCTACTTCATCCCAGCCTATTCGGACAAAGAAAAACAAAATAAAACAAGCTAATAATGACCCATCCGGGTGGCTGTAGGGTGGGCCGTACGAAAACTTTGCCGGACGCGACGCATCCCGTGGCCTGGCTCACCAGAGCTTTGACGAGGAGATGCTCACGAAGGATCTGAAGGGTCCCCTTGACGACCTGAAAGATCTGGAGGAAGAACAGCTCGAAAACCTGCAGTCCTGGGAGGAGCGGTTCCTGGAGAAGTACCTGGTGGTGGGCAAGTTGGTTGCGGAGGGAGATGCCGAAGCTCCGAAGTCGTGAGTTCCATCGGGTTGTGCTTGTCCAGGATACCATGTTGGATATCTTGGATGATTGCGTTACTGGCAGGCGGATTTACGTTGGAGATTGGACTACAACTACAAACCGTCGAAATGGACGTTGGATGAATCTGCGGTGATGCATTATGGTTGTTTAAAAGCGATGTTTGGTGATACTCTCGGCAATCGTATGTCAATCTTAAGGTTTATTTTCGGGTCGCCTGGTCATAGGCATCCGGTTGTGAAGATTCCATATTGAGAATGCTACTGTTGCACACAACGATGAAATGAAATGGAACTTGCATCAATATTAATCATACAAAAAGGAACGGGAAAAGAGCAGCCAGTCATCAGATCATGATGTTTTTGTATCGATTTGAACCCAAGCATATCCCATCCGGACACAGCATTACGCCGCCTCAAACAATTCACAAAACAATCGCAGTTATCGAATCATAATAGTCATGATAAATCACATCTTTCAAAACTTCACTAAGAAATAGAGGGATCGAGCGAGTACTGAGCTTAAAGCTCCGACCTCTCAGATTTAACCTCCTCGGTGGCTTCGGATAGCTTATCCTTAGCTTTCTCTGCGGCATCCTGGCCCTGAGCCCGGCCGCTGGACGCACCGATCTTGATCTGGTCCAGAACCCAATTGGTAGCATCCTGCAGCTTGGCGTAGATGGTGCCCTGAGGGCTGGAGGTTCCGTACTTGAAGTACTGCGCCTGGCGACGGGCCAAAGCACGCAACTCATTGATGTTGGTGCCCTGGTAAACGGGAATGCCGTACGAATCAAGATAAGCCTTCAGATCCGATTGAGTCCAGGTGTCGAAGGTGGAATCCTTAGCGTAATCGGTGGCCTGCGCCATGTAGGACGTGGCAGACGCCAAGTTCACGCCTCCAGACTTCGAAGCTTTGGCGTATGTGTCCTGGGCGTGCTTCAAGAGTTCATCACGGGTGATGTCCGCGCGCTGGGCCGCCTTGTCGTTCATTGAAGACAGGTATTTCCTGGAGTTCTGTTAGTCAAAAGTTCATGCGATCGATGTAATCGGTCTTACTTCAGATTCTCAGTAGTCCAGGTGTCAAATGTCCAGGCGTTATAACCGGTAGCAGCTTTGTGCTTGTGTAGTCTGACCTTCGCAAGGAGTTCGTCCCGCTTGTTGCTTTGGGGAACGGGAATGCCTCGGGAATCCAAGAAGCCCTTCAAGCGCGAGTCAGACCACGCCTCTACTGCAGTGTCAAATGCCTCCTGCTTCTTAAGATCGGCATCATCAGTTGCTTTAGCATATTGATTGCCGGCCTTGGTGGTTGCGGCTCCGTAGAGATCCGAAGCCGACGAAGAAACGGAGGCGGAAGAGGCAGATGCCTGGCTGACAAGCAGGGCGCGATGCTTCCTGGCAAGAGCAATGAGCTCATTGCGCCTGGAGCCCTGGGGTACCTTGACGTCGTGCTCATCGAGGAATTTCTTCAATTCGGAGTCAGACCAAGCTTGGAACAAAGCCTCACTCAAAGTAGCTTGGGCTGATTGGGCCGAAGCGGCAGCAGAGGCAGCGATGCTGCGTGCACGCAAGCTAGCAAGTCTCGAGTTGCGACGGACCGAAGCGACAAGCTTATCACGGGTGGTGGGTTGGGGCGCCGGCCAGCCGCGCTCGTCAAGCCATCCTTTGAGGTCAGATTCGGTCCAATGTTCGTACAGCCAGTTGCCCGGGTAGTGGACCGCCTCGCCAAGTTTCTTCGCAACGCCCTCATAGTTCTCACGAGCAGTCTGCAGAAGGACATCGCGTTGGCGGGGCTGGGGGCAAGGGATGCCATGTCGGTCAAGGAACGCTTTGATCTGGGAGTCCGACCAACTATTTGGAAGTTAGCGCCATACAACAAACAGATATGATCAACCATTTACTGACGTATCGAAGATCCACTCTCTGGTGTTATGCCAATGATCAGAGGTCTCATCGACCACATGTCCGATAGGTTTCTGCACTTTGGTTTCCCAGTTGGTCTTGACTAAAGATTCCAGGTCTCTGCGGTCGGCAGGAGACGGATAGGGAATGTCTAGAAGTCGAATTGATTAGCGTTGTCATTGAAAGTGCATCGGTTGAACAAGGCTTACCGTGATCGGAGAGCCATCTCTCTAGTTCGGTTTCGTGCCATTTGTTGTATACTACAATTGGAGGTGGTTAGTATTCCGTATATTTAGCTAAATGCACAAGGACTCGTAACGTACCGGCTTTGTTGAACCAACTGGAAGCCCCAACAGCCTCAAAGGATGTCAGGGCAAAGACCAGACAAGTGGCCAAGTGAAATTTCATCCCGACTGATATATGCGACTACGATTCGGACAAAGTGGTTGGCTTCTTCAAGTAAGCCTGTGAGACTCGTGTCAGTGATGCTCGGTCGTAGGCAATAGCTCCACCACGGGATGCGCTGAGTGAAAGATAACTTACATAGACAAGATTGGATTCATTAACAGTCGAAATATGGTGAGAAACGACGTCTCCCAGCAGAGGATGGCACAATATTTATTATGCCAGGATTTGCAACCAGCAAAGGCGGAAAGGGTCCAGTACCGGCCAGATATGATCGCCGAGTGACGTAGTTCTGGGGTGTTGTGGCATCGCGAACAACGGTCACTGGCGTCATCAATTGGACGGACCTTGGTTGGAACGGATGCCATTCGATCAGTCCTCCACCACGCGTTTCCATGTCATCATTTCCCTCCACACGAGCCAAATCTGGCTTGGCAGCAGCATGGATTGTCTGCAGCCGGGCAGACAATGTTCCAGACAAGAGAAGAGAAGGTCGAAAGTGCCAAAAGAAGGGAAAGCGGGCGATCCTGATAAGCTGGTGGCCGCTAGCCTCTTCGGGACTAGTGTGATGCCTGCCCCATTGGGAAATGCGGAGACCTCAGGTTCTCCAACCAACTGACCGAACTGACTACTCAAGTACGGTGTAGTTGTTCTGCACGCTCCGTACCTTGCCGATTCTCTCTGACTAGTTTTCGACGCCTAATAGTTAGTCTGGTCGAGACCGAGCTGGTTCCCCTTGTTTGTTGTTCTTCCCCGGATAACTGGAGGGACCTGCTTGGGCTTGTCAGTTGGACAAGTCATCTCCTACCTGATTTGACCCAAGCACGTGCGGTACAAAGCACCTTAACTGGTCGTCTTTTCCGAGGAACTCGCCATCCCTCATCTGCGTCCCAACTATCACCATTTCATCGATAGATCCCTTCATCTACCTACCGCCGTGACAAAATTGCTCCCAGACAGCCCCTTCAATATGGATTCCGGGAATCCTCAATGCAAGGACTTGGAGTCTCCTGAGTATAAGAACTTCATTTTATCGCTGTACGGAGCGCCTCCTGGCCGGCCGGCTAGCTAGCTCTTATAAGGCTACGTCCCGTGCTAAACGTGAAGCAGACTGATCGTGCTGGGGATTCTCCTCTCTTATCTCCCCCAACACTACCGCATCATCTCCCTCAAAACTTCCTACGGCATCTCCCCGTACTTTGTCCTGCTAGGAACCACCTCCAGCTCGTCATCGTTGGCCAACGTCTTGTCCCAGCACAAGAGCTTACAAGATGCCTCCTGCTGTAGCAGTATAAGCGGATTTGCTTGCTTTGCAGGACTTCTCGGTGTACTACAGATCGCAACGCAATGCTTCTGCTTCTTTACTATGTACGTTCAAACCTTGATCCTTATACCTCCCGGTCCCCATCAGTTGACCTAGAACTAACATGGTCATTCACCCAGACTCTCCCTCTTCGTCACCTACTTCCCCCGCATCAGTTCCTCCGAAGCCAAAGACAGCCCCTCCTACCGCACCGCTCTAATCGTCGCCGCCATCTGCGTGTTCCACGCCATCGCCGTGCTGATCGTCACCGTCGTTATCGGCGTCAAGAAACCCTCCTCGCTCCAAGACTGGTCTAACTTCTGCGGGATCCTAGCCGCCATTCTCTCCTCGATCCAATACTTCCCGCAGATCTACACCACCTTGAAACTCCGCTGCGTCGGCAGTCTCAGCATCCCCATGATGTGCATCCAGACGCCCGGTAGCCTCGTCTGGGCCGGTAGTCTGGCCGCTCGCTACGGCCTGAAGGGCTGGAGCACCTGGGGCGTGCTAGTTGTCACGGCCTGTCTGCAGGGCACGCTCTTGGCCCTGGGCGTCTTCTTCGAGTACCTAGGGCCCGACCGAGGCCATCCGCACGAGCACGATAAAGACGCGGAGAATGAGGGGTCCATCGGAGAGGAGTCGCAGGATCCGTCGGAGCAGACCCCTCTCCTGCAGTAGATTGTTTCAGGCGTTTATATATTAGGGGGGGTGTGGCGTACGCGATGGTCTGTCTATCGTCCGGACGATCTGTTCGCTTCTAGGGCGCGTGGAGTTACCCCTTCTCTTTTTCTTTGTTCTTTCTTTTCATAATTTGTGACACCGGGCAATCGGCGATATGTGCGCATCTTGAGGGTAAAAGTTATTCTCTGTTGTTTTGAGCAAGGATCTGGTATGGATTGGATGGTCTATGTATCCTAGGATGCTGCTGGTACAGCCCACTTATCTCTCGACAGAAACAGGCTGTAGTATAAGATACTAGAAGGCAATAGAGCTGGTTGACTCCCCTCCAACTGTGGCAAAGGACCCGAGTACACAGATCTCACGAACGAGAGTTAGAAGGCTAGGAGAAAAAAAAAAAAAAAAAAGCTAGAATACCACGACCCCTTGGTTCTCATTATTTTTCGTTAAAAGGTCTAACTGGCATCGGACATGACACGTCTTTAATAACGACATGAACACTCTTATCCCACCTAGCAAACCACCACGGCTGGGTTGACCACTCCGGCAACAATTCCAGTTGCCCAATCCAATCTATGCGCTCATCCTGTCCCCCTGAATTTCTTTAATTCGCGGTATTTACGAAGAAGAGTAGACGAGGCGGAAGACGTCGTTCAGGACGAAGTAGCTGCCCTGGCCGTCGGGGAGGAGCTGGAACGTCTGGGAGTAGTTCATGGGCTTCTGCTCCTCGTCGACCTATATGATTGGAAGGAAAGTTGCAATTAGCCATGGCGTGTTGTGGTTGCGCATAAAGGAAAGACAAGAAACCAAGAGGCTGGAGATATAGGAAGAAGTGGAAAGAAAAAGGGGGGCAGAGTGCATACCAAGAGAGCACCGGTAACCATGACCAGGATACCGCCCTGCTCGTTCGAAGGCTGAGCGTCGAAGGTAGCGATCTGGTGCTGGACCTTCTGGAAGGGAAGAGTCTGTCGAAGAGGGAGATATGCATGTCAGCATCGGATCCTATCCTAGCAGATTATCCGCTTCATCCTGTCGGGCAGGTGGACACTCGTGTATCGCGGAGACCGAGGGAAACTAACAGTCAACTTCCCAATAATGTTGGCGACACCCTGAGTTGAAGTGGTCTCGAAGGTGAGCATAGACTGGTCGCGCTGTTGTGTAATCCAAAATACGCTGGTCAGTAATTGTCTAGGTTGGCGGGACTGGATGAATCATACGTAGAGGCCGGCGAGGGTCTGGCGGTCCGAGTCGAACGTCTGGTAGTAGAACTGCACAAACTGCTCTGTTGCAGGGACAGATGCATTAGAATCATGTTTGATCATTCGTCCGTTGGTTGGTAGCTGATGAAGAGGGGTTGGTGTTCGCCCGGCTATGAGGGATCATAGTTGCGTTGCGATCCGATCCGATCGCATAGTGATTTCGAAGGGATGCGGAGGACCAAGGAGGTGCTAAGGATCACTTACGAGCGATAGTGGTGAAGTCTGTAGAGATACGAAGTTAGCTACCTCCTCTTTTCCAAAGAGATCTCGTCGACATTTCGGCTGGTGCGCCATCTTTCGTTGATGCTGGAGGGGCTGAAACCCCCGGATGAGGGGCAAGGAAAAGGGAGAAGCGGGATAGATGCGGGAGAAAGGCAGGAAATGAAGGCGCAAAGTCTACTTACCGGCCATTTTGACGGATTAAGGGGATCACGAGAGCGTGGGAGTAAAGGAGCTGTAGAGAGAGATGAGCGGGAAGCGGGGAGACGCAAGAGAAGGGGTTGATATCAACATGCGAAGAAGTGTTTTGCGAGATAAATTACTTACATTGTGGGGCTGCCCGCCCGGTCGTGGTTGGGCCTGAATCTGCCTGGTCTGCAAGGCATCAATCCACCCTGCCAGTGCCTCCATCTTCTGGGTTCAATATACGAATAGATATCTTTTTTAAAATTGAAGCTATATGAAAACTATAATTAAGAGGTTTTTATATACATTAGAGAAAGAGATTATCTAAGTTACTATATGTGACGAGCCGACTATGAACCACTATATAGCTTATATTTTCTATTTTCTACAAGTTTTCCTTTTTTATGTTTGGTTTGTTGTAAGATTTGTCACTCCTCTTATATACACTCTTAGATTGGCTCCCAATTTGGAGGTCCCGCTGTTGAAGAAGGAATAACATGAAATGTGACAGAAAGGAACATGGCGCTGAACCACGACGGTATGGGGGCTGACATGAAAGGCAAAGGTATATGTAATGACAGCACCAAGACGACTCTAATGTACCAGAGTAGCTGTGGCTCATGTCGGTCTTCTATGAAAGAAAGAAAGCTCAAGTAAAGTCAATCGCATTATACACGAACCCAGACCTAAGCTTGTTTAGTCTCGCTCTCCCCGCTGCTCACGGCGATCTCAGCCTTCTCGGTCTCCGAAGTGCGGTGCTGGTCCAACACATCCAGCCCAACCTCAACCTGCATCTGAGCAATCTGGTCGAAGCTGAGCTTAGGCAGCTCCTTTGCCACCTGGTAGGGCCATTTCTTCTCAATATGAGCCTTGGCAAAGATGATATCAATCTCTTCCAGGTCCCGACCTGCAGTTTCCGTGTAGAAAAACCAGGCAAATGGAATAGCGATAAAGTTGACCAAGGCGAAGAATAGATACATACCCCACCCACTAGTGGAGGAGAACACAGGCGTAAACATAGCCACAGCAAAATTAGTGATCCAGTTGGTGCAGGTCGACGCAGAAGCAGCCATAGTACGCGTGCGCAGAGGGTTGATCTCAGGCGGGTAAATCCATGGCAAGGGCAGGGTAGTAAAGGCGAAAAAGCAGATGAAAATGAAGATACCGACAATCGCACCTTTAGAGGCGGACTCCGTGCCAGGGATCAGACAACCCATAGCGAGGATGAAGCTGAGACCCTGGCCGATGAAACCGATCAAGAACAGATTCCGGCGGCCAACTCTCTCGATCATAAAAAACGAAGGAATAGTAGCGAGTGCATAGACGGTTGAGAACACGCCACCAAGAATCATGGCCATCTTATGTTCCATGTTGAGATTCTGCTCAAAGAGCACCGTCGAATAGTAGATGGCAGCGTTACAGCCAGTAAACTGCTGGAAGAATTGGCCGGAGCAACCGATCATCATTCGCTGAAATTCCTGGGTTTTACCAAAGGTGAAAAGAGTCTTCCAGCTTGCTTTAGCGTTCTCGGTGGTTTTCAAGTCGGCCTTCATAAGATTATAATCGTTGAGAACGTCCTCGGCGTCAGGGGAGCTATCGTTGAGTTGGGCCAGAACCTGAATCGCCTGCTCGTCGTGGCCACGCATAATAAACCAACGCGGAGACTCAGGCAGCATCAGCGCACCGACGATTATAAGAAGGGCGAAAACAATCTGGAAGGCAACAGGGAAACGCCATTGGACGGAGGAGTCGACATAGGAGAGACCGAAGTCGATCCAGTAAGCAATGAAGGTACCAACGGCGATAATGGCGCCTTCAAAACAGACCAAGAAACCACGGTTATGGGCCTTGGAACACTCCGACTGCCAGACGGGAATAGTGGCAGTGTCCATACCATTCCCCAGGCCCGAGATGACACGGCCGATGACGAACTGGCCCAGGCCCCAGGCATGACCGTAAGAAGCCGTGGAGATGACCGTGCCAATGACCATAAGGGCACCACCGGCGACCAGCAACGGGGTGCGACCGGTTCGCTCGCCAAAGCATAACGTGAAGATAGCGCCGAAGAAACAACCCAGTTCGTAGCAAGAGGTCACTGCGCCGCGCAGAACGTTCACGTGCTCGTCCAGAGACTTGGAATAGGCGGGATCGGTCTTGGGGGGGATGTACAGCGCGGTAAACTCCCTGGAGAATTTATCGGCGGAAATGATCCCCGACATCAAGCCCTGATCATATCCGAACAACGAGAAGCCAACAACCGAAGTAAAAGTGATGGCAATATGAAGCTTCCTGCCCCGCCAGCCGGAGGTTGTGGTCCACATGATAACGAATTTGACTATGCCTTCCTAACCTGAGGAAGGGGTAAGATCAAGAGAGATAGAGACACAATCTGGGGCAAACGTCCGGGGCAAACTTCCGGTGCGCGTGCGTCTTCTTATAATTCATTTCTCCGGGGTTGACAGCCCCAGTGATCGATGGCCAATATCGCCCAACCCACGCTCGAGGCAAGTCTCGCGAGGCGTGCCGACTGCCGAGGAAGGGACAAGACCAGACAAGACATCTTAGCGGTCGAAGCTTTAATCTTAGCCTGCCACCAACGCGGGCCCGATCCTCCCCGCGTGGTCATAGCCTCGTGGAATTGGACCAATGCGCTCCGGGGAGAGAAGAATGAGACGCCGTTCAGCGACTGACGGACCACTCGTTTACATACAATGTGAGCCACTAGATGCACCAACAGCTCCGATGCAACCCCCCTTCCCGAAGCCTCCCGTCGTTATGGCCAATGGGGGAGTGGAGGTGGAGGAAGGATCAAATTCCCTGGAGTTTAATCAATTTGCTCGGAAGTCGCGACAAGGAGAGCCTTACAGTCTTACCTGGACTCGCTTCAATTACCCCTTTGTTCTTTATTCTGCCCCAATCTTTGCACAGACGCTACAGAACCAATCGTCGCTACCCCAGGCCAAGGCTGTATGATCGTGAGAATTGCCCCCCCCCCCCCAAGGCCCACCTTCCATTCGAGTGGGCTTTTCAAAAGAGATCCAGTGGAGCAAGCTACCAGTCAAATCGATCTCGATGTTCCCAGGTGAACTCGGATAATTCATCCAGGACCGAGAACATCGAAGATTGGTAATGCATTGGGGAGACGAGTCGTATGACCTAATAACTAAACGCAGTCCCTGACAGTGCATAAGTACTAGTGCAGCTATCTTTTCATGGAGTTTCAAACCATGCAAGGCAGATTTCAGGTAGGTATGACGCATTGATTTTACAACTTTCTCAGCCTAAAGCGTCAGGCTGGCGATTCTTTGGAGGTGATGAACCCCTCTGTGATTCAATACCGGTCAGTCTTAACTTCGCATAGACAAATGGCACTGGAACAGCCAAACACCTCCCTTGGCCTTTCATGATTACTCGTTCCCTATTCAATTGTACCCGAAACTTACCAGTCTGACTTTATACTGTACCTACTCTGTGTAGGTCAATTTTGCCCCATTACCTGGCGGACTTCCACAGGGCTTTTGAAGCGAAAGAAGCAGCAAATCGGAACGCGGATTTCTTCTTTTCGAAAACATGGCCCAGACTCCATGCATAAGCGTTTCTTTTGCTGGGTTTGGAGCCTATGTGTTTATGCCTATGCGTGGAATCCTCCATCTGTTCTTTGGTGCATTGCAGGTTGTTTCCCAATCTATATAACTACAGCATACGTTCGGATCACGGCAGTGTGGGGTCTTATCCCTTTGTCTCCTAGTCGGAATAACCTTAGCCGTGCTGTCTGATCTTTTCTGGACGACCTATCCGTATTGCAGTGTGCATTGGATTGTGCCCATGGTTGGGAGTGGTAGTTTTATCGTAGGGTTCGGTTCCAACCGCCTTGATGGTAACAGTACAAAAGCCAAGGATATCCGGCCCTGACTCAAAACATCTAATATCTGGGGCTGTTTTCGTGCATCTTCCGAATTTCCATGCGCATGGCGATCAGTTCATACTTAACTGCAATTACACGTGATTCGGACCGATTTGAGAGAATGACAGAAAACCTACTGAGGTATTCGTAGGAAATCGGTGTATGAAAACTGTGGCCGCGGTAATTCATCACCTTGCTCAAGCCGAAATAATTGATCAGTCAATTATTCAACATGACTGATTTTTATGTGAAAATGATCTATCATTTTTGATCATTTATTTGGAACCTCCAGAGATTGCTTAAATATGAGCTTCATCACGTAGCTAGAAATTCAAAATCTTCAATCGAATTGATGGAGATCATGTAATGTTTCTCACAAACGAGCGGCCACCTGTGCATTTCCATAGAAAATGGCTGATTTGTAGATGTGAATAACAAAATCATAATCTAACCTTAGAATCCATTCAAGTAATACCGGGTTCTAGTGTCAACGAGTTCCTACATCCTACACTTCCTTCCTTATTCAAAACTATCGCGTCATTGATATACACAGGCCAAGTTCATTCATATCGATGCATACATTTCACTCCGAGTCAGAGTCCGCGAACATGTCTTCGGCTTTGGGCCGCGGTTTGCGAACGGGAGGTTGCGACTCTGCTTGAGCTGGTGGCTCCGGATGTTTCGCGGGCGACTGCTCGGCCGCATCGCCTCCTTCTGTCGGGGGTTCATCTTCTTCCATAGGTTCGCCATCCGGTTCTTCCAAATCACTATCCTCCATCGGCTCCCCGTCAATATCGCTCATTGACTCAACGTCTATGGCTACAGGAGCCTCGCGAGGATTGATCGTCGGCCGGGTTTGATCGGCATCAGACGGTCGAGAGGGATCAAATCGCTCAGCTGCAGAGTCCTCGTCCACGGTCTTCCACCGGTTCTTGCTCTTAGAGAATGCACCGGCAGCCCGTTCGGCCTCGGCCTTCTCTTGTTCCTCCCGGAGCTCCTCTTTCGTAAGTGGTGGTTTCTCAAAGACCTGGAAGAACCGTTCTTGGCTCGACTGCGGAAAGACACACCAGCCCTCCCACAGATGTAGCAGGGAGCCTACGCTCCGTTTCCATTTTTCTGCTCTCAATCGACCCCAATTGAGTTCCTTCTCTAGTCGTCCAAGATGCTCAAAGACTTCATGTGCCTTCAATGCCGACTCAAAAAGCTGCCGATACCGCCATGCATGCCGCACACCACTGGTGGCAGACGATGAGAGAATGTCGGAGATGAGGAAAAGACCAACAAGTTTGGCGGGAGATGTATCCAGAGCTCCCTTAGAGGATGTACGCGTTTCATCGGCTGGACGGTTATCTTCTGTGGATTCTTCGCCCCGGGCAAGGCGCTTCTCTTCTTCGCGGTCGGGGTTCGCTCCGCTGTAAGCGAAGGGGTTGATGATATTCGAAACAATCATCTCCACCACTTCGTCAGCACCCGCTCCCGCATGTTCGATGGCAAAAGCCGTCACCCGCGCAACGTCACCTTTTCGTAGCTTTGCATGAGTCGTGGGAAGTCGTGCTAGAAGGTGGGCTAATTTTGCCTTCTGGAGCGGGTTCATATAACCAAGTCCTTCATTGCTTGCGCTCAATCCGTCAGCTGGTGGTCGTTTGTCATCTTCCACATCTGACATCTCATCCTCCGAGGAGTCGTAGTCATCGTCGGCGACGAAATCCTCAATACGCGTGACATATTCAAATTTGAGGTGTGTTGCCGGGGGCACCCAACTCGCGTTACCCTCAAATATTAGTGACGAACTCTGAGGCCTGCCTCGTTGAGTCCCTTTATTACGCCCGCTAGTGAGTATCTCCCATAGCTTCCACCGGTAGTAGACGCCACCAGCACTCCTGGCATCCCAAAGCCAGGCCCACCTAATGTCCTTTTGAACGTCCGGTCTCGTCATAAGAAGAGCCTCAAATTCCGGGCCATAATCCAAAAGATTTTCCAACGTCTTATGGATCAGCCGGAGTTGTTTTAGATCAGACGGCGCTTTCACTTCGACCTGTGTTGCTCCGTTTCTCCCTTGCGTAGGCATATAGGAGGCTGGAGGTGCAAACCCTCCCCGATGCCCGGGAGGCGGAGCTCGATTCAATCGCCCTCCAACTTCTGGGGCGACCGATTTGGCACCAAACGGGAGAGAAGCCGTGGAGGATAGACCGACATTGACGGGTAACGTCGAGCCGATGGCAGCGGAGGAAAGGTGTCTCGAGATCGAGAGGTAGTAACCCCAACCAAGGTATTTGTTCTGCAGCGCGCTCACGCTGGTGTCTATATCCGAGGCGGCAGTTTCATTTGCAAGGGTCACAATGGCAGCCACGGATTTGCGGTCGGAGGGCTGGCCGGGGGGCCGGAGGATCTTCACATTATCAACGCCCAAGACGGACGGTATGAGCGACTTTATCACAGACGGAGAGGTTCCGGGAGGCAAGGATGCTAGGTATAACGTAGGTTTCGCCGCAGCCCGCTCAGCATCCTTCGTATCGCCAGCGCCCTCATATTCGTCGTCCGAGGTGCGAAATGCCGACGCAGCCGACGAGGAGACCGTATTATCAAATCCCAGCACACCCTGCGTAGATTCTCGATTGCGATTCAATGGCTGGAACCCTTCGTGGGTACGTTTCCGCGACAGCGACGACGGCGGCGGTCCCAACGTTCCAGGGCCGCTCATGCGCGGACCCGAGTTGACGAAGTGTCGCTTCGCCGGGCCTCCTGCGAATCCAGCACCTCTGTTCCCAAGCCGATTCAGTCGTCCGTCGGCGGGCGGTCGGTCGTGTGCGGGGGCGTCATCTTCAAACGACTTGACGAAGTCTTCGTAGACCGCAGCGGTTTCAGCTCGTTCGCGGGCACGCTTGGCTTCGGCTTCGGCTTTCTGGCGCTCGAATAGCGATTTTTTAGGGAGGGCGGACAGTTTCGCGGACACGTCGGGAAAGCCCTTGGCTTTCGGATCGTCCGACATGGTAACGGTGCCGCAGAAGCAGCGGTGCTCTGAAGAGGGGGGGATCTCAGTCCGCGGGCAACAAGTTGGGAGGGCGGAACGAAGGTTGACATTATTACTGCGGCCGGGCGTTGGAGGCCATCAAGGCGGAGGCGGAGATAAATGGTGCCTTAGGCAACACAGCTTCAGGCCCCTCAAGCTACTCCATAACAACTATCTTTCTACACCATTCGTCAGCAGACGACACAAATTAATCACGTTCATCCTTATTATTCCGATGTCCTAAGTGATTAGAAGAAGCCTCCAGCTATGGCGACAGCTCAGGTGCAGAATTTACTACGCTTCCTATCCCAGGATGCCAAAGTCCCACTGGCGACTGCTATGAGCAAAGTCATGGAGCTACAAAAGGCAAACCTCACAACGTATGACTATGGACTGATACAGGCTATCAAGGCCCCTCCGAGACTTAGTACTAATTAGTCCAAATGCAGCGCCGAGCAAATCTCCAAGACAGAACTTAAGACACTTCAAGACACATTCAATGACGACAAGCTGGCAAAGCAGGTGTTCAATGCCGCAAAGCGACTATCCAAGAAGCGGGCAGCTCCAACTGAGGGTGCACCATCACCCCAGAAAAAGACGAAAGGTCCAATTAAGACAGAAGGAGCCGTTCCGTTTGAAACGGAGCGCCTGCTGTCCCTTCCAATCTCGTCGGCAGCCGAGGATGAGCTGTCGAACGTTGTCATACTTACCAACAGGGCTCCTCTGGTACTTGCCTTTGCCGTTAGTGTCTTGAGACATACGATGCCCGAGCAGCCAATCTCTAGCAGGCTCAGCCTAGCCCAGGCGGTGGTCAGCGCAAATAGTCGCTCGAAAGCCGTCAGTATAGGTATTGCAGATGGAGATTCGGCCGAGCAAGAAGGATGGGGGGAAGGGCAACCGGTGATAAAAGTACTGGGGAGAGAAATTAAGGTCCTGAAAAGATGGGACTACAACCCCAGAGAAGGCCAACCTACAGAGGAGGATTACACAAACAAAGATGCATCGTTGTTAGGTAATCCAGACGATGTCTTCGGACAAACCGTATCCGGTGAGTCAGAAGCTACGCCACCTTTATGGGGTATCGACCTTGAAGCCTTGCGAAGTGCACACGGAAATGCATCTAAAAGGTCTTCCAAAACCGATAGCACTCTTCCTATCTTCACACCGAATTCTGCCCGTTCTTATTTATACCGGTCATTCACGAAACCCTGCAGTCAGGATAGCGAACCGGCGGGCAAGTCCAAGCAGAGAAGCATGTCTGAGGTAGATGGAGAAAAAGAGGCATGTCTGGGGCATCTCTTACGCAGCATTGACATGGTCTGTCGGTCCTGGGTGCCTTTCCTCGACAAGGCCGAACTAGATCGGCGAGCGTGGGCTTGGTATTTACACGTCAGACCTCCAGTTCATGGTGGAGTCGAGGGCTGGGGAGAAAAAGGATTGGTGAAATTGTCGGATATCGTGGCTCTGAGAAGGCCACCATAAATGTCCGCTTGAGCGAGTTTGCTGCATTCGTAACCAGATTATCCTACACAGCCGACATCTCTATAAGAACCGGATCAGGAGAGAGTCAAAAGCAATGAGAAGACTTATAGCTCCCCAGAGCTACCCTATTGGTTTGCCTTCAGGCTAAAGTTGATGGTAGTAGGGCTCGTCGGCTCTTTTCCAGCAATGCAGGACGTTTAAATCGATTGATGGCTCAGCCAGAGCTGCTATGTGGGTCGATGGACCTCGTAGTCGCAACCTAACTGCCTAAGGCTGAAGAAACGACAAGTTTGGTCTAACGGTGTACGGTGGATAGCGGTTTGTACGAGTAGAGGTAACGGTCCATGATCAGTTCCATTGTCAGAATATTCCCAAGTCCGATTAAAAATTCAATACCATAAAACTATTCCCTGAACCAATGCATGTTCAGAGTCTGGACCATCTATAGTTTGGCTGCGCGATCGCAAGAATTGCATCGACGGTGGTTAAGAGGGACATCGCAACACTGGATAACCAAGCATAGTCAAATCAGCGGTGGGCCTCAATGAGCCGACCTCCATTGGCAGAGTTCCTGGCTACATTAACCATTAAGCAGCGATTCTCATTGTCTAGAACAGTGAGAACGGCGTCGATCAATCCGAGGAACCGGGCAGGTTCCGCCTTTGGTACCGGATGATTGAACCAACTATCGTCTGCATTATTATTGCCGGAGAGATGTCGCTCTTTGCTGGCAATTCAATTATCCTAGCTAGTACGGAGTTCACCTGTGCAACACCAGCGAACAGTCCAAGCACTCGTTCATACGCACAGGCCGACTGACGGCTACAACAACCAGATTGGACCGAGGTAACCATACAAAAATACGCTGGCAGAGTTTCTCGTAACATTCCGGACATACGTAATTTCTTTGGCTTCATAGCGGCGCTGATCCTCGAACACATCAAGATTTCCGGATTCGGGCAGATAGAGTTTTCCCAGTCCAGGCACTGCAGGGCTCCACTAGACGAATCCGCCGTGAACAAATCCCTTCTTTTAGTGTTAGACGAATGATAATTCGAACCCGCTAGTCGGTGATTAGTTGCCTCTTTTCTTTTTCTTTATTTTTATTTTTATTTCATTTTATTTTATTTTTCCAATTCTTTCCTGTCGGGTGGCCTCCGCAGTCAAACTCGTCCAGGGTGGAAGAAGTCCGTGTGGGCAGCAATGTTGGGTTTAGTGTTTACCGGTGTCCTCTGGATGAATTTTGGAAAGAAGAAAGGGATCCTTGGATTGACCTCATCCGTCGCCAATCAAATTAATTGGTCTTTGCCAAGAGTGGTACGGATTAACCGGCCGTCCAACGACGGGGGCGTTTCCGAATCTCCTCCGTTCCCCGGCGATGATAGGTGGTGACCATGTCGTGTTTCAGCCCAGACTGAGTTCGCGTGGAATTTAGCCCAGTCCATCTTGGATCATGACCGAGGATAGCCCGGCATCAGATGTGTTTCAATCAATCAAGCGAGGGAGCGACCGTCGTGTCGTACTTTCGTCCCAGTGTCGAGACAGGGACAGTCAGGACTCAGGAGAAGAGCAGATGAGCAACTCAGAATTTGGATTAATTAGTCTGAATTAGTTTAGCCCTTGCTATTAATATGATTGGGGGATGAAGAGTAACAGGATTAGGATTTAGGAGAGAGTCCATAGTGGCGAAGCTCTGCGGGCGATCTGATGTTCAGGAATAGAACAATCGATGGACAGAGAGCGTGAAGAGGGTCGGACAAAAATAGTCGGCAATGTCAACCTCAAATGGCCTCCCGTGTTCAGAAGGACTCCCACTGGAAGTCGTACTTATGATGAACAAGATAATGCAATCAAAGTCATTATACGGAGCGGACTGAGACGACTGTCATCATCATTGTCCAGGGAACTCCTCCACTTCCGACCGACGCCCCAAAAATCCCAATTAGTCCCGAGGGCCGCTAGTCCTTTCTCGGGCCCCCTTCAGGCTCCCAGGCCGCCCACTCTTGACCCTTCTCTTCCCTCTTTCTCTCTCTCCCCCTTCCTCTTCTTCTTCTTCCCTCTTCTCCCCCTTCCAGAATCCTTCGCTTCGTTCTTCCTCCACCTCCACACCTCTCTTCGTCTCCCCTCCTCTACACTTGACATCTAAATTACCCTCCTCAATCACCATCTTATTCGGTCAAGTCGCGTCTAGTCGCCATCGCCTCCTCTTATTCGCCCCTTTCTTTTCACCGCTTCCCCTCTTTCAACGTCCCTTCCGTCCCCCTCGATCTCAGTCGACTCAGGTGACTGATCCGCTCCCTTTTGACGGATTGATCGATCAAAACAGGTAGCCCGCCAGGGCTGTGCAACGCCATGCCTGGGCGTTTCTCATCCGACCATTCTCGCTCCCTCTCTCAATCTTCACGGTCGCCATCTCAAAACCATCCCCCTAATACCGAAACCGAATCAATGCATCGCCGTTCGACGTCCGGTCGCTCCTCCAACAACCCCAATGTCTTTTCCGATGAATACTCGCTGGAACCGATAGATTCGGAACAATCGACTCTCACTCCTCGAAGTCCCTCTGTCTCGTCCATCGCATCATCCAATACCCTACGGTCGTCGGTACCCCAACAGAAACTGTACAATACTGTCCCCGCTGAGCCGGAAACGACGGAGAACCCTTTCGGTGATGAGGCTCGCCTCTCTTTCGATGACCAACACCGATCGAGTCTCCCCCAGAAGGGGCTGGACCTCAACCGGAACTCTGTAGCATCCACCAATACCGCTCCTTCGATCACGCAGCGCAGCCAGAGCACGTCATCGCGGTTCTCCATGCCCCCTCGGGCCCTCAGCCCTTACACGGGCGCTACCGGACCCAGCCATCCTTATGCAATGTATCCGCAGGTCGGTGTCAGCCGCTCCCCTAGTGTAACCACCACCTCGACCGTACGACCAATGGACCGACCATTGGGAGACGCGAACGCACCTCAGCATCCCTACGCCATGTACCCGCAGAACGTTGTGCCGGAAGAGGGAATCGATGCTCCGGTGATTCCTCTTGGCTTTCCCGGACACCCCCAAGCTTACCAGCGACCGCCTAACCGTGCCGATGATGATGTGGGGGATTTGATTGGACCTGACGGCCACACTGAACAGCTTCCACCCTATTCACGATACCCTGAAAACGCCGTCCCCAAGGTCGAAGAGCAGCCACCTCAGCCAGTCACCGATGCTCCGACGGCCCCTCCTCCCGAAGCTCCCCGGAGTGAACCGGCAGCTATCCCCATTGCCGAAGTGGCTGCCGCGGGAATGGTCGCCGGAAATCAGGCCTCACCAGCTCCCGTCCAGCATCCCGAGCCACCAGAGGAGCCTCCGGCGACCGGGATCATGGCATTCGAGGAGAAGTTAAAGACGAAGGGCAAGAAGAAAGCTTGCTGCGGACTGCCAGTGTGGACCTTGGTTCTAGTCGGTGTGGTCATGCTTGTGGGAGGCTGTATTGGTGGAGTTATTGGTGGAGTTTTGGGAGCCAAAAAAGCGGCAAGTGAGGAGAAGGAGAAGGGCCATGGCCCGCAGATTGTCACCACGACGGCCACACCCCGAATGGACGCAACGCCCATCTCGACAATCCCTTCCAATCTGATGACGCTTCCTACGGGTAATTTCGTGATTCCCGCGTACGCGAAGAATCAGTCGAAATTCTGCATCGCCGATTCGGACTACACTCGCTCCTGGAGCTGCATGACGTCAGGGAACGTTCCCATTTCGATTTCGGGGACCCAGTCGCAGCCCAATGTTTCGTTCAAACATGAGCCGTTCACCTCGTCTTTCACATATGGTGCTCAGGCACCATTCTTCGCTAGTCCGACACAGTCCTTGAGTCTAATGATGGACTCTAGCGATCTCAGCCTGGGTCCGGCGTGGACTTTCTTTTCCCTCTTCGATAAACTTGTGATCGTTCCGCAGGATACGTTCCCATCCAATGCCGCATCGAAACGGTCGATCCCCGAGGATGAAGTGCTGGCCACCTCTTATTATCGCAAAAAGGCAGCTCAGTCCGGGGACAAGCCGTGGTTCTGCTGGTGGAATAGTACGGTGATGGAGTTCTTCTTGTACGCGAACGAAACAACGAAGGAATCCCGGGACAGCTCGGGCGCAACCCTTTTGGAGGCCAAGCCATCGGCAACCTCGAAAAGCAAAGCTACGCCTGATTATCCCCGTCGTATCAAAATGGAGGAGAAGCGAGACTATCCCGAGGCGCAGGCACCCTATTGCCAACAAATGCAAGTGATGGATAACGGCTCAATTCAAACCGTGTCGCCCGCGACGATCCAGATCAAGGAGATGGAACCGACCCCAACGACGACAATGAAAGGTGTTGGCAGTATGACCCAAACCTACACGGCCAAGGCGCAGTATGCTAGCGTTTGCTATTGTGTCTCCTTGACTGACTAGTCTTTGACACCATCACCGAAAAGTGAAACCAAACTGATAGAGGAAACCGCAAGGGACGATTTCTTTTTTGTATTCCGATTGTTCCCTTGCGGCCAAGGCGTTGGCGTTACCGAAGTGGTGGACTATTATTTTCCATGGTCCTTAATGTGCATACGAACGATGATCCTTCTCTTGTGTGATCTACTTGGGCTCTTAGGTGTGATGGCTTGTTGGGCTCCTGGGTTATTTATTATCTGCTGGTCATGACATGCATCCTATATATTTGCGAGTTTTATCTTTTTTTGTGATTTGAGCCAATCTGGGCTTTTGGACTATTGTCTCCAGTATCTTGCCTTGCATTGTTTTGTTCTGTGTGCTAGCAGTTTATTGGCGTTACGGGTGGATATGGTGCACAAGGCCACCATACATCTTGGACCACCGGTCTCTGTTTGATCTTTTTTTTTCTTTTTCCATTTTTCTTTTTAAATCCCCCTTTCTGTTCTATCTTTTTTGGTCATTATTCTAGGGATTCATAACAATATCTTGGTGTTTGACCGTCACATTATTTGGTCAAAGGTTGTTATCTGTGATCTACGATGTATGAGATTCGCCATCAAAGCATGGCCCAAGTCAGTCGAAATGTAATACTTTTTGGTTTCAGGTTCATTTTCCTCGCCTCTGCGTCTTGGCAGCCTGGAACTCGTCATGTCATGGGGAATGCCCGGTGTTGGTCGTTGATCAACGAGACATGACACAGCGGCGACGTCATTGGATGTTTTCAGCAGCCACTCAGTCGCCCCCGACTGCGACGGTTAAAAAGGAAATCTACGAACGGAATTGGAATTCGGATGCACTCTAGAATTCTCAACTACAACACCGGATTCCACTTCTTTCCTGATCGAACAAAATGAACTCCATCTTTCGCAGCAGGGTCCCCGCGCGCGTGACCCGCCCTTCAATGGGCCTCGGTTCTCGACTGCAGAATATCGTTCCATTCTCGCGGCGAACATATGCCCAGGGTTCGTACGGCGACGAAGGAGAATACCAGGGGGAGCACCCAAAAAGTCATCGTAACAGCCCTACACGAGATATCGAACACCCAGGTGAGTATACTCCGTGGTAGTCATCTGATACAATTCCTGCGCCTAGCATAAGTAGCATGTTAATTAATGGCAAATAGGACCACCCCCACCCAACGTCAGCAAGGACGCACCGTCTTCGTCCGGTAGCAAGTCTGAATCCAATCCCTCAGAAGCCAATGGGGGTTCTATTGGCACCAAGCCGAGCAATAACGCCAGTCCGACAATCACCGACGGCCAACAGTCTCCTAACCTCGACTCCAAAGGCAACCCCCGGGATGATGTTCCGCCAGATGTGAAGCAGCATAATGAGGAGATGGAGCATCGGCATGATCGAGCATACAATCAGATTGCCGACGAAGGCGAGTATCGGAAGGGGTTCTAAAGGGTATAGATCGAAGGGATGGCTGGCGCTCTCTTTGTCTACATCTCTGTGGCGTTCGCGGCGCACATAAATGAGGGTCTCATTTGATACAATTGGTCTAATCTATGCACAAATCATGAAATATTTTGACTATTGTTATCCTTCCATAGGCTATGAGTTCAGCCGCTTCTACGGAGTACTCCGTACACTATACCCCATTACTTAGCCCAATATTGAGATGTCGATGATTGATAAATTTCCAGAAGAATCGATGGTATAGGCAACCATAGCGTACGTGCGACCATGTTAACACGATGTCAAAATCGAAAAAACAGCTCCACAGCCACTGAAATGACTCAGAATATAGAATTGGCCCCCATTCCAACTCGTATCACGTGTACAACCGCCGACTGACTCCGCAATGTCCCGCCATGTACACCGAATAGACTATATAAACCGTAAACAATCCCAAGTAATTGATCCAAATAAGCCGTTCACACACTGAGAAAGAGAGTTAATCAAACCAAACCAAAACAACAATGGCCTCCTACACCTTCTACGACGGCACCATCCCCGTCGCCATCTCCGTCCTCAAAACCCTCTCCCACATCCTAACCGTCGCCTCCCAGCAACGTCCCACCGAGACAACCACCCTCCTGCACACCCCGCGCCTCCACGAAACCATGTACCCCCTCGCCGACCAAGTCCGCATCGCAACGCAATGGTCCGAGGACCTCGTCGCGCGCCTCACCGGCCGCGAAGCAACCAAGTTCACCGGCAGCCCCGCCGACTTCTCGGAGTGTTTTGAACGCATCAACACGGTGTTGAAGGCGCTTGGCGAGGCGGATAAGGATCGCGTTAATGAGGAGGGCGATAGGGAGAAGTTGACCACCTTGGCGCCTGGGTTGGAGGTGCCGATGAAAAGTGCGACGTGGGCGCATACGGTCATCTTGCCGAATCTTTATTTTCATGTTACGACGGCGTTTGGGATCTTGAGGAAGGAGGGGTTGGAGATTGGGAAGAGGGATTTTTATGCGGGGTTTTTTCCTATGTGAGAGCTTAGAGGAGGTTGTATATATTGAAAAGACTAGATGGATAGAAGGATCGGTTGGATCGTCGTATATGTATATGGTTAGAGCTTCTGTGTTAGGTCGATTATGATATCTCCACTCTTGACATGCTAAAAGCAATGACAGTGAATGTACTGTGTAGTGTTAGAATGATCAAAGTCCACAGCATCTGAGCTGATTCCAATCCACGCTGTGTCATTAGGCCAACCACTCTCTCTTTTGCGGTCGAACGCGCATCTATGCGCCTCTATCTCATGTTCAGTGATGGCGGCAGGTGTTCGAAAGGGCCTGCTCCTTCATCACGCACTCGAGCGGCGATCGGATACAATCAAGGTCGTAAAGTCTCTTCGAAAAGGGACGCCTGTCGATTCAAGCGCGAGCACCATCCTTCTTGAACAATTTCGGTACAGCTCTGCACTAAGCAGCGGAATTGGTTAGTAAAAGTAGTTCGTGAGTGATTCAGCAAAGGCACCAACTGTCATGTTGCTATAGATTGTGCCATGTACAATCAATGGCAGGTCATTGGGTTTTAGAAGAGGCGGAGTAGTTTTTATTATGCCTCTGGATGAACTGCCCAAGAGTACTATTGTCTCAATATCGTTAACCGCTAGATCGTCGTTCGATTTGATATTCGGAAGGATGTGTATTTCTGCGACATCTTGGTTAGTCTATATATCCGAATTTGGCTGATCAGAAGGGCCTAAGAGCGATCAAATTTGCTGAGCTGAACGCTGCAAACTGATTCCACTGACCGAGGGAAAGATCGATAGCAATGGATAAATTAGTCAATTAGGGGGCATGAATAAGCTAATAGACTGACAGGAAGTATCGACATCGAAAAGCAAAGTACCGGATACCTCGCGGCCCACATAAACCTCCGTACTAGACGGAAGTAACGAATACATGGACGGTACCTGGCGCTAAGTCTGGCCACGTTCCTCTCCCGACCGCCCAGTCCAGCATCGTCCCGGCTTTCCAATCCCCTCGACTTCGACCCTTGTCGACACCATTGTCTTGGTTTCTCATTTCTCGTTCTCATTCTCTTTTCTCCGATCGTGACTCCTCACTCTTCAGGCGATCAACATGGGTCCCGTCAAGAACAAGTACTCGGTCATTCTGCCGACCTACAACGAGCGGAAGAACCTCCCTATTATCTGCTGGTTGATCGAGAGGACATTCCGTGAGAAGTAAGTTCTCCTTCACGTCCAATTCCATCCTCTCCGTATCAATTCATGCTCTCTTCCATACCCTCGATTTCACCTTCACTAACGTCTTCATTGATATTCACAGCAACCTCGACTGGGAAGTCGTAATCGTCGACGACGGCTCCCCCGACGGCACCCTCGAAGTCGCCAAACAACTGCAAAAGCTCTGGGGCCCTGAACACGTGAACCTGAAGCCCCGAGCGGGCAAGCTCGGACTGGGAACGGCATATGTGCACGGCCTGCAGTACGCGACAGGCAACTACGTGATCATCATGGACGCGGACTTCAGCCACCACCCGAAGTTCATCCCGACGATGATTGCCATCCAGAAGGAGACGGACGCCGATATCGTCACGGGTACCCGCTACGCCAGCCGCGGCGACATCAAGGGCGGCGTCTACGGATGGGACCTCTTCCGCAAGTTCACGTCGCGTACGGCGAACCTCATCGCTGATGTTATGCTGATGCCCGGGGTTAGTGACCTGACGGGTAGTTTCCGGTTGTATAAGAAGAGCGTGCTGGAGAAGGTTATCTCGAGTACTCAGAGTAAGGGGTATAGTTTCCAGATGGAGATGATGGTGCGCGCGAAGGCGATGGGATTCAAGGTTGCCGAGTGTCCGATTACGTTTGTCGATCGGTTGTATGGCGAAAGTAAGCTGGGTGGAAGCGAGATTGTGGAGTACCTGAAGGGTGTGTTGACTTTGTGGTTGAAGGTTTGAGGTTCTGGGAGGTTGTTTTGCCTATGATGGGGGGAAGGATGGTCGGTGGTCTTTCTAATACTATACCCTCCGTTTTCTTTTTCTTGCTGTGTTCTCGACGATTTATTTGAAACGCGTTGACCATTCCCTTCCCATCAGAGAGATCGGGGACGGCTTCTTGGATTGCCGAATTGTTGGATGTTTGTTACAATATGGGTTCTGATATTTCTGCCCATGTGTTCTTGTATATTAGAGCTAGGTTTTGGATTCATGATGCGTGCATTCCTCAGTCTATGTAACCCCTCCCCCATCGACAGGACATCAGGGCAATTAGACCGTGCCCAAGTAGCGAAGAACCCGCTCAATCAGCTCCGCCTGTCCGTCAGCCTTGACATTATGACTGGCACCCTTCACCACAGCACTGTTCTCATCCCACTTCTCCTCCCCTCCGGCATTCGTCGCCTTCTCCCACCGCTTCATCAACGCCTCCTTATCCACCCACGGCGCCGCATACTCATCACTCCCCGAATACAACGCCATCAGCTTCGCCCCCAGTAGACCCCTCTCCCGCACCACGCCAAACGTCTCCGCAAGGCGCTGATCCGTCAGATCCGAGCTGAAGAGATCATCCAGCGCCGGGTTCGCCGGACTATCAGGGCTCGTGAGGCTCAGGAACCGGCGCGCATTCAACGGCGTATCTCCAGGAAAGCCCACCTTGCCCGTCAACTTCAGCGGCAAGATCTCGGTGGGCTCCTGCAGCCGCGCAAAGTTCACCAGCTGGTCGTAGACGCCGCGGAACTCGTTCGGCTCCGTGCTCGTCTGCCCCAGGTGCTGCACCGCCTCGCGGTCCGACATGGGCGCCTGCATGATTGCCCCGTCCAGCGGTGGCCGGGTTAGATGCTTCAGGTCCAGACCGACCTCTTGGTCCGGGGAGCGCTGCGGCAGCGGGTTCGCGGAGTACAGGTAATGCAGCACGTCCTGGCTGCCGGTGGAGTGGCCCATGACCACGACCTTCGGGGTCGAGGCGATCCCCGAGGTGGTGCGGGCTTTGTGGGCGCGCACGAACTCCACGCACTGTGCGATCTCCTCGACGTCTTGGTCGAGACTGCCGATTCCCCAGCCGAGGTAGGATGAGGAGAGCACGAGCGAGAAGAGCGACCAGTCGGTGGGTTCGAGGGCTTTGGCGATCTCGGCCACGTAGGGGACGGTGCCGAGGCCGTCGGTGAGGCCGCCGACGAAGAGAAGACTGTTGGGTTTGGGGGTGCTTTGGTGGGGGGAGATGAATTCAAAGGCTACGAGACGGGGGGCCTGACAATTCTGGTCAGTTTGTTTACAGTAAGGAGGTTTCTATTGGGTGGGAGGTGGATGAGAGGGGAGGAGCGGGGAGAGGAGGGGAAGAAATCATACATATTGGTGTAGGACACCAGGGTATGACGGAGTAGCCATGTTTACTAGTGAAGATGGGATATATGTATGGTTTTTCGAAATGAGGGCAATTGAAAGAAGTTCAGATGGAAAGCGTGATTGTTGACAGAATCACGGAGATGGAGAAGCCATGGCGAACGATGACGCTGGCTGTTGGGCTGATAGCCGCGATCCACCGCAGGAAGTGGGGTTCTGCGAGCACATGCGAGGCCCTCCAACCCTTCGTGATTGTTGATTCTGTCCAGTCCAATCAATGCGGATGTTGTCGCAGAACTTCGTCTCGCAGGAACCGAAAAGACTCCCTCCAAGCCTCTTCTAGAAGTAGATTCAGGCCAACTTTTCAGGCCAACATCACCCGACCAGCGACCGTCCGAATGAGGACTAGCGCCGTACGGTAACAAACGATGCCAAGACCCGCGGGAGGCCGTCCTCTGCAAATCCTCTCCAACTTCTTCGGCTTCCACGGTTGTCTCCTCGGAATTATCCCTCTCTCCGTGAGCTTAATTACACCTGGCTCCTATGTCATCCTGCTGATTGAGCTCTGGTCAAACCACCCTGACAACTGGGAATCCCCCCCCATTGGATACATCCTATGCGATGCCTCGTACACGCAGGTCGAATCGCCAATCAGGCCCCCGGACCAAATACACTAATGATCCCTTCGAAATCGCCGGGGTCAGTGACGAGTCCAATGCGGAAGACTCCAAACCCTCCCGAAAAAAGGGAAAGGGCGTAGCCACTTCGCCGCAAGATTCCTCGTCTGATGAGGAGTTCAAAGATGACGGCAATGGCCAGGAAGTGAACTCTGATGAACATGACGACGACGATGAGGAGATGATTCCAGACGAAGAAGATGATGATGATGACGAGGATGATGAAGATGCCATGTCAGTTGACAGCGAAGGCGGCCGTACCGGTCCTGGCAAGAAGAACCTGAAGAAACCCCTTGCTCAGTCAAACCGCGCCAAACAGCGGAATCGGGGCCCCGCGATGCCTGCTCCCGGAGACACGCATTCACGGGGAGTCTGGAATCCTACCGAGCACGTGGGTAAAGTGGAGCATCTTCGAGTGACGTTCGGCACAGATGAGAGGGATCTTTTAACCGTTGTGCATGCGCGAGATCAGTGGTCCGGGGGTGCGGACTCGACCTTGCCCACTCGCTCATCGTTGAATCGCGCTCAGAAAGCGTCCGGGTACAAGTATGGACTGACCTTTGGGACTGAACCGGAGGATCTGAAGAGGGAGAGCACTAGGGGCTGGGACTGGTATTATGCCGATGAGATCCAGGAGAGGTTTAGGAAGCGACAGCGGATTGAGGAGATCTCGGAGGACGAGGCGAGGAGGGTTTACATGCCCCTCCCGAAGGAGCAGGACCACACAGTTCTCATTGGACCGGTTGATGATGATCAAACTCGGTTTCAGTTGGCTCAACATGAATCGGCCAACTTTGGGGATGCGTGGGATGAGGGCAAAGGTTCCGCGCGGTCCAAGAAAAAGAAAAGGCAGGGCTGGATTATCAATCTGGGGCAGAGGGTTAAGAACATGGCCTGGGTACCCAATCAACCGGGCCTGACGCAGTATCTGGCCATGGCTGCTCCGATTCGGGAAGAACAGAAGAAACCGTATGGCGATCCATCAAAGTCCAGTGCGCCTGCATTCACCCCCTCGCCTCCCTATCCGTGTGCTTTGCAGCTCTGGATGTTCAAGGCTGCGAAACAGGAGAGCTTCACAAAAACATTAGATATGACTTTTAAACCGAGATTACGGCTAGCCCTATGTACCGATTGGGGGGATCTGAAAAAGATGGCCTGGTGCCCCATGGCTCGGGATTCACGGGATGAAGACGAGGAAGATGACTTGAGGAACGTCGGGCTTTTGGCGGGTATATGGGGAGACGGATACCTCCGAGTTATTGACGTCAAATTAAGTCGGGATCCGAACAAGACGGAATTCTGTGGGTCTCCCTGGATTTGATTTAGAATATGGCCGAATCGAGCTCTTACTGACATGCGATTTAGTCAAGGTGCAATCCCCCGTATTCGAAGCCAAGGCTCCCTCGACTGTGGGCACCGCTTTAACATGGCTCTCTCCCAGCGATATCGCCGTTGGATGTGCCAATGGCTTCGTGGCTGCCTGGAGTATAGCACCTACTCAAGCATCTCAAGCATCCCCGTCAAACCCTCTTCCTTTCTTCTACCAACCTATTCATTCGACCTATGTTCTCACGATAGCATCGGCATATCCAACACACCCCCACTTACTAGCCACCACAGCCATGGACGGTGAGACGCGTCTATGGTCGCTCATCGACCATAACAAGAACACGGTTGAAACGAACCGCATGAGAGTTGGATCGGCCCACCTATCATACTCGCCCATTCTGCAGGCATTCGTCTCCGGCGATGAAAACGATTTTGCCCGGCTACTGGCGGTGCGTCGCTTCTTCACCACAAGCGCCATAGCCAGGCTTCAAAGCACCATTACTGCCATCGCACCCTGCAGCTCCTGGCATCCAAGCACCCTCTATGGGAGTGCTGGCGGTTCCGTGGTTGCGACCAACCCTTTGAAGCGAGTTCTACATCCCAAGGAGAAACAATTGCAGCAGACCTGGTTCACGCACGAATGGGCGCGAGGCACAGAGGCCGACAGCCCCGGAAAGAGTCGCTTCTTCGACGGATTTCGCGCCGAATCCGCCAGCTTGCTGCGCAACATGTCTGGAGATCGCAAAATGGTGGACGGAACCATGATCATCACGCTCTACGACGAAGAAACGCACGTTACGGCGGTTTCGTGGAACCCCAACCAGGCGTGCGCGGGATGGGCCAGTGCCGCCGTCGGTTGCGGCCTGATTCGAATCGAAGACTTAGCTATGTAATTCTCTTTGGACGATTTGCTTTTGCCATAGCCAATTCGTGGATTCGTCATCTTTCCCTGGAGAGTGGTATCCTTGTTCATTGGTTCTGTCCCATGATTGCTCAAGTTGTTACGTATACCTCTGTCCGGGGTCCTGCCTAGGTTCGATAACTCCATGCGATCGCGCATGGTATTCGACAACCGTTTAACTGTGGACGATCGATTCCATTTCACCTGCTTCGATAGCCGATATCTCGCATTGCCAAGTCTGTAGATCTGGACAGGGCGGGAATCGCCGCTGTGGGTTATCAATAGTTGGATGCTCCTAAAAATAGCGACCCGGAAAACGCAATGCGATAAGAGCGGTCAAGGAACATGTTCAGCATCATGATAATGCTATCACGGAACAAGGAGTAAAAATTTTGTAGAGGCAAAGAACACCTCTAGCTGCGAAAGAGAGATCGAGCAGGTTGCATGCAGCGGGACCTCCTAGTTTGGACGGGACTCGTCACCTGTCACGTCAAACCTGCAATTTGGGTCATCTAAGAGGTGTCGTTGAGATTTTCGACGGGGCAACTTTGACGATGAACTTGACGTTTTCACCAACATGCCTTACCAGAACTCGTGTTGCTATGGTAAACATGGAGGAAGCTCAAGGTAGAATAGGGCAAAGTATGTATACTTCGGTAAACGGGCAACGTAATGTCTACCTGTTCATGCAATATCAACGCATGGCTAAACATGGCACATGTGGCCGGTCGCAGCATTTATATTTTCAAAATAAGCCAGGAAACCAAGGACATCCACCAAGCAGCTCATGTACTCGGCCGTCGAAGGAAGAGGTTCGGAGATATACAATGGAGGTTGACGTCGACACCACACGTACCACACGTAACACGACCACACCTACGCAGTGGACCTCCATATCCCTTGCGTTACTGACAGCAAGTAGCACAACTTACCAGTCCTCGACTCGGAATCACAGCGTAACCCACGCAGTCCAAAAATATCGAGGCGACCGTTAAGACGCCACAGCGAGTGGACCCTGCGATGCCCCCAGCCACGGATTTCTTGGCAGTCACAGGGTCTGCGTGCCCTACAAACGAAGCATCTTTCACGTCTGCCTGGCTGCATCACACAGCCTACCCAATCTCCCGATGATAGGCAAAGGGGATTGCGTGGATGTCCATCTATTTCTGAACCTTCTTTTTGCCTCTCTGTGTGTTTTCTCTCACCGTGTGGGCAAAAAAACCCAGAATGAACGTGGCTGGCAGTCAGTCCCATGTGGGTGCTGATCGACTCCCCAGCCTCCTTTGACGGCTGCCGGCCCAGACCCATTGGCGATGCGCTGCCATGCAGTGCACCAGCCTGCACTTTTCGCCGTGATATGGGTCTGTTGTGCCGTCCGATGATGGCATTTATCGATCATATTTTTTTTTTCTCTTTCTTTGTTCTTGGTTTTGGCGTTTCTAGATTGGTCCAGCATCGAGTCGTCGCCTTTAATGGCTGATCATAAATTAAGGCCCCTTCGTCCTCTTCCAATTCTCTCGATCTATACTATTTCATCGTCTGAGCTTGTCTCTACTCTATCTACTATTATTTAGTACACTGTGCTTCTCTTAGCATTATATTAGTTGACTTCGCACTTAAATCGTTGAAGGCTTTTTCTTTACTTCCATCAAAATCCTTGGTTTCTTTCTCTCCCTTCTCCACTCGTCAACCAATATGCATACCACCGCTCTTCTCCTTCTCCTCTCCTCCATCGGCGCTCAAGCCGTGCCTCTGTTCCATGCCCGCTCCAACGACACTCTGGCACGCAGAGATGAGCAGCCCTACAGCGTCGTCAACGTCGGCGACGAAACCACCACCAGCCAGACTCCCACGGTTGAGACCATCACCGTCGCCAACAACCCCCCTCAGCCTCCGGTGACTCTCACCGTGACCCAAACCCCCTCGTCGACTCCGGCTTCTTCTGCATCTGCATCTGCCACTGCGTCCAACCACTTTGTGCCGCCTGGCTGGACCATCCCTTCTGTGCCGACCGAAGACCCCGAAGAGTCTGACGAGGACTCTAAGGTCGCTGCTCGCGGTTTCAACCAGACCGAGAGAGCCGCGCGCAACTTCAGACGGTCTGCTGTGGCCAACAGCACCTTGACTCGGGGTCTTCACGCTCGCAGTGAGAACACGACGACGACCTCTGAGTTGCACGCTCGTAACAACAGCACCCTGACTAGAGGCCTCCATGCTCGCGGTGAGAACACAACTATTACTTCTGAGTTGCACGCCCGCAGCAACAACACCCTGGCCCGTGGTATCCATGCCCGGAGCGAAAACACTACTCTTCCTGAGTTGCACGCTCGCAGCAATGGCACCGGAGTTGAGTCACGATCTCTCTTCTCCCGTGGCAACAACACCGAGTCTAGTCTGCATTCCCGCGGCGCCAACGTCACTGGCGGTGCCGGTCTGTTCAGCCGTGGTGCCCTGAATGCCACCACCCTCGTTGGCCGATCGAACAGCACTGTTGTCTAAACGGCGCAAATTGACGGTCTCTAAAAAAAGAAAAGAAAAGAAAAAGCGACATATAGTTCCTCTCTTTCTTCTCTTTTCACTTTCTTCTTTTCGGGTTTATTGTCTTATGAGAAACGGTTTGCGATGTGAATGACCACACTCTATGATGGATGGATGGATGCCTTTCCTTTTTATTTTCGGGGTTTTTATTCTTTTTCTCTTATCTGGGAAATCCTGGTTTCTGGCTATAATGATGCGATGTGCTCATGGACCTGCATTCGGCGTTTTGTCTTTGTTTCAGCGTGGTTGCGATGGTGTTTGATCATGATGTATACTCGATAGATTGGCCGTTCTCTAGACTGCATTGAAATACATTGAAAACCGATAATACGGTGACAGTACGAGTACGACGGGGAGGTTACATAATCCACGTGCCCGTTGATGGATTCACCTTCCATCATCCATCAACTTCCCTCCTCCTCTTCCTCCTCTTCCTCTACACTTGCATTTCCTGTTGTTCGATCTTCTGCTTTTCCCGTCTATGGACTGGGAGCTATCTCAATTACCCCTGACTCCGTACCTTCCCTCCGACCGCCTCTCCCGTCCTTGATCACCCACCTCATACTCCATTGCGACCAGCTGTTTACCGCCTCCCCTCCATCCCCATAAACCACCATGGCCTCCCCCGTGACGGCTCCCGAGGACCAAAGCCGCCTCCTCGAGGAGGCATTGGGAGTGGTCCGACAGCAGTCGCAGATGATGCGAAAATGTCTAGAGACGCCGGGGAAATTAATGGATGCGCTGAAATGCGGGTGAGCTGAAAGCCTTCCCTCCCCTCCCCAAGGCAACCGTGGAATGGCAGAGCTGACGGGACCCGGTTCCCCCAATTGCGTCCAGATCGACTTTTGTGTCCGAACTACGAACTCCCAGCCTAGGTCCGAAGCAATATTATGAACTGTACATGGCCGTGTTCGACGCCCTGCGACACCTCTCCGTTTACCTGAAAGAGAACCACCCCGTAAACCACCTGGCCGATCTGTACGAATTGGTCCAGTATGCCGGCAACATCATCCCGAGATTGTACCTCATGGTCACCGTGGGGACTGTGTACATGTCGGTGGAGGACGCCCCTGTTAAGGAGATCATGAAGGATATGATGGAAATGAGCCGAGGCGTGCAACACCCCATCCGCGGCCTGTTCCTACGATACTACCTGTCCGGCCAGGCAAGGGACTATCTACCTACGGGGTCGGGCGACGGCCCCGAGGGCAACATGCAGGATTCGATTAACTTTGTGTTGACCAACTTCGTCGAGATGAACAAGCTGTGGGTGCGACTGCAACATCAAGGCCCGTCTCGGGAGCGGGAGAAGAGGATGCAGGAGCGCCGGGAACTGGAGCTGCTGGTCGGAAGTAATGTCGTTCGCCTCAGTCAATTGGTGGACTTGGAAGGTTATAAGTCGGGAATCCTGCAGGCGCTGCTGGAACAGGTCGTTCAATGCCGGGATGTTCTGGCGCAGGAATACTTACTTGAAGGTAGGAAAGACGGTGATAGGCTTGCGGATGATAGCTTGGGAGCTAATGCAGTTTCACAGTGATTACCAAGGTCTTCCCCGACGAATTCCATCTCCATACCCTCGACCTCTTGCTCTCCGCGATCGCCCGACTCAATCCGCACGTGGACCTGAAGAAGATCGTCATCGGCCTGATGGACCGATTGTCGGCATATGCGGCGCGCGAGACCGAATTATCGACCGATCCGGAGACAAGACAGCAGACTGAGGAGGACGCGGTGACAAACCTCCTCGAGAATATCAAGATTGCCGAAGAGACTAAGAAACAGACGCCTGCGGAGAATGCGGAGAATGCGGAGGCTGCCCCCGTTCAGGAGAACGGCGTGGAGCAAGAGTCGAAGGAAACAGAAGAGAAGCCTGCGGCTGCCCTAGAGGAGGAGGCCACGGAGAAGAACACCAACGGCGAGAGTGACCAAAAGCCTGGCGTCCCTGCCAATGTCAAGCTCTATGCCATCTTCTACGAGCAGGTGGTCAATCTGATCAAGTCTCGCGGACTTCCCATTCAAGACACGATGGCCCTGCTCGTCTCTCTGATCAATCTGGCCCTGAACACATACCCCGACAAGCTCGAATACGTGGACCAGGTCCTTGACTTTGCCACCAAATCCACTGCCGAGTACACGGATCATGCGGATCTGCACTCCGCTCCGACGCAACAGAATCTCCTGCACCTCCTTGTTGCCCCTCTTCGCTCCTACGTCTCTATCTTCACGGCGTTGGCCCTACCCAACTACCTTCCACTCTTGACCGCGCAATCGTATCCTACCCGGCGCTCCGTTGCCGGCGAAATCGCCCGCAGCCTTCTCAAGAACCGCACACTCATCGCTACCACGGATAACCTTGACCGTGTACTACAGGTTCTCCGGGTGTTAATCAAAGAAGGTACGCAGCAATCTATGGGGTACCCGGGCGTGCAATCGCAACGTCGGGGCGAAACGGACGAAACCATCGAAGAGCAAGGTTGGCTCGCACGATTGGTCCATCTGATTCAGGCACCGGAGAACGATGTTCAACTCAAGGTAATGGCGGCTCCGATATACGTAGTATGCGCTAGCTAATTCATGATTTCAGCTGCTGCAATCAACTCGCAAGGCCTATGCAGATGGCAACGAGCGAATTCGATACACGACGCCGGCGCTCATCAGCGCCTCGATACGATTGGCACGCAAGCTCAAATCCCGTGAGCATTACGATGACAATTGGCAGTCGCAGTCGTCTGCCCTGTACCGATTCATGCATCAATGCGTCAACAACTTGTACCAGCGAGTAAACCCTGGATGTGCCGATTTGTCTCTCCGGCTATTTGTGATGTGCGGTGAGGTAGCCGACCAGACTGGATTTGAAGAATTCAGTTACGAATTCTTCGCGCAGGCCTTCACCATCTATGAAGACTCTATCAGTGATTCGCGAGCCCAGTTCCAGGCTGTCTGCATCATTGCGGGGGCTCTCCACGGCTCCCGAGGATTCTCCAAGGAGAACTACGACACGCTCATCACCAAAGCAGCGCTACACGGCAGCAAGCTGCTCAAGAAGCCCGACCAGTGTCGTGCAGTGTATCTCGCTAGTCACCTCTGGTGGGTTGTCGAGAACCCGCAACGAGGGGAGGAAGACGCCAAGAACGTACGTAACCCTCTGTCATTTCCTGCTCATATCTCAAAGATGATGTCGTTTCTAACTGAAATCCTTTAGCTCTACCGCGACGGCAAGCGCGTCCTCGAATGTCTCCAGCGGGCTCTCCGTGTCGCCGACGCTTGCATGGATACCGCTGTCTCCGTTGAACTCTTCGTTGAGATCCTCAACCGTTATGTCTACTACTTCGACCAACAGAACGAAACTGTCACGACCAAATACCTCAACGGGCTGATCGAGCTCATCCACTCCAACTTGCAGACCAACCAGGACGAACCCAACCCGAACCTGGAGGGTCCGAAGCGCCATTTCGAGCGCACACTAGAGTACATCCGATCAAGAGACTACGAAGGCGTCGTCACGGACCCTAGACAGTAAGCCACAGGTATGATTTGTACGAGATGATGAGTGTATTTATTGATTGATCTATTTACCTATCGTATTTTCCCCCCGTCTTCCTATTCGCTGTTTGAGCTTATCTGATCTGTTGCCTACCTCGCTCGTGTTCATCATCTTCTTGTTCCCCTCTGATTCAAGCCAAAATTCCGAGTTGTAAGATTTTTTCGATTTTGTCTGAATTGTTTTGCTTTGATTTTTGATTCCCTTCTTCTCTGATTCCTCTTTTCCCCTTCTCCTGTGCCTATGTGATTTTCATACATAGGTATATCATCATCTTTGTGCTGTTATCGATGCTGCTGCTATTGTCTGTCAACTTATCATCATACCCATTCTATTCTTTCTTTCCTTCTTTGATCTTGTCATAATAGAACTCTTATCCTTTTAATACCCAGTTATCTGGTAAATTTTGGTAGATTCTAAATTGATGTGTAGGTTAAAATGATTTGTGTTGTTTGCTTGTGTTGACGTGATACACTACTAATCATCTAGTCTACCTGCTAATCCTTGATTTTGAGCAACTTGACAGTCAAGTCTAGCCAAAGAGACCTCTGATATAACATGGGACAATCCGGCTCAGATCATTCATTCACAGATATTTACTTTAAACTTGACATGCTAAACAGAGCTAGTGTCCAGGTTGTCGGGATTCAGTTTCGAGGAATCGAGGGGGTTGAAGACCTGGATGACCTTTTCCGGCCAGATGTGAATAGAAAGGCCCTCGAGATTGCTCTTCAAAAGGCTAGAAAGGCAGGAATTAATATTCGTGCGCTTTTGATTTCGAAGTAAGTTGTTTCCTTCCAATTTGGACTAAAGCTGACATATGAAACTTTGCTATGTGTGTTCCTGCGTTCTCCCCCCCTTCTTTGAGCATTGTTCAACGTTGATTCGTGTGTCCTGTTCATAGCCCCCGGAAACGCTCAAACAGTTCGCTTCGTTTTGCGGCCACCACAAAATCCACCTCATCTCCGATGATATTTACGCCTTTTCCGTGTTCCCCAGCCCCGAAATCCCCACAGCACCTACTTTAACCTCGATCTTGGCCCTGGAACTAGACTAACTGATCGATCCAGCCTGCAAGCATGTTCTCTACGGCGCAAGTAAGGGCTTTTGCGCGAATGGCCTGCGAATGGGATTCATCTGCACCAGGAACCAGGGTATCATGGGTGCAATGTCTAGTATAGGGTGAGTTGCTATGTTGGCATTCTTTACTCCTGTCTGTCGTCAGTAACTCTTCACTCGCAATCGCGCCCGCGCGCTAAGTATATTCTCCTGGTCACCACATCTTCTGCAGGATGCGTGGGCTGTTATGTTAGAGGACAAGGCGTGGATGGAGAAGTTCATGGAGCAGAAAAGAAGACGTATGTTGGACCGATATAAGATGATAACAGCATTTCTGTCCAAGCATGATATTCCCCTATTATGAGATGTATGTGTGTTGTGTCTTTCCTCACTCGGCCCATTCATACTAACTAGTCCCGAGGAACGCTGGGGTATTTATTTGGGTTGATCTTCGCCAATTACTGGTTGCACGGTCACGGTCTCAAGAGTCCTAGCCTGACCGAGGCGTATCGACATGGCCTTCTTCTGATGCTCAAAAGCAACACAGCCTGAACCTTGAGTTAATATGTGCAGAGATTTGCTTGGCCAATGGAGACCTGATTGCCCCCGACCATGTATACATGCCTGAAAGGTATGGTTGGTTCCAGATCACGTTCACCGTTGGAAAAGAGGCCTTGCAAGAAGGATTGAAGCGTCTTCTGGCTGCGGTCAGGAAAATGGAGGCTGAATGCCAACTTGGGAAATGAAGATGATGGCCGAGAAAAAACGAGTCTCGATGTGCAAGGGTTAGGGCAGTTTCGTCTCCCCTACGCGCCCCGGTATCATATATAACTAGCTTCCTTGGCTACGGTGGTGTCATAGATGATACTATCATACATATTCAACCCATCAGAATCCATTTGGAAGGCCATCGTTCTTCACCCTTGCTCCAATTACCACATAGCCACGTGATCTATCGACTGGAAACAAAGAGTGGAAAGCCATAAGAAAGTGTTGGAGCCGTGCAGAAGATCCGGTACGGATGAATATCCTAAAGATATGTCTAGGTATAGGTCAAGAAAGTAAATGAATACCCAACCAATCAATCCAGATTAAACCAAGCGAGACAAGTCATCACCTGAAACTATCATGCTACACTACACTTCTACACTACACACTACATCATCCATGATCCACCCATGATTCCCGAAGCCCTACGGGTTCAGGAATAGAAGGCGAAATAAGAGAAAGAGGGAGAAATCGAGAAGAAGGCAGCAATCATTGACTGGTGAATGAAAGGCCCCAATTGGATCATGCAATTGGTTCTTGATGCGGAGACCGGAGATTTGTGCCTCGAGGGAATCGCTACATGGTTAGAAATGGGACGTACAAGACATGACAAAGGGGGAGGTCCGGTTTACAAAACGCGGGACCTGACTCGAACAAGATAGAGAAAGAGACAGAGACCAGGAAGATGGAAAGGAGAATGGGGGGAAAGGAAGAAGAAGAAGAAGAAGAAGTAGAAGTAGAAGCGTGGGAGAGACATGATCGCGAGAGAGCATGAAGAAAAAAGTAACAGAAAGACACTCATGACATGACGCTTGGACAAAAGAAGCACTTCGAGAAATCAATCATCCCAAAAAAGAAGACACTGAACGACCAAATTAAAACAGGGAAAAAGACACGGACATAAAACCAGGGTAACGAAAAGAAGTAAGAAACGGAAAGTGTGCATGAAAGACTCCCCCATTTCCACTGAGAGAATGCCGTAAATAGAAGGAAAAAAAGCCAAACGCCTTAGAAACCCGTCGGTGGAGAAGAATACTGCCGAAGCACCGATGGTGTAGTACCAATCCCGCCAAACGCCGGTATGCTGCTACTCGGAATCGGACTTCCAATTTCACCAGGAACAATGCTGCCTCTGTGACCTGAGGTAGCGCTGTTAGTATCGGGCTCGAACTTGACGAACTCGCCCATTGAGTCGCTCTTGATGGAGAATGAACCACCCCCGTTTTGCGAGTTGCCTTCCGTGTCGCAGATGTCGAGCATCTCCTTGAGCGAGATGGAAGGCTCATTGGATGGCCGCAGCTGATCAACTTGGCGAAGCAACTTCTTGGCATCATGATGACCGCTGGCTCCCTTGGAAGGGCTTAGGGTGTTCAGTTGCTTCCACGCTTCAATTACCAGCAACCGAATGGCAACCGGTCGAGATGTATGCGCACGATGGTGACCACCCGACCCGAATGCATTATTGGACCAACCGCTCCCTAGTCATGATTGTCAGTAAAGCAGCACAGATACAAATCACACAGGGCACTGACCATGTGCAGTTCCCCAGGTTGGAGTTCCGGGGAAGGCGGAGGCCCCAAATCCCGTATGTCCACCCCAGGGATTGCTTCCTACTCCAGTATTCATGGAGAAGCTAGAGTGTTTGGACGCTATCAGAACAAACGTTAGTACGCTGGACCTAACAACTCGCCAAGGTATTTTGGCTGGTATATTAGCCAATGAATACTTACCTCCGAGAGGGTCTGGGAACAACGAAGGTGCCGCAAAGCTGGCTCGAGTCGGACCCGGTAAAGAGCCTGGAACGGTGGCGCCAGGAAGCGATTGAGAAAGGTTCGAAGAAAAAGGAGCGTCACTGTCATCAAGAAGGGCACTGCTTCCAAATCGAGCACTTAGATTGTCCATGTCTCGCTGTGTAGTGCGGTTGATATCGCCGTGCTGATCCTGCTGGGTACTGGATGGACGCTTTATCGGACTAGGACGAGAGATGGGGAACGGTTGGGCATGCGTGTCAAGAGGAGATCGCTCGAACGAGTTGGAAGGCTGTCGGGAATGACCCTGGGAGAGTCCGCTCTGTTGCGCAGAGAACGCGCTCGAGAGCGGTGCTGGGGCATGGAATGGAAGACCGTGTCCTGGGTCCAGCGGGAAACCACGTCCAGGTGGCATTTGACGGGTGCCATTGATACCGGGCGGCATAGGGATCCCGTTTGGTGCAGGGAACCCTCGCAGTTGACTCATGAGAGGGCCAGTATGCGGCGGATACGTGGGTAGTTCATGGCCCATGGGCGGTCGAGGAACCATTCCAGCTAACCCGGGGGGATTCGAGGGCAGGCCGTTAGGACTCGGAAACCCAGGTGGGTGAGATCTGCCCATCGCACCCAGGGGGGAAAGGGGGGTAGATGGTTGAGGGTGATGCAACATGGGATATCCTTGGCTCTGTTTCGAGGTCACACTCGAGGCTCCCGACGATTGGGACGGGCCCATGGATCGAGGAGAGATGGAAGTCTGCGAAGGTTCTGCGCTGGCCGCTTGGGATCGTGGAGATGAGGTGTGTGAGTCCTGTTGAGACGGCTGGCGGGCCCGGGCAGGTGTCGGAGCTTTTGGGACAATCGGCGTTGCACCTGACAGGTGTGGCGACTGTAGGTGTCCAGAAGGTCCTTGGACATGCTGCTGCAGGCTAGTTGAGATCGGCATCGGCACTGGCTGCGACGCTCGGCTGCCGAGAGCATCGGAGTGATCGTATTCGACTCTTCCTGTGCTATCCCGTTGCCTTCGTGCCTGCCCATCGCGTGCTTTGCGCTCTCGTTCTTCCCGAGCTTTGTTTTCCTTCGATTCTCGGTCTTCCCGCTCCTCCTGTTCTCTTCGTCGCGCTTCCTCCCGCCGTCGCTTTTCCTGCTCTTTTTGCTCACGATGTTTGCGCTCTAGCTCCGCTTGTCGCTCGCGCTCTTCACGCAACCTTCGCTGCTTATCAGCTTCTCGACGAGCCTTTTCTTCTTCCTGAGCTTTCCGCTCAGCTTCGCGCTTCTTCCGTTGCTCCTCTCGTTTCCTCTTCTGCTCCTCTAGCTTCTTCGCTTGCTCGGCTTTGAGTGCTGCTTCCTCGGCTGCCTTCTCGGCGTCTCGGCGAGCTTTCTCCTCTTCCTTCGCCTGCTTCTGAAGCTTCTTCTTATCTTTCCGTTTCTGGGCCTCGCGAGCCTTCTTAGCGTTCCGCTGCTCGGTCCGAGATTCCTCCTCCAAGAGCTCTTCGATCAGCTTTTTCTGGCGTTGCTCGGCGACCTTTTCTCGGTAAGCTGTTAAGACGCGTTGTTCAAACATTCGGGCGGCAAAAATTTGGAACATTCGTCGACCTTCCTCCATGCGTTGCTCCTCGGTCATAGCATCCTGGAGATAAATCGGTTAGTATGCACCGTAGCATAGGATTAAAAGCAGAAAAAGTAGCGATTCGCTACTGACCATTTCATCCTCCTCGTATTCTTCATCCTCTTGACTGTCATATTCATCCTCCTCTTCCTCATCGTAATCCTCCTCATCGTATGGACCATGATTATGACCGGCATGAAGGGACTGGTGAGCGGCGGTGATTCCAAATTGGGTATCCTCCTCACGCTGCATCCTGCGTTCGGCTAGTTGCTCCATCATGTCGATGAAGTGTTTCCCATCATTTTTGAGAAGATCGTCTGCTACTGTAAGAATACCATCTGGAAGGAGCGAGAAGAGAACGAGGGGGGTAAAAAGATCAGCCCGAGTTTCAAGAGATAATAGAGGGGTAAAACGATTTATTCGGAACCCGGGGTCTTGCTCTTACCTTTAACAGTCAAACTATTCCCAAAAGCGAAGAAATCTGCGCGAGCGGCACGTGTGTCGTCATCTTCATATTCTTCATCACTGTAGGGCTCATCATCCTCGTCATCTTCATCGTAGTCTTCCTCCAAATCTTCGTCGTCCTCGGGCAACTCGTGAATTCTACCTCGCGAGGGATGATATTGGCCTTGCGTCCGTGTGTGTTGGCCGGGAGAACGCAGGGGTGGATGATATAGGCGGGGAGGCGGCATGATAGGCGGGCCCTTCTCGAAGGAGCCTTGATTATTATTTGCGTACTGTTCAAGCTCTTCATAATAAGCGTCGTAAAGTACTTCGAGTTCCTCTTCGATAGCGGTTCGTTTCCTCCCGCAGACTGTACAACTGCACGAATGCTTTTGCTGTTCTTTCATCTTCTTAAGGACCGCATCTTTTTCTACCTTGACGAGCTGTCGTCGTTCCTCCTCGCCCAGCTCGAGCCAAAAGGCCTTGATATTTTCGCGCTCCTCCTGAGTCGACGTGTTCCATATGCTGCGATCTTTTGCCGACTTCAGGATCGTGCGGGCACCGAAATGCGGCGGGAGAGGGGGGACGAGAGGGTGGGACATCGAGACCGAAGGGGTAGACAAGGGAGTCGAACTTTCGTCACCGAGAGTTTGGGAGCCGCTGCGACCTTTCTTGCCCTTCTTCTTCTTCGACTTTCGGCCCGGCATCTTCGAGTGGTCGTCGCGCGCATCCACGGTCGACGGGGCGGACATGGCAGGATGCGCGCCGAGTATTCGGGGTTCTTCGTCGTAGTACACGTCGCCGTCAACGGATTCGTCGAAGTCGTGGTCGTCGGATGGGTGGCTTTCGGGTCCGACGGGGCTCAGACTGTTCTCTTCTGCGGCGTCCGGGTGGTGGACATGGCCATTCTCAAACTGACGTTCCGCGGCCATTCGGGCAGCTTGCTTTTGCCGGCGTTTCTGCTTTTTGCGGTTCACGGTGGACGGTTGGGGGTCTGGCGACGTGTGTTCGGTCTTCGAGTAGGGTTCGCCGTTGGCGGGGCGGGTCGAAGCCGCCGACATATGGGCGGACATGGTGGAGAGACTAGGGTTCGAACCGGACGTCCGAGAGGATGGCATGGAGGGGTCGTATGACGGTTTCGAGGGGGGAGAGATCAAGTATCGCAGATCTCGTAGAAATTCCGAAGGCTGACCACCATACTAAAATCAGGTGCCGATCGAACAGTCAGAGAGGGAAGCGCCGAGTCGAACCGCGTTATACCAAACCCAGGCTAGAGGGAAGAGGAGAGAAAGAGAAAGAAAAAGTATAGCTCACCAGCGAAGCGCGGAATGATGTGAATTAGCCGCGGCCAGTCGGATTGGGTAGAAGGGTTGAAGGGGTAAAGAGACTTCTAAGCTCCGTGGACCCCGCGAGTGGCAGGGTGGAGAGAGGAGAAGAGGAGGGCCAAGGTCAAACAAAGGTAGTCAGATCCTAGGCGACAAATAGGGAATGAGGGCGGAGAGGGGTGGAAAGGACCCGGGGCCGCGCGACGAGGAGGTCCAGGCGTCAAGGGCGACCGGGCCAACTTGGCCAGGAAACGCAGGGAGGGTGTATAGGAGCGAAGGGCGAAGCAGACAGCGACGGTCTGAAGGTTCGGCGCATCCAACTGGGGAGGGAACTGGTGGAAGGGCTGGAGATGATGGATCTTGACGCCGAGCGTTGGGCTCTGGATGGTTGCCGTGCCGCCGGCCGCAATGGGATTAGCCGCCGCAAGCGAGATGGCTGCCTGGGGGCCTTGTTGCCTTACAGCCTGTATGCCTGATTATGTCATCCGGTTATCCCGGCGGACGGAATCGGGATTACCAGTCCGTCCGGGATGCCTTACAGAGTACAGCAGAGGACCTTGCCTACTCTAGTCAGAGTCTAGAGTCTAGAGTCTAGAACCGCTAATTACTGAGTAACTTCCCACGAGGCATCCGCACATGGACGTTCAAAATGAGGCTATCAACATGGTTGTTTACTACCTGTTGACCCCGGTGATCATCCCCTCTAGACGGTTCCCGGTGGAGCATACAAGGGACGTCGACTCCGTTACCCCATCGGCATTCGGTCTCTCCGGGGCAAAAGGGTCGCAGTTGTTCAATAACTCAGACTCTCCGTAGATACTATTAATATCCCCATGAGGATGACGAGATGGATGCTGTATGTCCCATATAATTCTCTGCGCTTGGCTCTCGTCTTTTCTCCCCCTCCTGTCGCACCTCGCAACTCCACTTAAGTAATAATAACAACAACTAGTCAGGAATCATAACCGCCTAGTGGAAAACGGCTGAGACATCTCTCTAACCTTAGTAACGAGTGGATGTGCTTGTGCTTCTCTTCAGCTGTGCCATCTACCGGTCGATCCCGTCCTTCCTTTTGATTAGAAAGAGGGATCCATCCCCATTTGTTCTTTGGGGTCTCAAGTCTCAATCTCTCAGTCTCGGTCTCTTGGGGCGCTCTGGAATCTTCCTTTCTGATCTTCCCACCCGTGTTGCTGCAAGCATAGCCTACAATTGATTATTTATTGGTGGGATGATCCCTCGCTCCTACTCTTAAAATTTTGGCTTCCGTTCGTTCTTTCGTTTGCCTCCCCCAGAGTCTGTTGACTTATACTTGATAGAGACAGGGACTACAGCTATTCTGCCCGTCTAAGCCACCACCCGCCACTCGACACTTCATAGTAGTGATTGTTGGTTGTTACTACTTACTTACTAGTCTCACGTTACCCAGTGGCCTAGAGTCCTAAGTGAACAGTTAACACTTAGTTAACACTGACCCAACAACTTACGATACCAACTTACAACTGGTCGATCCCAGTTAAGCCTCAGCCTCCTCAACTCGACCGCCTTCCCAGAACCTCGAGTTCGTTGGATGATTTCCATCCCCCCCCCCCAGAAAAAAAAAAGTCGGTTTTGTTCCTCTCGTCGTCCAGCTGTTAGGGGGAGGGGACACGCATCGTCCATTACTGGCTTCCCCTTCCTTGTCTTCGTTTGTCGTTTCCTCGAGGGCCATTCCCCCCGTTTTCGACCTGACCTAGGCCTTCCCTGGCGCCTAATTTCACTGCCCCCGATCTCTCCGACAAGGCCAAATCGACCAGCGTTCACTCGCCATCCATACCTGGGTCGCATTCCTTTTCCGTCCGTGGCATCTCCCTCCTAGATCGCTTCAAGGGTTTATCTTATTTTATTTTATTTTATACTATTTTTTTCTCATTCTCTCCTTTTGTTACTATATTGTTCTCTTAACTAGTGGTCTCCATCCCCACTTTCTGGTCCTTTAAAAATGGCTCAACAACAACAGCAGCAGCAGCAGCAACAACAACAACAACAGAACGACAATGTGATGCGAAGGTACGTGTTGTGCCCGTGATGCCTAGCCGGGGGAAGTAAGCCCGACCGTTTGACGTGCACCTGCCATTCGACTTTTCTTTTTCCCTCCCACCCTTCCTTTTTCCCCCCTGTCGTGAAGTCTGGTTGGTTCATGGGAGGAACAGTCCGGGATAAAACGTCTTTGTCTTCTTGTGTCGTGTGTCGTGTCCTCCGTACTGATCTTAGGTGTGGTGTAATGTAGAAAGCTGGTAATCATTGGGGACGGTGCTTGCGGAAAGACTAGTTTGTTGAGTGTCTTCACCCTCGGGTATTTCCCAACAGTAAGTCTGCCTGTTCTGTTCAGGACGTGCTAGATCTAAAGACAGTGTCGGCTAATGATTGATTCTCTTGATAGCATTACGTGCGTGCCCTCGGTCTCTCCTATCTATCCTTCCCTCCCTCCGCGAACCCTGAACAGATCGTCTGACTTGTCGTCGTGAAATCTAGGTGCCGACGGTGTTCGAGAACTACGTGACGGATTGCCGAGTCGATGGCCGATCGGTGCAATTGGCGTTGTGGGATACCGCGGGTCAAGAGGACTACGAGCGATTACGTCCGCTGGCATATTCCAAGGCACATGTGATTCTGATTGGATTTGCCGTGGATACGCCCGATTCGTTGGAGAACGTGAAACACAAGGTTCGTCTCCAGAAGAAAAGGAAAGGAAAGGAAAGGAGGAAGGTTAACCGGTTCTTTCAGTGGATAGAAGAAGCCAACGAACGATGCCCCGGCGTGCCCATCATCATGGTCGGATTGAAGAAAGATCTCCGCGAAGACACGCAGGCGGTGGAGGAGATGCGAAAGAAGTCGCTACGGTTCGTCACGCCCAAGGAAGGAAGCGAGACCGCCACCCAGATCGGCGCCCGGAAATACCTCGAATGTTCGTCCTTGACGGGTGAGGGCGTTGACGACGTGTTCGAAGCGGCTACTCGAGCGGCGCTTCTCACCTTCGACAAACGGAAAAGCTCGTGCTGTATTGTGCTATAAGGGGACGCGAATTTTCGAGTCGAACTACGTACCGACGACGGAATTGTGCTCGGCTCTTCAGTGTGTGTTCGCGCTCAACGTTCGTCCTGCGAGTCTGTTAAATTGGATCTACCAAAAATCGGTGAATAGGTGAAGGTGAATATGCAAGTGGAGGACCGTCGACGATATGTTGAACCAGTATATTCTTTGCATTACCGGCGTTTGGGTGGATATTCGATCGCAATCACGTCTATTCTTGTCTGTCTCATTCTGGCTTGGGGGTGTGGTCTGTGGTCCCGTGTGAAAAGAAGAAACCCGCAAAGAATCTCCAATCTGTTGGTCGACACGGGACTGATTCGCTTGCAAGCCGTTGCATTATTACTTGACCCCCTTCCCTCCCTCTGCCGCTATCTGCAAGTCCTCTCCTTTGGTATGGGTTATCTGTTTTTTTGTGCTTGTACTTGTGTTTTGGAGCGAGTGGTTTTATTCATTTTCCCCTTCCTTTATGAATCCCGTCTCTCCTTTTCTATACCGCTTGATCTCTACATGTTTCTAGCTCATTCCCTATCTGCTCTGTCTAGCGACTGATCTATGTTATTTTGTTTACGCGTTGATATTCGATCTATGCTATACTGTGTACTGCTATATGTATACTGCCTATATCTCAGCCAGTAAACTTGAAATTTTAGAATTACAAATAAGCTCAGCATCTATCATGAAAGCAATTATCCAAGAAACACAAACACAAAAATCTTCGATACTGTACAGTACATACATACAACATATCTAAACAAGCAAAATCTAGGTACCCAGATAGACAGGTAATAGCACAAACCCATCCCATCTCCCACATCCCACCCAACCCAGCTAGATAACCAGCCCTTATACCCCTATACCCCCCAAATCAACCCCAACCAGTCGAGATTAAAAAAAAAAAAAAAGTTCTACCTTCTCTCCACCCTCTTCCACTCATGATTCCACCCCTCCTTACTCGGCGCCTCCGTCTGCAACCGTCCATACTCGATAGGAAACAAATCCCGAAACACGCCCGTCTTGATCATGCTCTTGCGGAACAGACGGCCGCCATCGCCCGCGCCCGTGCGGAGCTCTTCGCACGCGGCCCCCATCGCCTGGTACTGGCGCTGCAGCTCGAGCTGGTGTGCGCGGCGCTGCTGGCCCTGGAAGAGTTGCCAGGCGCGGTGGATCGTCCAGTGCCGGAGGTAGCGGGTTCGGGAGAAGCGGAGGGGGCGGGGGGTGAGCGGGTGCCAGAGGAAGTAGCGGATTAGGGCTATTTTTGCGTTAGCATTGAGTGGCGTTGGGTTTAGTAGAGAATGGGAGAGTAGAATAGGATAGAGAGGAGGTAAAGGTGTAGGTAGTCCAGAAAGCTAATTGAACCCCATAACACTCCCAAAAAGCAGAGACAGAATAAAAAAAAATGGTATACATACTAACTCGCTTATCCGGCCCGGGACCCTTCGAGCGCTTCAGCAGGGCATTCGTCGTCGAGAACGACCGCGCGGCCATGCCCTGCACGGCCGACGTAACGGGTTTGTTGACGAGAGCGTCATTGCAGATTCGACCGATGGCGGGACGCGACGGGGTCTGGGAAATCGGGATGCGGAAGACGTTCGCCAGGGACGCGAGGACTGGCGAGAGGGGACGCATGGCGTGTTGTGGAGGTGGTTTTTGAGGGGGGTGGTTGATTGCTTTGCTTGCTTGCCGTCTTGAGTTCTTTTCGGAGACGCTGAAGTTGCGATTATGTAAGGTTCCTTAACTTGCCTAGGTAATTGGCGCGCGCTAGTTGGGCCAATTAGCGTGGAGATGGGTTATCTACCATCAAGCTGGAACTATAGGTAAGTATTATGATCGATCAGTTACATTAGAAATAGTTTGTTATATTACAACTTAGAGCCCTAGAATAAATTAGACAATCCATGCTACTTCATGAAAGGTGCGGTTCCAGCTCCTTCTCCGTCCACTCCCACAACTCCCTCGCCTTTTCCTCGTCATACGCCAATTTGCTGCCTTTACCTTCCACCCCCACCGGCCAGTAGAATGTTCCCTCCTTAGGCTCCCCGAGCTGCTCCGTCTGCTTGCCAACCGGCCATGTCGCCGCCCAGAGCTGGCCCCAGGCGCCCCGTTCGACGGGCACCATGCCGAGCACCAGTGCGGCCACCTTGCGCATGATCATCTCAGTGCGCGGCCACCCGCGCATCAGATCCCCCAGGTTCGTAATGACGGCGCCCGGGTGCACCGAGACAAATCGCACGCCCGTCTCGGCCTCGGGGTACCTATGGGCCATCTGCGCCGCGTAGTGCAGGTTCGCCAATTTGCTGATGCCGTAGCGCGTGAAGGCCGAGAGGTCATCGCAGGGGCCGCGCAGCTTCTCGAACGAGTAGGGGTCCGTCCGAGGGGCGAACTTCTCCGCCTCGGAGGCCAGCACCACGCAGCGTGTTTCGCCGGGTGCGACGTCCTCGCGCGCTGCGGTTTTCTGGAGCAGCGGCTGGAGCAGCCGGATGAATAGTGCGTGGCCGACGTGGTTGACCCCGAATTGCATCTCGTATCCGTCTTGCGTGACGCCCTTGGCGCCCATGACGCCGGCGTTCGTGATCAGGATGTCGAGTCGGGTTTGTCGTGCAAGCACCTCCGCCGCCGCAGCTTTGACCGAGTTCAGCGAGGCGAGGTCCAGCGTGAGGAGTGAGATTGGGGCACAGTCGGGTCCTACGTTAGATTGGATTTCTTGCAGGGCTGATTCGGCTTTCGTCGGGTTGCGTGCGGCTAGGTAGATCCTTGCGGGCGAGTGCTGGGCCAGCTGCTGGATGGTCTGTTTGCCGAGACCCTCGCTGCCACCGGTGACGACGATGACTTTCTTAGTGAGGACGGGAATGTCGTTTGAAGGATAGAATACCATTTTGATGGCTGCTGGCTTAGAAGGTTGAGTGTAACTGGTGGTAGTAGTGGTGATGGGGTGTTTGTAGAAGGTTGGAGGAGAGAGAGTGGTATGACGCAAATCTGCCACCCCGAGAAGATCGACACGAGTTCTAATCAAGAATGCCAAAATACTCTCCGTGACCGCCCTTTAGAAACCCTCGCTTCTTCAGTCACGTTTGAAAGGTCCTCAATCGCCATGGACGATGGACTTGAAGCTAGCAGGGTGGGAGGATGAAGAATTTGGCGTGTTCATCGAGACCACCGTAGAAATGTTTGATTTTCGAATTTCAGTGACTATGATTCCTGCTGTCGCCATGATACGTGTTTTGAAACCGATGTTCTCATTCTGATTCAAGCATCGGTCAGAGTGTCCTAGGGAAGAGATCATCTGTATAGGACGACATTTATAAAACCGACGATATAGCCCCAGCCCCGGTGGGGCTGCGCCACACGCTTCTCCGGTTCCTGGGAGATCCTTGTGGCTGGTCGGTCATTCAAGAAGGCCCATGACGGCCTCCTGCGATTCAATCTTACGACTCAAACGATTAAATATTGACAAATCAAACCGCGATCCCACTCATTACGATAGCATACTCTGTATTCGAATTCATTTCCCTATCTGCGGCACTTTGAGTTGGTTAGAGTGGGGTAATTAGAATGACGAAGAGTAGAGTGTAGAGGCAGAAAGTGCACAAACATCCTATGTCCCAAACTCCAGAAGAAAGAAAAACGCCGTGGAGATGCATCGTCACACTTAGGTTAAGTCGTAAAAGAGAAGCGGAACCCACCAAGCTCAAGAGGTCGATCGTTGCCGGGCCACTCGCTTCTTGGCCCGGTCGTAATTAAGCACTTTTCGCCGTCGATGTGTCTGGGCCAATTTCCATCGATAGTAGAGAACCAATGCATCTTTCAGCAGCACGAAAACGCAGCCGCCAATCACGCTGCGGCCCCATCGGCTCTGCAGCAAGCCCGGTCGACCACGCTCAAGAGTCGAGGGCGCCGTCGTCCAAGTCTTCGGCAGAACGTATTTCATAAGTCCTCCGACGGAGGCAGATATGGCGGGGAACGCAAGTGCTCCGAGGACGAAGTCGGCGAGGTTGGTGGTCTCGTGGATGAGGCCATCGCGCCGAACCAGACCCATGGCCTGTTCGTTTCCCATGGCACCCGCGCCCTGCGCCTCCCCTGGTGGCCCTCCTTGCGCCTCTGCGCCGCCCCCATGAATTCCCTCGCCACCATTTCCCATTCTAACCATATCAACCTGGAACGCAAAATCAAATTCCATGATTCCCCCACCATCATCGTTTCCTACCACGTCTGCCGGTGCCTGTGCTTCGGGTGGTGCATTATCGTCAAACTCGTTGACATCGGACAGACGTGGTTGCACTTCGAGAATCCATTTCCTTTCCAATTTGCCGAAGAATCGCTCGTAGATTGCGCTGTAGAAGCTCTTGATATAAGGAAGGGCCGCAAAGGTCATGGCCGGGCTAGGGGGCCAAAAGTCAAGCTCGGGCTCATGACCGGGGTTGTGCGTGGCGAACAATAGGACGGGGATGGCAGGGAGTAAGCCTTCGGCGAAACGGGTTCGCGAGAATATCAATACCAACGGGATGAGTGGTAATCCGAGGTTGAGGCCCGAATTCCACGAGCCATCTGCGGTCTCTTCCAGAATCTGCCGCGCCTCTTCTGTCCCGAAAACAAAGTACATGGAATATACACCGTGCGCGCAGCATCCCGCCCAAACTGTCCCCGCCAGTGTGAAAACCATACCGGGTACGACCAGCCGACCGGCGAACCGCTCAAGTAACCGAACAATGTCCACAATATAACTGCGCGGGCGCGAGACCACGATCTCGGATTTGCACTGGGGGCACATCATCTTGGCATTGCGGCCGTTGCGTTTGCGGGATTGGGGGTTTTCTAGATCAGCAAGCCAGTCTAGAAGGCAAGCTTCGTGGGCCGTCAAGGTACAGGGGCACGGCGATCGCCACTCGGGATTTAGAGGAGAGTCTTCCGTCTCATCGGTATAACAGATCCAGCATTTGCGGGGTTCGTCATTGGATGAGTCAACGGCACTCAGGGTTGAGATCGGGGACTCGCTGATAGATCTGCCTTCCTCGGGCTGGTTGGGGGAAATGGTCTCGGTATCGCCGGTAGATTCGGTGGACGAAAGACTATCCCTATCCGATCTCGAGATGTCCCGGGCGGTGGACATAGGGCTATCGGATGATTGTGTTTGATCCAAGGTGGTCGAATCGTCCGGGAGAGACGCCATGGTTATGAGATGTTGTAGAAAGCGATCAGAAAGATGAAAAAGCGAGAGCCAACTGTTCTAATGGCAAAGAACAGAAGGTGACATCCTTGAGAGGACGAAGGAATGGTCGAGGATATTGAAGGTCATGAGAGGGAAAGGGGGAAGAAGGTGGAGAGGAGAGAGAGGGGAGAGAGAAGCGGGCAGCTGTGTAACGTTGTAACAAAGAAACGATAGACCCCAAGCACCGCTAAGCCTTCCTCGGATGCGAACCGCGGCTTTTCCTGCTGCCTGTCCGGTCACGTGGGGCTATGGGGCCGCGGAGCCGGAAAGGGTCCTTGACTCCGCCAGCTTAGGATTCAACTACAGAGAAGATTACGATCGACACCGTGAGTAAGGCAAACAACTTGTCTGCTATGATGTATACGGCATGCACTATGTATGAATTCCGGTGGACGCTAGCCAGAGAGCAGGCATATATGAACAATTGACATCCTATTACAAACCCGATGTTCCGATATACTAGAAACAAAATCATAGAGATTATATACAGAAAAGAAGATCTCGAGGACAGGCAGAACACGTCGGCTGAAGAGTTTGACTGTCTGCTCTTCCTTGCCTTTCTTTTTCCTTCTTTCCCGCATCCTTTCCCTTGGTTTTCCGAATCAACAATCAGTGTTTCTCGACCAATTGATCCCGGGAAAGGGAAATGGCTGATATGCATCTTATTAAGACAAGAAAGAAAGAAAAAAGGATTAAAAACAGCGGAAACCTTCACACGAGAACTCGGACCCAGCAAGACCTACTGAATAGATAGATTGCAATCACACTGACGGGAAACGCTGCTTCAAATGCCCTGCATCATATCGGGCCGAGTCCTCGCACCGAGCAAGGCGGTCCAACGTGGTGATGCAGCGTTTTCAGAACCTGCCAGAAACGCCGTGGATATCAACAGGAGAATGACCAAAGAGGCACTTTTAAAAACTACAAATCATCGGCATAGAATTTCGTCGTTGAAGCGGTTGCTTTAAAATTTCACGTTGCGCTTCTTCATCAGAGCCTTTCTTTCTTGCTCCTTGGCTGTAAGAGAAACGAGGTCAGCTTTCGTTCGGGGAAACCCACAAAGAGAAATAATCAGGGCGGCATACCTTCGTCGTACACGAGGAACTCGTGCAGGGCACTTCCGGCAGGAACCATAGGAAGCACGGGCACCTTGCGGTCGGTGAAGACCTCAAGCAGGGCAGGGCCATCGCTCTCGATCAGCCACTTCAGCTTCTCCTCCATTTCCGCGGGGTTGCTGCAACGCTGGGCGGCCACGCCCATGGACTCGGCAAGGGGAACGAAGTCGGGGTTCTTCTGGTGGGTGTGAGAGTAACGGTCCTCGTAGAACAGGTTTTGCCATTGGGTGACCATGCCCTGCTCCTCGTTGTTCAGCAAGAGGACCTTGACGCCAATGTTGAACTGGGCAGCGGTGGACAGCTCTGTCAGAGTCATGTTGAACGAAGCATCACCGTCAATGTCAATGACAAGAGCATCAGGGCGAGCAACCTTGGCGCCAATGGCGGCGGGAAGTCCGTAACCCATGGTACCCAGGCCACCGGAGGTGATCATGGTACGGGGGTGACGCCAGCGGAAGTGTTGGGCGGCCCACATTTGATGCTGACCGACACCGGTAGTGATCACGGTGCGATCCTTAATATGAGCAGTCAGGTCGCTGAGTTTCTCGATCAAAGCCTGGGGCTTGATCGGGCCGTTCTCCACCTGCCTCTCGTACAGAGAGAAGGGGAATCGGGCTTTCCAGTCATTGATCTGAGCAAACCATTCCGGGCGCTCAGACACCGACTTGAGATGGGGAAGGAGGTGACGGATGTTCTCGGCGCAGTCACCCTCGACGGCCTCGTTGGCCTCGACAACCTTGTTGATGTTCTTCGGCATGATTTCGAAGTGAACGATACCGCCACGGTTCTCGGTAGCAGCGAGCTTGGCCTGGGGGGCGAACTTGGAGATGTTACCGGTCACACGGTCATCGAAACGAGCGCCGATGGCGATGATAAGATCGGCCTCCTGCATGGCCATGTTGGCGTAGGCAGATCCGTGCATTCCCAGCATGTGCAAGGCCTTAGGATCAAGCTCGTCGAAGCCTCCGAGACCCTGTAGAGTAGTCGTCACGGGAATGCAGGCCTTGTCGGACAATTCCTTCAGAATCTGAGGGCCGTCCGGGCGGGCGAGGAGACCCGCACCGACGTACAGGACGGGTTTCTTGGCAACATTGACGAGACGAGCAACGCGGCCGATGGTGCTTTCAAGCTGCTTCATGCTGACTTCGCGGGCCGCCATCGTTGCGGCGCTCGGCAGGGAAGGAATGGTGCTGCTCATCGGGATGGGCTTGCGAAGGATACCCGCGGTGATATCCTTGGGAAGGTCGACCAAGACGGGACCGGGACGGCCGCTGGTGGCGATCTCAAACGCCTCCTGGATGCGGCGAGGAAGTTCGGCAACGGACTTGACCATGACGTTCCATTTCGTGCAAGCACGGGAAATGCCAATGACATCGGCCTCTTGGAACGAATCGGTGCCAATCAGGCTGGTGGGCACCTGACCGCAGAAGACAACCATCGGGGTGCCGTCGGACAGGGCGTCCTGCATGGGGGTGATAACATTGGTGGCACCAGGGCCGGAAGTAACGAGAACAACGCCGGGAAGACCTGAGGCGCGGGCGTAACCTTCCGCCATGTGTCCGGCACCCTGTTCATGTCGAGGAAGAACAAAGTCGAAATGTTTGGAGTTGTAGATGGCATCGAAAACGGGGAGGATGGCGCCTCCAGGGTAACCGACTAGGTAAATTATTAGTATGACAACGCCCAATAAGCCATCCAACAGCGGACTAAATAGTAGAAACACAAAAAAATAGAAATGTAAGGATGACTCACAGACGTGCTTGACACCCAGTCTGAGCATCATTTCGTGGAAGATTTCTCCACCACTCAGTCCGACGAACCTGTTCATCCACCCAGGTTAATTAAGCCTATTCCAATCATTTATTTCGAGGTAAATTGCACGGGGTCAACGTACGAGTCATCCAACTCGGGGACCTGTCGATTTTGCAGCGGCGACACTCCATTGCGTTGGGGTTCCTGGTTGAAGGCAGGGCTGGGGACGGGTCTAGCCTCGCTGAACGACAAAGCCAAGTTAGCCAAAGCGATACCAATTGACATTAGGATCTGCTCCAAGGCAGTTGACTCACCTGGCGGGAGCAGCAGCGGTGCTCTGGACTCGTTTCTGAGCAGAAAAGCGGTGGGGCGAGATGGCCGTGAACGGTCTTCTGGCAGAGGCAAAACATCTCTGCGAGTGCAGAGCGCGCATGGCGCTTTTCGATGGTCTTAGAGGCATCATCTTTACGGCGGATGACTGCCAGGCCAGGAAAGGAGCAGACTGTAGAGGAAGAGGGTTGGCAAGGGGAAGAAGAGTCGACGGATCTAGTGTGAGTAAGAGGTGCCTTAAGGCCGGACGAGAAAAGACTCAAACTTCTGGAGAGCACCTGGACGCTCTAACCGTTCTCGGTCTAGTGGCGTCGGGGTCAAATAATCTCAGGGTTTTGATTGGTCCGGGACCCCCAGCGTCTCCGATCATCGGCGACCGTACGCGGCCAGATCAGCTGATCTAGCCTGGAAGGGTTCCAGGTGTGTCTTCTGCACGGTAACTACCCTCGGTCCCCAACACTACTACGGCATAGCAGCTGGACGACCATCTCCGCGAGAATGATCTCAGGAGCTGGAGTCTGTGCAAATTATTTATGCTGGCTTACTGAAAGAGTAATAGCGACGAGGTCATGTCATGTCATGTCATCTCCGCTTTCTGCATTATGCAGAGTGATCTACGACTCCCCGATTCCGGAGCCCCAAGCATCGCCGGGTAGGGGTACTTGGTGAGGATGCTCTTACCGAAAGACACACATGGAATCAAGTATTCCTACAGAGTATAAAGGTGATGAAGGGCGTTCGTTGAAGGTTGAATTTTTAAACCGCGTCATGGAGGAGCAATGCAATCCTCTCATTTGGTCACGATCGCCGACATTGCTTTCTGCAACACACCTTGACACGCAAGGATTCCTTGCATAAATGCACGGGGCCCAATACATTAAGACCTAAGTTCCTTTGCTTGGTATCTTTGAGGGACTGTTTGCAGCATGCCAAATGTCTATACGGGATAGTTCTATAACTGACCAACGCTCTATATGAGCATGAAAAATAAAGGGTCAGACGGAAGGAACGAGGCAAGAAAGTATCTTCCTCTTCAGAAGATTGACCATATACAATTTCAAGATATCACTGTCTGCAAGCAAATGGCTTGTGGTGAACGAGAATAATCGCTGTAACAAGCTTTCCCCAACACCGGTATATATACGTACAACGTGGAAGCATCAAGCTTGCCTTGGCTTTTCACGCGTGCTCTTGAAAACTTGATCTTGGCTTCAGCCACGACCAGACTAATTTCGACTAGTTCTGTCTACCAGGATATCGGTCAATCATGGGAGTGGGCGGGATTAATACTAAATTTTAGTATTGTTGCCCCAATCTACTCCGTACACTCTACACTGACAGGGAGAAATTGAAATCCACCGAGGAACCGGAAGAAGAAGTCCACCGGTGAGAACTAATTATGTCGGATGCATAACTAACTAGTAAGAGAATTGAATTTGCACGGTTTGGCTTCGGTTAATTTTCAAGGATCATTCGGGATTTCGGTCTAATTGTTTCCATGGAAATTACCCCGTGCCAGTCAGTCAGGGTCGACCGTCTCCGTCGCAATTGCAGGCAGGGAGCAGGCAGGATGCAGAATGCAGGCATCGCAACCAATTAATCCCAATCCCGAGAGATCGGGATCATGCAGGCAGGAAAGAGCGACGATGCCGAGCACACGAGGGCTACACGGGGGACGGAGGAAAGCCGTAGCGAACCGAGAAAACGAAATCGTGGGGTCACTCCAGGCCAGCCCGACCACTCAGGCTGCCAGGCTGCCAGGCTCCCAGGCACTATCGCTCCGGGTCCGTCATTTCCGACTTTCCCCCACTTCCGAAGTGCTTTCATTCAATCCCAGATTGCGGGGCTCCCAGGAACGTCGTAAGACCCTGCCCTTCCTCCCTTTTCGTTTTTCTCTTCCTCTCTCTTTTCCTGTCTATTTTGTGTTCGCGGCTCTTCACTTCCTGATACCCAGTCGGCTTCTTCGACTTCTCTTCCTGTTCCTCCTTTACTGGACCATTCATCTGCTGTATACTTTTTTATCATACTTCTGACCCCGCCATGGCCACCCCGCAAGAACTCGTTCCCCAGACGGAATCCATCGCTGAGGTCTACGCAACGGACGACGCCTCCGCCAACTCGGTGGCCCCAGAGCATCAGGCACGTTTCGAAGGACTGGTCTCTCAGTTTGCCAAATCCTACGGCCACCGACCTGAGTTTGTCGCCCGTAGCCCGGGTCGCGTGAACATCATCGGAGAGCACATCGATTACAACCTCTACGATGTCCTTCCCACCGCCGTGAGCGTCGACGTCATCATGGCCGTCAAGGTCGTCCCCTCAACGTCGGAGCCCACCGTGAAGATTGCCAACGTGAACCCGGAGAAGTTCCCCTCGCGCGAATTTACCGTGCCTCGGGACACGGATATTGAAATCGATCCTAAGAAACACGAATGGGTTAACTACTTCAAGGCGGGCCTTTTGGGAGCGCTGAAAACCCTGCGCAACAAGAAGCAGGATGGCACATTCGTTCCCGCGAGCGTGGAAGTTCTGGTGGATGGAAACGTGCCTCCCGGTGGCGGAATCTCCAGCAGCGCGGCCTTCGTCTGCGCGAGTGCCCTGGCAGTCATGAAGGCAAACAACCACAACGTCTCCAAGCAAGATCTGTTGGACCTGGCTGTGGTTTCGGAACGTGCGGTCGGTGTCTACTCTGGAGGGTAAGTTGAACAGTGCTTCTTCACATCAGAACCCTTTTGTGTCGTTCCCTAATCTTCCATAGTATGGACCAAGCTGCCTCCATCTTCTCTCGTCGCGGATACCTGCTGTACACTCAGTTCTTCCCAAACTTCTCCGTGCAGCATGTCCCTATCCCTAAGGCGGCGGAGGAGATTACCTTCCTCATGGCTCAGAGCTTTGTTACCTCCAACAAGGCCGAGACGGCCCCTCGTCACTACAACCTGCGTGTGGCTGAGTGCACCCTGGCCGCCGTGGTTCTCGCCGCTCAGCACGGTCTGACCCTGCCCAAGGATAACAGCTCGCTCGGATATAGCCTGCGAAACTTCCACGAGGAGTTCATGCGCAAGGAGGGCCGCCTGGGCGATCCCCTCGAGTACCAGATCGACTCTGTCATCCAGACCACCATGGAGCTGCTTTCCCAGGAGCAAGGATACACCCGGGAGGAGATTGCCAAACTACTCGGTACCACCGTGCCCGAGGTCGAGGCCAAGTACCTTTCCTCGTTCCCCGTGCAGGCCGATCGATTCCTCCTGCGCCAGCGCGCTCTGCACTGCTTCACCGAGGCCCGTCGCGTGCTAGACTTCAAAGCCTGCCTCGCTAAGGCGTCGACTCTCGACGACAGACGCATTCAGTATCTCGGCCAGCTGCTGAACGAATCGCAGGATTCCTGCCGCACAACCTACGAGTGCAGTGCTCCGGCGGTGGATGACATTTGCGCCATTGCTCGTCGCGCTGGCACCTGGGGCAGCCGTCTGACCGGTGCGGGATGGGGTGGCTGCACCGTCCACATGCTGCCGCAGTCCAAGGTCGAGGCGGTAACCAAGGCCCTGAAGGAGGAGTACTACCTCAAGCAGTTCCCCGACATTAGCGAGGAGAAACTGGCCCAGGCCATGGTTATTAGCAAGCCTTCAAACGGATCCTTCATGTACGTTCTACGATAGACTGACCCTCTTTCCCATCCCTAACTGCCATTTACTAACTGTTTTGACAGGGTCACGGGGCAAGCGATTGATCAGGTCAAGATCTAAACTGCAAAGAAAACAAAGAAAAACAAAAGCGAAAAAAAAAAAATCATAATGAACATTTGCATTAGTTTGAATGGGCTCCAAATTGATTTGGAATCCAACCTTTGGTTGCGCGTCCACGAGAGATATTCATAGTCCAACATGATTCATATCATTTCCATCCAACAGTATTATACACAGTATATAGATGGACTCCACTTTTAGATGATGGGCGTGTGGAGTCTCGTATCTATGAGGTCCATCCTCCAAGATGTCTCTAGATCGGCCGAGCTACTATGGGCTTGGCGAGGAGGCGAGCATTCAAACCCTGGCTTACGGTCCAAGCCAGAGATAGCCTGCGTGGGTAAGCGTCTCTGATTAGACAAGATGTATTATCATAGCCGTACTGAGCAAGTGCTCAACGCCTCATTAAATGCCGTCTAAATCGAGCAGCAGTGCTCTTCTGTCACATAACGTTGACAACATGACCGCTGCTAAGACTTCTTTTTGGCAGCAGCCTTGGCGAAAAAGTCACTCATCTTCTTCATCCCCGTAGTATTGACTTTCTTCAGGTCCTTGACTCCTCGAGACTCTCCCGCTTTCTTCTTCTTCTCCTCTTCTTCCTTACGGCGTTTCTTTTCTGCGCGAATCTCGGCAGCATCATCGTCCTCGGCAGTGCGTTTACGGCTGAAGTCACCCAGGGATCGGGACGCTAATGCCTCGGCGCGAAGATCGGCGATATGCCTCAGGTGGTCGGTTAAGGGCTTGAAATCGATCGGGGTGTCTGGGCTGGCGAGCAATTCGTCGATCTTGGCGCACAGTGCAGGAGAAAGGTAGGATTCTTTCATGAAAGCCAGCGCCGTGGATATCCGCAGAAGATGGGTTACATCTTCTGGTGTCGTCGGCTCGTCAAGCGGCGACTCCATGGCCGGGGTCGATTCATCCGAGACCGAATTCGAATTCGAGTTTGAGTTCGTCGTCGACGGGGTCTCCTGTTGTTCGGAGTCGTCGTCCTCCCCTGCTTCGTTTTCTTTATTTTCCGACGAGACTCCCTTGGTCACCGGATTCTCGCGCTTCACGGCCATCAGCGGAGTCGCTAGTGCCTGACGAACGAACCGCTCCTCCAGACTCTTTGGCAGACCTTGCGCGACCATGCGCTCGGCCTTGGCGATCAATTCTCCGAGAAGCTTCTTCTCATTGAACCGGAACATCTTCTGATCACCTGCCTCCACGGAATCGCAAACAGCTTCCGCGCGCGCCGTAAGAGTCGGCTCGAACGTTTCGTCGAAAAGCACATGGCGCATGTGCTTGGGGAGCTCGTCCTGCGAGTCCAGGATGTCATCCAGGGGCTGGAAGAGACCCTTGGAAGATGTCGATAGAATGGGTATCATGAAGAACATCGCATCGACCGGGGTGGCGACGAGTAATTGCGCCGCCTTCAAGATACTCCCCCTTGTGGGCGCGACATGTTTCTCTGGGCTATGGGAGAATAGGATACTGCGCGGAACGTGCGAGGGAGCGGCGACGGCCGTGAATTCGTGAATCCCGAGTTTTGGACAGAAGAAGTACCGGGTCAGTTCGCCTGTTCTCGGGTTGGGAAGTCGGAGGAGCCGCGCATTGTCGGTGGCTGCTGAAGGGAGGATAAAGGTCTTGCTGGGTCGCTCGGCTGTCGGGGCCGAAGGGGGAAGTTGTTCTGGTTCTGAATCGGGGGTAGGCTGCTCCGCGGGAGCTGTCGAGCGAGTGCGCATGGTCAATTGAGGGTAGATGGGAGGAACAGGATGTGGATAGGGAACAATTGAAGCCGGTCCTAAGGGTCTGGAAGAGATGGAACGACGAGACAGGCGCACTTGACGCGTTCCGCCCGACGCGACACGCGCTTCCCCGCGGCCAATCACCGAGAACTTGTCGCCCTTGCCTGAAGAGCGCCGAGAATCACCGAATCCATAAGGACCGGATTCCCCATAACAACAATCATCTTGTTGGTTGTTGAATTTCCCTTCCCCGCATCCCTGCGATCATGGCCCGCCCTATATAACACTTCGATTCAAGTTGAAACTACGGAAAAGGTGGCATTGGCATTAACACAACCAACGAGCGATGGTCAGCAGTGAGTACGGAGATCGATTTCCCTGGCCCCGACCGTGGACTGACCCCAATCTCATCGCATCGCAGTGGTCGAGACCTCATGGCCGCCCAAATCCCCTCGGGAGGCCCTTCTCAGCTCCCCGAGCGGTCGCAGGAAGTTCCAGGACATGCAACGCCGCGGAGAAGTCTTCGGGTCGCCGTTGAAACATTCAAGCACGACGCCAAACCTCCGAAGCAAGACAGACCGCCTCCTGGAGGATGGAGTAGAAGATCTCGACGAGGATGAGGACGAGGAGACTTTACAATTAAAATTAGCGGCCATTCAAGCGCGATTAAAGCTGAAGCAACTTCAGAAGAGCCGCGGAAAGTCTTCTGCGCCGGGACTAGATGCGCACGAGGATGACGAGCCTTTTCCCCGACCGGCCTCGAGTTTCTCATCACGGACCCACGAGCAAAATTCGAAGAGTCAGAACACGAGATTACCGCCAGATGAGGTTCAGGTCCCGCTATCCCCAACAAGACGACTAGCTCCGGCGGTTGATCCTGTGTCCCCCCGGCGAGTAATTCTCGGAATCGATAAAGGTCGGAAGGGCAGCGACGTGTCTCTCAAGAGACCTCCTCCATTGAAGGCCACAAGCCGGCCGACTAGTCGTCTAGGCAGTCGAGATGGCCCCGTATCCCAGACACAATCCTTTCCAGGCGCAGACGGAAACAGACCAAAGAGCTTCAGCGAACGTATGGCTGAGAGCAGGTCGGCTGACAAACTGCGGAAGGAACGGGCTGAAAGGCTGCAAATCAACCGCAGCACGGCGTTTCAATTCGACAAAACGGAGGTAGAAGGATTCAAGGCAGCCGCCGCCGAGGCTCGAGCGAGATCCCCTCTCCGGTCGCCAACGAGAAATCGACAGGCTGAAAGTTTTAGCCGCGAGGATATTCTACGATCATACCATGAGCGCAAACCGCCAGCCCTGAAAAGGAGCCTCACTGCGCCCAGTGCACACAAAACCGGCGGAGGCGCCGATTCCACGGCTTCAAGAACTCAATTCCATAGGCGTAACCACAATTCCGAATCTGGCGCCTTAGCCCTACCCGATGGCTCATCACAGGCTACCTCTTCTGAGCATGGAAACGAGAAAGACTCGCTTGAGAAGGCGCCCGATGCGTCGAAATTTGAGGCATTCTCCTCCCTACATCTCTCTAACCGCATTCTACCTCATTCATTCCTGTCTCGAACACTTGCCGACAAAACAGTTCTACAAATTCCAGACCTACTTCGGAAGGTGAAAGGACCAGCCTTTGAGTTACCGGAAGATATCGACGGCGACTTTGTTGTATTTGGCATTGTGGCTTCCAAATCAGATCCTAAGGAAAAGAAAGAGTCGAAAAATGTCTCAGCGAAGGAGGTTGATCCCTTCGATGATGGACTGAATAATTCCCAGCGTTACATGGTCATCACGCTGACCGACCTCAAATGGAGCATCGATCTTTTCCTTTTCGACACCGCGTTTCCGCGTTATTATAGACTCTCAGAGGGCATCGTTGTGGCCATTCTGAACCCTACTATCATGCCACCCCCTCGAAACAAACTTGACACAAACAAATTCAGTCTTGCGCTTTCATCTTCCGATGACACAGTATTAGAGGTAGGTTATGCGCAGGACATCGGGTTCTGTAAGGCTGTCAGGAAGGATGGTAAAACCTGTCATTCGTGGGTGGACGGCCGGAAAACCGAGTTCTGCGACTTTCACGTTGATATTCAGGTGCGCCGCACGCAGTCCCAACGCATGGGTGTCAATGGTGCAACCGGCATGTTCGGCCCCGGGGGGAGCTCGGGCCCGCGGACTGGCTTCTGGGGTGGAGGGAAACGAGGAGGAGCGGCTGCAGGTGCTGGCAACAGGAACGGATTGAAGCCTAATGGCGCCCAATATGACTTCCAAACACAGTCAACATACTACGTCGCGCCGGCGCCCAAGTCGAGAAACGATAATAGTCATGCCTTTGCCCATAGACATCCTGGACAATCTGCGGCTAGTCTGATCGATGCTGACTACGATGACCCTTTCCTGGCCGCGGGCATGATGGGCCGTGGCGCGGAGAGCAAAGAAGAGAAATTCCGCAAACGCCTCGTGGAACAGCGACGGGAACGAGAGATTGCAAAGAAGCTGTCCACTTCTCGTGGCCCCGGAATAGGAGCCGAATACATGCGTGTCCGCAACGCGGAAAACAACCCATCACAGCAGCCAGAAAATTCCTCACAGGACAAGGCTAAGTCAACCGGTCAACAAGCCTACAATCTCGGCCTGGTGGGAATGCGCAGAGCAGACAATGTGAAACTGACACCGTTGAAACGCATCCACGATGGCGATCGACCGCATGGCAGTGGTGTGAAAAAGACCCGGTTTATAACGGCCAAGGGCATCAAAGAGGCCGGCAGAGACAGCCTGGGAGGCCAGTCCGAAGCCATGACCCAACGTGCTTATGACGACGATGACGATGACGAGCTAGAAATCATCTAGAAGAATGTGGCAATGAAGTGAAATTGACATGCTGCCACAATTGCATCTTCGAAAACTCGTTCCTTCTTTCATAATCCAATCATTCCCTCTCTTTCTTTATCTTCCTACCATTGATCACTCCTTCCCAGCTGGTGTTGCGATTTCGATTTCATATGATATGCATTGGAAATGAAATGTGGCATGGTCACGATTTAAAGAATGCCAGAGAAGCAAAAAGAGCTGGTAATTTTACCTTTTGGACAAACCAAGACAGAAAAGAACTTGTTAAAACAGAGACAACCCACCATTATGTTGTTACGAAAATACCCTTTTCTCGTGCACGACCGAGACTCACACTCACTACCTATCTCCCTATTGAAATTTCATTCATTTCCCATTACCTCTGAAACGGTGAGCTTTCTTGTGATTCTTTATATGTATTATTGACTATATTTTATGGGGCTTCTGGCGTCTTTTGATCAATTCTTTGTGTTGTTCCTCATTCTTCGACAGAAGGGACGGGGAGAAAGATTGAATTCTCCTTTTGCGTGTATGCATAAACTGATGTATTTACTTCTAGCCGGACTATGGAGTATAATTCATCTGTGCTTGATTTTCCCTTATAATCCTATTAACTCCCTAATCCGTAGGCATGCCTAAGTATCGCCTCCAAGGCTGATAAATAAGAGAGAAGCATATCAAGATAGACTCCGTGATGAATTAGTACTATAAGACATGCGCATGTGATTGAGTAAGCTCTTTCCACCCTGCCATCATTCCAATACTGGAAATAGAATACAAAATGAAAAGTGAAACGGGCAGTGGGAGGAGGAGAGGGAACTAACTTGGCGAATTAGTTTATGGACCGAGTCGGACCGTTGATATATTTCAATCTCGATATCAAAAGGACGGACATAAGCTACCCCTTTTGAAGATACCACAAAGAAGACAGGTCAAGGCCGGAATAGCCAAAAGACTAGATAGCCAACTAACCGCCACCAGGAAGTCAATCGTTATGATGATCTTGATTTCATTTGGAGTTGGATATCTAGACTTATTTGAGCTAAGCTAAGCTAAAAACTAAAGGGGAACTGAACCAATTTGACCGAAGGAAACAGATAACCCCGAAGGAAACAAACAAGGTAGGAAGAAGGCCCGATGATTCCAGACCAGGAAAAAAGAAGGGAACGCCTCAGCAAAAAAATGGGCCGAAGAAAAAGAGAAAAGAATAAAAAGAGACATAAAGAAACTCCGACCTTGCCATCCGGTCATTGCTGTGCCAGCCAAACTCAGTGAATAGAATAAACCCAAATGAAAGCCCACCCTTCGACCAGTACCCATCGCCGTTGCCATCGCCGTTGCCATCGCCGTTGCCATCGCCTTTGCCATATATCCGATTGAAGTTTTGTTGAGTTGAACGAGGTGCACTAGGAATGCTTCCTCGATTATGTACGCTATCCGGGCGGCTCGCTTTTCCATGGCTCCTTTAGGAAGGCCGATCTTCTGTTTCCTCCGGATGAGCAGAAGCAGAGTGGGAAAAGACAGATCGTATTGAGCACCCGGACATATTAAGATCGAATACCGATAGCGCTGGCTTTTCAGAACAGTGGAAAGAGAAGCAAAAAATAAACCAAAGAGGGGATTGAAACCGAATAAAGTGAGGGAAATAAAAACGATTCCAGGACGCAGAACGCCGCGTATTGACACCGCCAGAGAAAACCACAAGCTTGCTTCATGACCCGTTGCAGCAGGTAGGTGTAGGAATGCCACGTCAGATTCATTATGAGACAGTGGTTCTGTTGCCTCTTGTCTTTTTGGTAGCTGGGCCACCGGGGCTGTTTGCAGCTTCTGCATCTCGCTTTTTGGGCTTGGCCGCGGCAGCGGCAGGAGTTTGCTTCTTGCGCAACCAACCATCGAATGGGCTAGCTCGCTTTTTCTTGGCCTCGGGAATTGCAGGCGTCTGAGTTTGCTCGGGGTCTTCTCGCTTGGCTCGAGAACGCAGTGAGCGAATCGTCCCTACGGGAGGCGAGGTGGTTTGCGAAGCGGGGTTCAGATCCGGGGTAGTCGGTCGCTGATCCATTTTCACGTCGTCGTTGTCCAGGTCGTCTGCTACATCAGAGGCAAACGCTTGGTCCTCGATATCGGTGGCTGCTTCTTCATCATCCGGTTCTTCGGCGGGCTCTTCTCGAGGGGCGCGGTCATTCGCATTGGGGAATAGCACACGAGGTTTGATGGAGGAGCGAGTCAGAGGCCGAACGCGAGGGGAAGAAGATGGGTCGATGAGATCGGGGCGAGCCGAAAGTAGACCCAGATCGTCATCGGTATCATCGTCTTCTCCATCACTGTCGAGCGTATCATTGAATTTCCGAAACATTTTTTTGCCGCGGCTGTGACCATCATTAGCTTTGATTGGTAGCGCAAGGAGAGGTGGAGAAAGAAGAGAAGAGGAACTTACAAGACGTAGACCATGCCATCGCGTCGTCTAACTGACTCGTTGATATCATTATCGCGCTCCATGCGACCTTCCCGACGTCTTGAAGTTCGTGTGTGAGGATCACTTTTGACGGGCTTGTTGTTGAATGGATTCTCCTCGCTTGCGTCCAGTTCCGGTATGCGGTCACGAGAGTCGGTGTATATTTGAATCTGGGATCCGTTTTGGTCATTGTCTTCATTGAAGCTGTCTAGAGAAAATCCGGTATGTTTCTTGCCTTTCCTGCCACGCGTAGAACTCGGCGGGGGGTGTGGAGGGAAAAGCGTTCGTGCGATCGAGCCGGCGTCACCAACCGCTTTTTTCCGAGGCGTTTTGGCGGGCGTGGGTAGCATTCCTTCAGTCATGATTGTTCGAGATGACCGACGATGATTGTTGGTGGAAGACGACTCGGTGGTACTGAAAGGATCCGATTTGTCCAGTTCGGAGACTTCGCGTAGTGAATGCGCCGCGGTGAACTCAGCGCGGTCCGACTTCAATTTTCGGGGAGAGCCGGGAATAGATCGTGGCGGAGACAATGCGTCAAGGTCGTCATTTTGTTCCCTGGTCTTTCTTGGTCTCGAGTAGGCGTGCGATGATGGAAAGCTGGGAGGCGGCGGCGTGGAGCGGGTCTCTCTTGAAGCTCGTTGACTAGCCAGTCTGGCAGAGTGCCGTGTGGAGTATGGTTCGTACTGATCATAACCGGCCCCATGTCGAGGAGTGGGAGGCATTCGCAATGTTGAAGGGGGCGGCGTTGTCGCCATGACGCCTGTCGACGGTGTCTGTTCGTCGTAGGGGTAGAAGAAGAGCGCCAACGAAGGGAGAAATAGAGACGCTTTCACTAAGCCGATTAAGGAGACACACCAGACACAGATATCCAGCGAGGTGAAGTCAAACAAGGAGATTGGGGAAGTTGAGGAAGAGAAAGGAAGGGCGGCTGGGCAAGGGGATGGGGATATCGAAGGGAACGGTTTGCTGGACGTTGTTGTCGTTGGACCAGCCACGGCATTTTTTACATAAGCCACATCCCCGGCCCCGCCCCGTGCCTTACAGTGCCCTAAGAGATCTAGGCTTACATGTCATGTCCCAGGTTCAACAACAGATGCATAGTATGGAGTACGTTGATAGTAACGACGAATAAAGACTTGAATCACACTAATCAGTCTCCCCAATTCTAAGTATCAGACATCGACCCTTCCTTCCCCGCGAGGCTCGTCTTTCCTGGAGGACTTCCAACACCCCCAAAGCATTCTCGGACAAAAGCTGCTGTGTTCTATCGGCCCTCCTACTTTCCTATATCACGACCATCCTGGTAATTCCAATTGATAATGAATATTCCTGGTGAAACGAGCACCTCATCGTTGGGTGAGCGGAACGTCCCTTGTCGATAAATAGCTGGCTGCCTGATTCCCAGCACTTTCTTCCCGTGCAATGGCGAGTCATCGTCTCCCTTGAAGTAATGTTTGTATTCGGTCCGCACGCGCTCGGGAAGATCGACATAATTGGACGGCATGTGCTCAATTCCTTCAAATCTGATATCGTAAGGGTAGGAATACATCAGAGCTGCATTCTCTGCCTGCGTTTCAAGCCCTTCCTGCAGCGAATCCGAAACGGCAGGCGACTTGGCGTCTTTCAGCAAGAGCTGCATAGTCTTCTTGGATAGGAGCTCAGGAATGATGGTAGATCGAATAAGAGACCGTCGACGCTCATCCATAGACTTTCCAAAGGTGTAGTCTCTGCCTCGCTCCATGTCGGTAATGGTGGATAGGCGGATGGTCATCATTGCCCAAGCATAAGCAAAATGCCTGTGAGCTACGCGATACGGTTTAGCTACTCATCCATGCGAGAGTGACAGGGAAGAGAGTAAATACCTTTGACAAACTCTTGGTATAAGCTGTTGAGCTGTCCTCCAAATGCAGATGGCACATTTTGTGTGTCTTTGGTCCGCGTGTCAGACTCCAACCACCAAAACCGACCGTTGCCCCCCCAAAATGCTCTAAGGACATAGTCCGAGAGAAATGCGGACAGCAAACATTCAGAAAATGAATCATACGTGTGTTCTGAGAACTGCGCGGCTACTTCGTCCACGTCTCCTTGAATCACATACCCCTTTACGCTCTCGAGGATCGCTTGTCTGTCGTCCTTGGACAATTTGTTGAAATCCTCCATCTCAATCCCGAATGACAGTGGAAACCCTGACGTAAAGGTGTACAGGTTGTAGAACATACTGGGCCAGTCGCCGGGCACGCCATCGATCCAGCCTGCGGGGCCGCCTTCCAGGTACGAATTCACCCGCGTCTGGTATCCAAGCTGTTCCATGACCGGTTCTTCTCCATCCAAGCCAGTGATTCCTTCCTCCAAATCTGGTGTATGATTTGCTTCTGGCTCAGAAGTAGCAGGGGCACTTTCTGAGCATGTCTTTCCATGGGCCGTGAGCTCATTTTCGTTAAGCTCTAGTCGAGGAGACTTCTCCGACCCAGAGTGTTCCTCTTGAACGCAGACTTTCCGTTTCGAGCGGGTTTGCTAATCGAACAATTCTTCAGCGTTTGTTCCATGAGCTTGTCGACGGGACTTTTTCTGGATTGCTTTCATACCCTGGTGGTCCTTTCCTCTGCGGGTTGCCTGGTTGCTTTTTTCTTTGCGGGTTGCTTGGCCGCCTTTTTCTTTCCGGGCTGCTTGCGTTTGGCGCCTTTCATTTTGTGCAGACAATCGAGAGCAAAGGTTTTCGGAGAAATTTGGGGAGTTTGGGTGAGAGAGTGGAAACGCAGAGAATATGTGAAGAGTCAGGAGTCAGAAAATAATGATTTGAGACAAAGGTGGCAAAAGTACCTGCTGAACTTCCCATACCCTCCATGGGGTCGGTTTCTTTGTCCAGTTACACCAAGCCTCCCCCCCTCCTTCTTACGGAAACCAGCATTTCTTTCTCACCGTCTTTGTAGCTGTAGGCAAATCAGCATGTCAGGATTCCTCTCCTGCTCATGATGAATGATTTCGGTTTCATTTGCCTTCCCGTTCTCATGGTGGCTTTAGGTTTGCTCAATAAACACCAACGGGGGGAGGGCGGGAAAATAAAAAGAGAAAAAAAAGAAATAAGACAGCGAGGAAAAAAAGGAACCACAGGTAAAGCGCAAAAGGAAAGCTGCAGATACTGGACCCTCCTTTCTCAGAAAGCACTTGCGCAGTCCGTGTTTGTTGTAGGATGAGAAGTCCCTCTGAGACATGCATTACCTATGGCTCAGAAGGTTGGGACCCAAACGGGGCGGGGCGAAGGTATTCATATTCATATAGCAGGGGATCTCTAAAAATGAAAAAAGGAGATTGCAATTCATAGAAACATTTTCTAGAATCAGGGAAACGTCCTGTCGGCCTTCTTTTTCACAAAGGACATTATGGACTATGAAGCGAGTTACGAGATCGTTGTGGGTGTCGATTACGGGACCACAACCACAAGTACGTTTTTACCTTCATGTCTTCCTTAATCATTTCGGTCGTACTAAGCAAATTCTGGCAGGCGTTGCCTGGGCCCTCTCCACCATCCCTGAGGGCGCAGAACTCGATCTTATCTCAACGTTCCCACCAAGCAAAGAATCGAAGCAGGCACCATCTCGGCTTTCTTTACCGGAGGATAATCTTCAACAACACCAGAGAGATACAAAATGGGGGTATGAAGTGGGCCCAGACCAGGTGTCCTGTTCGTGGACCAAACTCCTGTTATTCCCACGCGATGCGAAGCATGCAATGGATGATCAGGAGCTTGAAAAATTTTCGGCTACTGGGATATTTCACCTTCCTTCTAGCATGGACGCAGAGGGTGTTGTGAGGCGATTCCTGAAGTTGCTCCACAGGCACGTCATGAACCATTTGCGCAGGAGAATAACGATCAGCTTGAACAATATACCGATAAGATTCTATTTTGGCCGCCCTGCGATGTGGTCCAGAAAAGACAGTAACTCATTCGAGAACCGTATCCTTTGCAAAGCCGGGTTTGGAGCACGACATGCAGACAAGATAATCATAATCCCAGAGCCCCAGGCGGCGGCTTACACCGTATTCAAGAGGCATCAGTCGGAATTCAAGGTAAGCCGGCCTTCGAACAGCATATCCTAGCTTGCACGAGTCTCTAAGTATAGTATCATACCAGGTCCACGATAGAGTATCGATATGTGATCTGGGCGGAGGCACGGCGGTAGGCCTGTTTCTCTCTCAGATGATTGTTTCTTGCCAACGTGAAGAAGTCTAACAATCGCATTCCAGGACTTCTCCAGCTACTACGTCACCAGCATGAAGCCCGTCTCCTTGCGTAGCATTAGAGATGGAACGGGTTGGTCATCTCATTCTCTTGTCCGGAATCTGCTAGGAACAGCGAGTACTGACCATGATTTTCTAGGTTTCAAGTGTGGCGGAACGGTAGTTGATAGACAATTCTACTTGGAAATGTCACAAACTTTTGGCTCTGATTGGGATTCAATTCCTGCCACTCTCAAGGGACAAGGCAGTCGGCTCATGCAGGATTTCGAGGAGGTGAAGACCAAGTTTGACGGAGAAACTGAAATCAGCGAAATCAAGATCCTTGGTCGTCGAATCAATCAAATACTCGGAAGACCCAAGAGTCTTGTCGTTCTTACTCCCGAAATCATCCGTCGCTTTTTTGATCCCGTTGTCATGCAAATAACCATTCTGATTGAAAGGCAGCTAGAAAAAGCCAAGGGATATCGCTTCATGAATGTACGGCGTTCGTGATACTATCCAGCAAAATATCTTGACTAACAGAAATCCAGAAAATCATTCTTGTAGGGGGGCTCAGTTCTTCCCCTTATGTCCAGCACAAATTGTTCCGCACCTTCAATGAGCCAGACAAGCTGAGGGTTATCACGACATTGAATCCGTGAGATCTGCCCCTATTCACAGGGGCTCACATCTGTCTAACGGGTGCTTTATCGTCATTTCAGTGAGTTAGCTGTGGTGCGCGGCCTTGTATATCGTGGTCTTGAGACGCGACCTACAGGAGTCCAAAAAAGTCCCCAGTTCTACGGTATTGGATTAGGGCCTCTTGGTGAGGCTACCACTCCAGACCAGCAAAATAAGGTTGACTCTGAGGATGACACTACGAAAGTTCGTGAAAGAGTAGAATGGGTCTTAAGCAAGGTAGGTCTGAGCTCCTCCCTCTAAAGAATGCCATGATTCATAATTGACTGGGACGGCCATTCCAAAGCACGGCGAATATCTGCCGGAATTCTGCCACAAATTGGAGAAAACCATATTCCATACCTTTCCTACGGACCCGTTGCTCAAAACAGTGAAAATATACTCCTGCGATTTGTCGATTGGCCCGGAACACGTCGATGACCATGGTGAGCAGATCTGCCTTTCGTGGGTCGTGCACTGGCCTTGTATACTGACCGCAGCAGACATTGACATCGCCGGACTGATCTTGGTAAAATTAGCAGAACTACCTCCCAGGTACCTTTCCTCCAGGCAAAATATCATACCAGCTGTCATTTGCACAACTCCGGGTCGAGAGCCGGACACCTTGGAGTTCACTGTGGAAGTGGAAGGGTGCGTGATAGGAAAACGCACAATCAAGATGGAAGAATAGGGTTTGAGGATGGAAAGATAGCTGAATATGTCCCCATCAAGTTCTCTGGCTCTTCAATGTTATACGAGTAGATGTATGTAGATTCTAACCGGATCAGGAAGCCGAACTAGCAATTGTCGAGCTTACCCATTGACTACTGTTTTTGCTCATTCGTCTCACGTCGTTCCAACCATCCCCGAAGACATGGTGGCCATGTCTGAAGGCTATAGAAACAAGTCCTGCTGGGAGCAAGTACGCCACTACGCCGACCACCAGGGTCGTCCGGTGGTCCTCGAGCAATACGTGGAGCCTGACTGGACTCCCGACCCCGGCCATCTGGTGCCCATCCAAGTCTACAGTGCCGAGCCCTTGGACCCAGACCATGAGTATCTGCGAGACTACCTTCTGCATACCTTCTGTAATGACGAAGTCTTGCCCTTGTTCGAAATCCACTCATACTGTCCGCCCGATGCATTTGACTGCATGGAGCACAACCGCCGCGAAATTGCCCATCGAAAGCAGCAACACCGGTCGGAAGTTTCTAACCCGCCGCCACTAATCCCTCAATTCTTCGTTGATGCCGACGAAACACCCTTTGGCCGCTGTGTTCTCCTGCGCTCCTCCAGCTATCGCCTGGGCTGCATTGAAGATTCAAATGAATAGGACGCAGCTGGGGAAGGGCCCGACTTCATACTTTTCAACCGCTCCCGGAAACATGGAAACGAGGGCGAGTTGTATGCGGATGCATTCTAAATGTCAGCCGAGCGCCTGAAAGATCAGATCGACGTGGGCCAGACAGTAATGCTTGATATCTTCTTAGAAGCTTCTGGAAGTTCGGACCGTCCTCGCTATGCGATGAGGACGAAGGAGTAGCCCCTGCCGCCTCAAATCCAGCGTCTGAGGACGGTATCCGCCGACAATTGGAAGACGAACTCGGTGCTGTAGGGGGAGGGACTCTTGATCCCACCTTCGACATCTCTCGTCATGCCGATCTTCTCATCGTCACCAATGCCCCCGAGGGAGCCGAGCCTGACCTGCAATACCTTGTCCATGCACGCTTCCTCAGCCATCTGAGCAGCACCGCGAGGTCAGCGTTGCTCGATAGCACCGCACGTCTTTTCATTACGGCGCTGCTTTCTCACCTGCCAGCCTCAAAAACACTGAACCTGGCATTCTCCATCCCGGAATCCCACGCCTGGCCGGCCATTCGCCCTGCCTACCACCACGCTCTTGGCCAGCAAGAACGACAGCGCCCCAAATTCGCCGTCGGCGCCATCCACACCTTCTCCGCAGCCCTTGACGGATCCCCCGCCCGGCACCGCGTCTTCCCGAAAGACCCGTCGGACTCCATCGCGAGGGCCAGGAGGACGCTCTCTGAGCCCTGCCGGGTCTTTGCGGTTGTTCTAGATCGCGCCAGATTTGTGAAAGAAGCCGGCGTTTACTTTTACATGACCGACTATGATGGCTTGGTAAGATCAGAGCCAAGAGAATTGATGAACTCCTTGGTCTTTGTTCCAAGGTCCAGGGATTGTTGCTACGTACTTCTGGCATCCGTCATGTGACGGGGCGTCGGACTAAACCATTCTCGGAGTCCCCGTGCCCCGCCGACTTTCTCTCTTTCTCTCTGTTTGTCTCGCTTTCTGACCCATCTCCGACCATCAACCCCCCTCCACTAACTAGGGTCGACATGGCGTTTCGCAGCACCCCAGAAGAAATGGACAGCCTTCAGCTCTCCGACAACGAGTCAGACGACCTTTGGAATTCGCCGTCCCAACGCACGCGCCGGGAAATCTTCCCGAAACCCGCGAACGAAACCAGCACTACTCCCCCAGCCCGGTCTTCTCACGATGGAGAGACGCTGTTTGGCCGGGAAGAGGCACGGGAGGCTGCATTGCGAAATGAGCTACAAAGTGTCCGAAACATCAACCAAGTGATTGAGGGCCTGCTTGGCAGCCTTGATCGTGCCAAGGGAAACATGGATGTACGTCAATCCTGTTTTTTCTCCCCTCCCCTTCTTGATCTTTTTTCTCTCTCTTGTTTTCTTATGGCTATGGAAATGGTGGCGCTAACGAATGCATACAACCAGACTGTTTCTCGTACCGTTGACTCCGCATCCACCCTACTGAACACTTGGACTCGCATCCTGGCGCAAACCGAGCACAACCAGCGTTTGATCCTCAACCCAAACTGGCAAGGCGCTGTCCAGGATGTCGCCGACATGGAAAACGAGGAAATTATCCGGCAGCAAGCAGCCGAGCGACGTGAACGAGAACTGCAACAGCAGCGAGAGGCCGCTACTCGTCGGGCGGAGGAGGAAAGGAAAAGAGCGCAGTCGACGACCACTAGAGGGGTGCGAGGAACAACTCGGGGAAGGGTACGGACAGGGGGCTTGGGGAGAACACCTAGCGTTTCTTACTCTGGCACCAGCTCCAGTAGTGTGTCGAGAACTACGTCATCCGCTGCGAAGGGATCCAGCACGACATCTACGCGGAGACCAGTCAGTGGGATTGCCAGAGGACCGGGAGTGGCGCGCGGTCGCGGTCGAGCCTAGACAGCTCTCTGACACGTCAGCCCGCCGTTCTGGCCTGTACAGTACGATATCATTTGTGAAACGAACCTGAATGCAAATTATGATACCCTATTCGATGCCGAGAGCGAAGTGAAGCTGCAATGGTCGTAGAGTTTGTTCCAAAAACCCCGGAATGGAAGTGTAAACACAATACTCCAAAGGGGGGTTCGGGTGTTCTGCCTCAGGCGCCAAGACGTCACCGCCATCGCGCGATAAGTCGCGGCGGGCCGATAAGCATATGCTGCAAGCAACATCCCCGTCCCGCGTCCCCTGACCTTCTCTCTCCCTCTGACCTGCCGACAAATCATGAATTTTGCGCCGTACCAGGACGAATCGCCAGAGGTCGAGCGAGCCTTCTCGCCCGACCCCCATCGCTCCAAATCACCCAATGTCGGGTCTCCGCGCGGCTCGCCCCCGATCTCCGGTTTCTCGCCAAACGGACTTCCCTCTCCCACCCATTTCGCCGGCGGAGGTCCTATCGCGACCACTGGGCATGGAAACACAGGTTTTGGGCCGGATGTGGAAGGGGGGCGCTGGAATTTGGGTGCTTTCGAGACAAGTCTTCCCATCCGTATGGACTTCGAGGCTATGCTGGCATATCTGCTTCTTCCTCCGGCCGGAGGGGTCTTTCTTCTCCTGGTAGAGCACAAGAGTGATTACGTACGGTATGTAGATCTGCGTCGGGCGGCGACTGTGCCAAATGAGCTTTTCCATATGCATTGTATATTAACATCCTGTAGCTTCCACGCGTGGCAATCGAGTATGCTCTTCACAGTTATGTTTGTAAGTCGCATCGCAGCCTCACGAGGCCCCCAGAACAGCTATCTTACTCATTGCACCCACGCTCCAGATCATCCATTTAATATTCTCCTGGTCGACTTTCCTGTCATGGACGTTGCTCGTCTGCGACCTGGCTCTCATTGGCTTTCTTAGCATGCGTGCCTACCGCGACGGTAAGTTTGGCCTCCAGAGGAGCTGTTCCGCAAGAAGATCTAATCAAGATACAGTGGACACGCTCGATCATTACGAGGTTCCCATCTTTGGACGGCTGGCCAATTCCTTTGTGGACGACGAATAATCTCATCGCTCTCCGTGCATCTTCTTCGGCGCATTTCCTATGTTGACTTCGGTCTGGTTTACCTTTTATTTTGCCTAATAAAGCAGGCCTTGTCTAGGCGGAGAGATATCCCACCAAGTGGCAAGCTTGAAGAGCATATTTTGTGTGGATGCATATCAACGCATGCCCATCATTGTTGTCCCTGGGTCGATCCAGGCATTCAACTCGTCTTTTTCGTTGCTATTGTGCTGTATCTTAGCAGTTTCTGTTTCGATCCTACTCTGCTTCGTCTGCGATCCAGCTATTTGATTGATGTATATAAATGGTGTATTCTACATCTACTGAACTCTGTACTAATTCTCAAGACTCGCACTGGTGCCATCAGGCACGTTCCACACTTGCCGAGAATTCGCAGTGCCATCCATTCACTCTTCCGTTCATAATCCAGCCTTCTGATCTAGGCTGATATCATTCTTCTTCATGATTCACTTCCTCCCTATTGTTTCATTGTCTCTCTTCACCAATAGTCATTACTACATTCTACAACCCGGAACCAAGCTTCCCTCATGATACTCTTTCTTCAATGCCATCCCATCAATAAACATCTTCCTTCCTTCTTTCTACCTAGCCTAGCCTACTAGACAAACACCCCAGAACCTCCCCACACGCACACTATACTTCCCTCGACCAACCCCCTCCTCCAACCTAAGACCTATCTTATATCTCCCCTACAACCACCACCAGACCTCCCCCCCCCCTCTCAACCAAGCAAAAAAGAGATGTGCCAAGTCCAACGCGTCCTCAACACCTGCGGTCACAGAAACGACCACGTTCTCTTATCCTGCCATCTCGCTCGTCTCATCCTACCCCAGCCCGAACCCATCAGCCACCGACAACCCGCAACTGCAACAACCCACCAGCAAAGCCAAAGCCTGGGGACAGCGCAACAGCAGCCGACATTCATACTCTCCATCACGAATGTCGAGATCGCTATTGCCAAAACGGGGTTCCAGGCTTGCAGCCAGCCGTACTGTATCTTTGCGAGGGTTAGGGAGCTTGCGTCGCCGGTGGGGTTTAAGTGTATGGTGGAGGGGTGTGGGAGGGCGGATTGATTGATCGATTGATTGAATGATTGATTGGTTTCTTGGTTGGTTAGTTGGTTGACTACCTAGGTGATTGAGGGATGAATTGATTGGGTTCCATTTGGGGGGGGTGTGAATACGGGTATGTGGTTTGGTATAGAGAGTTCAGCTCGATGCTGGTTGACGAGTGGAACTGCTTACCTATCTGCCCGATTGCCCGCTTTATTTTCCATTTCGAGATGTGCTTGCTTACTTGCTTTTGAAGTAGGGTTGGCTTACTTCGATCTTGTCATCATGAGGATGTCTATGCGTGAGAACATGTGGTATTGGGTCATGATGGAACATTGTCTGCCAGGGAGCATGACATGTTACTTGTCATCTACCTATGTGAACGCAATTGGCCTCGCTACAGGTACGACTACAGTATTTCCATGTGCTATAGCGACGCTCAAAACAGTTTGGTATTAATCGGCTTAATCACAAAGGACAGACTGGAGGCGAACCAAATGGTCAGGCAAAAAATTATTACAGGTTCAGCCAGGGGTCATAATTCAGGGAAGATCGACAATCTCGGAGGCAGCGTAAGGAGAGTATCGGCTGGACAAACATGACGGGGAAATTAAACAACCAAATAAGGTGTGGGAAACGACAGAACGGACAAAACTTGGCTCATAAGGTATAAGGAAAAGACATGGGCAGGATAACCTCATTTCATAAAACACTTGGGGTGGGAAATGGACAGGGAATGAATGATTTGAGAAACACGCGAGACATAAATTCCAAGAGCGTCAACGTAAATGGTATCTACATCATGAACAACGTAAATTAGCGCAGAATCTCTTCTGATTATGGGCATTTGTTCATGAGATGATATAGGGGTATAATTTAAATGATTTGCAGATAGTTGCTGGGCACCAAGCCAGTGCGGCTGCGGGTGGTGGTGATTTCGGCTTCCCACCAGCCATCATCTTGAAGTCGGATGACTGACAGGACATCACCTTTGGTGAAGCCCAGTTCTTCCGGGATCGCGGCGGTATAACTGTACATGGCTCGAGCTGCAGCAGGCAACCTGTTAGCTTGAGATTGTTCCAATGAACGTGTATAGGAAGTGGTCTGTACTTACCGAAATGCAAGATCGGACGACCGTCACGACTGAACTGTCTCCCAGGATCGGCGACAGCCATAGCTCTGCTCCGGGACCGACTCCTTTGGCTTCCACCATCGCCATAATAGGACATCGGTCTGCTGGGCTCCCGCCGGGGGGAAGCGTATCCATCGTGGCTGCCACCGTACATGTCAACGGGGCTTCCGGACAGCTGCAGCTCCATTCCACCGGAGCTGGATGGCCGAGTTTGCTGTCTGAACTGGGGCTGGGGGGATGCAGCTCGTGACATTGTGCTGGGGGATGCCCGTGGCTTGCTGTACTCATGTGGGGAGTAGGTCGTATCGGCAGGGCGTTGAGGTGGCGTTGAGACCGTAGGGGACTGACTATAGCGATTCTTCATACTGGACTGGTGCGAGCGCGAACTGGGTGCCGGGCTCGCGCCTCTGCTGTACTGGCTCATGCGCGTGTCAACTCGAATGCTTGGCTGAGGGCTGGCGCTTCGTCTAGGTGTCGGTGATCTTGCACGGGGAGCCTCTTGAGACTGTCTGCTGGGGGGATTCGAGGCGCCGGCATTGTTGTTAGATCCGCGGAGCATGCCCTGCGTCTGCCCAGTGTATCGTTTGGTTGTCTTTTGCATCTGTGCCGAAGTGAAAGCTGGTTGCGGGGCATCAAGACGTTTCACCGTGGGATCATTATACGCCGGGGGTGGCGTGGCCACGGAGGCACTGGTATAATTGGCCGCAGGCGCGGATGGCACCGGCGTGGCAATTCCATGATATCTATCAGCAGACACGCGAGTGCTCGCAGGCTTACCAGTGGTCTTGAGGTCTGCTAGAGCGCGTGCAATGGGATCCAGTTCGGCTTCCGTGCTCTTGGATGTGGCCTGTGAAGCCTTCTTGGACCCGCTCTTGTCCGGGGATTCCACATCAAATACATTGTTGCCGACGTTCAGCTGGAAGTTAGCCCGAGGGTCCACTGGTTCCGGACTTCCAGATGACCGGACATTGTCAGGCACAATGATCGGTTGCGTTGGCTGCGGTTGCGGTTGCGGCTGCGGCGCCTTCACGGGACTCGACGGCTTGGAATCCCATGTGCCACCGCGTGAAGGCGGCTGTGCTGGACCAGAGTTTCGATCTTTATCGTGACGGCTCTTGCGGCGGAACGGACTGTTGCTGAAGAATGCACTTCTCTTCTTCTGAACTTGCTTCTCATTGCTAATACCCGGAAGGGGCACGCCATTAACAGGCTTAGTTGGAGACTGTCTAGCACTTGGCGGCTCTTGACTGGACATCGAGGTTGGGTTTGAAACCTCGCTTTGGGAATCGCGGCTCGAGGGTCGATATCCACTGTTCGTTCCTGAACTACGTTCTGAAGGAGGTCCAGTTCTGCAAAACATCGTCATGCCATCTGTCGGGTAAGCATTATGAGGTACTTTTCCGATTTCACCGTGCTGGCTCGGGTCATAGTTGGGAGGAGGATGGCCACCGCGACGAAGATCCAGCGGGGGCGGCTGCTGCGTTGGTGGTGGCTGCATTGGCCTTTGTGGAGTGACGGTGGTTTCTCTACTAGTGGGCGTCGGTGGCTCATTGTGGCCCATCTTAGCAGCTAGATCGGACTGTGGGTCATGATGAGATTCATAAGTCGAGGGCTGAGGCGAGGAGCTGCGGAAGGCCGGATTGATTGTGCGTTGAAACTGGGCCACAGAATACCCATCTTCTTCAGACACTTCCGAGCTCGAGTCATTGATATCTCCGCGGCAGAAGTTAATAAAACGTGGAGGGTCCGGGATATCCTGGCCCGTTCCCTTTTCTTTGATGAAGTAGACAATGTCTTTTTCGACCTCGCAATTTTCCAACGAAAGTCGTACCTTCTCGCAGGACTAGGAAGGGGATTAGCACAAGCTTCCGCAGATTACAGATGTCAGAAATATCTCTTAACTCACAGCATCATCGCTAACGCAAACTGTCGATGCGATGTTTGCATATGTCCATAGGCTGCTCTTCGTAAAGTCAAGTCTTTCTTCCTCGAGATCTTGAAATTTCTGGTGACAAGTCAGTCTAACAGCCTCGCTGCGTTTGTTCGATGAAGCTTACATCACAGGCAGATTTCCACTCCTTGTTCCAACGCCCGGTGGTCTCTTCGAGGATCTTGATGGCGGTTTCGTATTCGCTGCTACTAGAAGCAAGCTGTATCTGTGTTTTCTCGAGTTTGGCTTTATTCTTGCGTTCTTCTTGTCCCATAACCATGTGTCCTTGTGCAAGGTACCCCTTTATTCTTAGGCAGTCCTGCTCATATCGATCTCGAGTCTGTGTGGCAGTTAGTTTATGCTCCCTCCCATGCGGCATCCATTTCCACCAACTTGCCTTATTTACTGTCTGGGTTTGACTAATCTTGGTTTTCAGCAACCGCTCAATTCCTGTCTGGATGATTTTCCTCCTCTCTTTCGATCCACCGGCAAAGGCTATTAAAGGTTCTTCGAGTTCTCGCTTCATCTGCACGGCGATAGCGGCGTGGGACTTCGCAATGGCTTCGGTTTCGCCGCGGACCACGTCAAAGGACGAGCGGAGCGAGCCGGTTTCACAAGATCCAAGCGATTTGCGACAAAGCGCCAGAAGCTTCCGTGCATATTCTTCTTCGATAGCAGCCCGAACTGTCCATCCAGTCAGAGAAATTTCGTTTTCGCGGTGGGAATTATGAACGGGGTGAACGCACTGTTGTAGAATGTTTTCAACTCGTCGCAGGAGACTTTAGAACCGTGCATCCGATCTAGCATAGGTCCAACACCGGCATCGTCCTTCCCCCAAAAGTTATTGGCAACTAGTCAGGTTACAGCAGGTTAGCAATGTTTACATTTCTGAACACTGTGGGAAGAGATCATACAGGACATGGCCACAGTTGGCCCATCCGCAACTGTTCCCGGCATGTGGGCAGATTATGTTGTGTCAGTGTTGATCGAGCCTCGGCCAGCCTTTGCTCGTTTGATCACAGCAAAAAGCGACAATCGAAAAAGGAAATTTCAAGAAGCGAGCAGTAGGAGATAAGGGAAAGAAAGCAGAATTGAGGCTCAAAAAGCAAGGCTATTTCAACGTAACGTAGGCAGGACCCGATGCCCAAAATATCCCCGGGATATTGAAAAGAAAACCGCAAACTGCGGAAAGATTGGGCAGAACAGCACACTGGAGCTGGACTTGGTGGAGTTGAGCATATCTATCCTTGGGTCTGGAAGGAATGAAGGTTGATGTTTACGGCTCCACGTTTCTCGGGGCAACCGGGGTCTACATCACGGGGCAAGTCACGCCGGTCCACGACAACGTCCAGGTTCAGCTCGTGTCCTGTCAACGACGTGCATAATTCGACCCGAACCACATGTAATGCAGAGACCCTTGATTGATCGTTCTTGGTATGGATTTTGGCAGCCTGAAACCTGATTTATCCAATTGACATAACAGGATATTGCTCTCCTATTATGACGAGTACTGGGAACATAAATATCTACGCCTACCCCATTCATAATGTATTATACCCAAGTTAGTGAACCGGGTAACTTTCGAGACAATTGCCAAGTCCAATGAGTACCTACTGAGCAGGATAAGCAACGATGAGACTACCTGTATGATAAGACATGGCAACACTGCGATCGCACTTGCCATGGATAGACTGAGTAGGGCCGGATGCTGCCTTAGTAGGGTTGGAGCCCAGAGCGGCTGACTCAGTCCTCCAATAAGCAGAGTCCATCCGGCGGCTCTTATCACGTGCCATCGACTCGAGGAATACGCTATGGACTCGCCAATGCCTTTGCGAGTGGGACATGATGCAGGTGAAACCTTTATCGTAGACGGCCTTGAAGAATCGGTGAGGCCGATTTTTCCTCCCATCATCTCCATCCTCGTACCCCATTCGCATCGGATGGTGGTCGAATATCAATGCCCTGGGCTTCCTACCGAGCTAAGCTTAGTGTGGGTGACCTCAGGCATCCCACTCCACCTGCCCGTCCACTCAACCTCGCCTTCTCTGCCCGTCACTCACTTCCCATCGGAACTTCCATCCTGTGCCACGAAGCAACATCCATTTTCATTCCCTTTCCTCGTTTCGCTGCCAAGGCAAGATTTCCCCATCTTTGCAACAACTATCACCAGCACAATCACAATTAAATCTATATATTTTCCAATCTGTTTGCACCAAATTCCAAAAAAAATCTGTCGGTCGTCCTCAGATCAAATGATCGCGTCTCCTAGATGACCTTCCCTCCCCCTCCCCCTTCCTCCCAATCGTCGATTGCTTCTGGCACCGATAAGTCCTCTTCTTCGACCAGGCCGGGAAGGTCACAGCAATCTGCTTGGGGTTCATCCGTGTCCCAGTCCAACGTTCGCCGGGGACTGACTCCGCTTGCGACCAATAACCTCGCATCGACCTCGATATCATCTGCCTCTTCCCGCGGGCCACCCCAGTCCAGTAGTCCTGGTCCAGGTGGTTCAACCTCGTCTCCTCTCACTTCCTCCTTCTCTGCCGTGTTGAGTTCCGCACGAGGTCATCAAGTCGGCCGCAACGTTCCCTCGCCTGCCTCCACACCGTCGCCTTTTACCTCCCTACAATCTGGATCGCAACAACATCAGCAACCCGGACAATCACTCGCTTCTCCCAAATTTCGAGCGCACACCCCATCTTCAGGGTCACATCTGGCTTCCGCAGCGGGTTCTGTCGCGGGTGGAGGAGGCTCCGGGGGAGGCGGAGGTGGGACGGGATCTTCCAGAGGCGCCACCTTCTCTCCGTTGTTGTCGGGAACAACCGTGAATTCACCCACGGGCTTTTCCGATAAACCGGGCTCGGCTGCTTCAGGAGCAGCGGCTCACGCAAGCCAGTCGTCGTTGACGAAGATATCGATCGCCCAGGTTTTCCTCCTTCTCGATTCTATCACAGAGAAAGAAGGTCGAGAGAAGTGGGAGACAAAAGCTGCTCAGATTCATAAAGTAAGTTCCTGGATGCTCCCTCGTATCGCTCCCATGGCCCAACTGACCGCTCGGTAGCTCGTCGAGTCCAACGGCATGGAGGTCTTCTCCAAATACTTCCGGCGCCTTCTCACAGGCAATGCCCCACAAATATTCCCAGGCGTGAATAAGTCGGTGGAAAATGCAGGGAACTACCCTCTTCTTGTTCAGGAGATGCAGAAAGTATCGCAAGATAAAGAACAAGCCTATAAAATTGCGGAGACGGTCGATGCATCGGAGGGCGACATCTTCCGCGACTTTGATCTATCCACCTTCCTGGATCACTTCAAGCTTGACTCCGTGGTGAAGGTGTCTCTTGCTCTTGCCTTCAAGACTGCGAACAAGTCGGACCTGCGTGCCAAGGGTATGTGTTTACAACAGTATCACATGAGAAGATATCCAGCTGACCGTTGCCAAACTCCTAGCCGATGCCATCCTCTCGAACAATGCCATTCCCTTCCTGCAAAGCCTTGCTTCGCCGTCAGATATTACAAAGGAATATAAGGACTCCTTTATCGGCATGACGATCGAGCGCTTCATCCTATACCCCCCGCGCAATTTCACTGATGATGTGAAGGCAAAACTTGTGTATGCAGCCAACTTGCGATATCAAAAACTGAACCTCGACGTGCCTTTTGAAGTCGCGTCCGCTTTGCAAATGTTCAATTTCACCAGTCCACGTTATACACTGGTCCGCCAACTCCATGCGAAAGGACCGAAGGCAACCTCGAACCCCGACGCGGTGAACGAAGTGATTAGCTTGGCTGGCTCCGAATGCTGGAATGAGGAACATATTGCCAGTGCCCTTCTCTTCCTTGTTCTCTCTCAGTATTGGAAGGAGTTTTCTTTGGAGACATTCCTTGCTGCTGTGAAGGCGCATTACGGCGAAAAGCAAATCAGCTGGCCCCTCATCTTCAGGAACTTTGATCGTGAAGGCCTGAGGCTTGATGCTCGGCAATTCGCCAAGCTTTACTCGGTCATTTTGGCGGCTGCATCTGATGACTCTACCTTGGATATCCAGAAGCTCTGGGGCGGTGATTGGGAACATCGAGACACGCAGCTGTCGTTCCTCACAGCTCTGATCGTCTCCCGAACGGATGTATCGCAGATTCCTAGCCTTCGAGCCACTTTCCCCCATGACTTCTTCGCAGACGGCCCGGAACTCGTACGTCTGCAAGGTGAACGTGCGGCAAAATCACCTCTGCGGTCTCTTGATGCAATGAGGGCTATTTTTGACCTGGCGCTGTTTTCACAAGCCTCATGGGCCGCTGCCGAAAGCCAATTACTCATCAAGGCGGTCGTGCAGTATGACCTGCCAGTTTTTCTATGCTCGGCACTGGCCCTCCCCCAGCCTTGGACAAGCGTTCAGCAAAGCTTTGTTCTGCGAACGCTGGTCGTTTTCATCTCCAAACAAGAGGAGGGGTATCAACTCGCTCTTCATGGGGCATGGCATCAAGATAAACAATGGGTATCGGAGCAACTCTTTACTACATTCACACAGGACCCAACATCCACCGCTCTTATTTACGAGCACGCAGCTGAGTACAACTGGCTGGATTATCTCCTGAGATATACCAACGGCCTTGCTATGGATCTCGCCTGCTACGCTCACCGCAAGGGGCCATTTGATTTGGAACAATGGGTTCGCAATGCGGCGCAGAAGGGACCTATGGACATGGGTAGTCTGTTGTCAAAATTCTTGAGAATCAAGGCAGAAGACGAACTGCACGTTCAGAGAAAAGAACAGTCCGTTCCTCAGATGGTCAGCTTGTCGGTGAAGACAGTATACACCTTATTATCAGTCCTTGAAGAATACGTCGGAGACCGTGAAAATCTTACTCCCGTGCAACGAATTTGCATCCAGACCTACCCCCGACTGATCAACTATGGAGAAGGGTACGATGATATTATCGATTCGAATGGCGAAAATGGAAACTCTCTACCCGAAGCCGTTGACAAGCAAATGCAAGAACTCTTCGGCAAGATGTACCATGAAGAGTTGTCGTTGAGAGAGATTCTTGAGTTGATGAGACGGTACAAGTCCTCGCGCGAACCGGGGGAACAAGATTTATTTGCGTGCATGGTTCATGGGCTTATTGATGAGTACCATTGCTACCATGAATACCCATTGGAAGCCTTGACCAAGACCGCTGTCATGTTTGGTGGTATCATCAATTTCCGTCTGGTTGATGGTATTACACTGAAGGTAGGCCTCGGTATGATTCTGGAGGCTGTCCGAGAGCATGAGGTACACGATCCGATGTACAAGTTCGGTGTTGAAGCCATTGAGCAATTGATAGGCCGGCTCTCCGAATGGGCCGGCTTCTGCCATCTGTTGCTTCAGATCCCGAGCCTGCAGGGCACGCCGATCTTCCAGAAGGCCGAAGAAGTGCTGCAGGAACAAGGGAACCAAGTGAGAGATCTAGAAACCGGGCGCCCAGACAATGTATCTGCCTCTTCATTGGCCAATGGCAACATCGACGAGGCAGCAGGCCCAGAAGGACCCGGGCGCAAGTTTGTTTCTGTTCACGTTGATGCGCCTCTGCGGCCCGAGGTCTATCAGAATCCTGACGAGGACATCCAAGACAAGATTCTGTTTGTACTCAACAATGTATCAGAGCAGAACATGGAGGAAAAGCTGCGGGATCTTACAGATGTTCTTTGTGACCAACATCATCAATGGTTTGCTTCCTACTTGGTGGAAGAGCGTGCAAAATTGCAACCAAACTTCCAGCAGCTATATCTGGACCTCCTCGACCGCATTAACGATAGGGTCCTCTGGGCAGAGGTTCTCCGAGAAACCTACGCCAGCGTTTCCAAACTGCTCAATTCGGAGGCGACGCTAAATTCTTCGACTGAACGTGGTCATCTCAAAAACCTCGGATCTTGGCTTGGATCTTTGACCATTGCCAAAGACAAGCCTGTCAAGCATAAGAATGTCTACTTCAAGGGGCTCCTGCTGGAAGGATTCGACAGCCAACGTCTGACTATCGTCATCCCGTTTACTTGTAAGGTGTTGGTACAGGCTACAAAGTCTACCGTGTTTAATCCTCCAAACCCTTGGTTGATGGATGTTCTGGCTCTGTTGATGGAACTCTACCATTTTGCGGAATTGAAATTGAATCTCAAGTTCGAGATTGAGGTTTTGTGCAAAGACCTTGATCTTGACCACAAGGTGATCGAGCCCTCAGTGATCATTCGGGATCGTTCAGCACACATTGAAGACGCTCTCTCAACGGCGAATATTCCCGATGGCCTTGAGACCTTTGAAGATATGCCTCTTGCTGGCATCAATCAAGGCATTCGACACGAGAGGCTGTCACCTGCTGCAATCCTGTCAACACTTCCGAGCCTGGATAAGATTCTTGTTTTGCCGTCATCGGCAAGCAGCATGGTCGATGCGAATGTTCTCCGGCAAATCGTTCACACCGCGGTGGAACGTGCCATTGCAGAGATCATCACACCTGTGGTGGAACGATCCGTTACCATCGCTTCCATCTCCACCGTTCAACTCGTTTCGAAGGACTTCGCCATGGAGCCGGACGAGGAGAAAGTTCGTCATGCAGCTGGCATCATGGTCAGGCAACTTGCTGGCAGCTTAGCTCTTGTAACCTGCAAGGAGCCTCTTAAAGTTAGCATGACCAACTACATTCGAATGATTCAGCAGGAATATTCAGACCAGCCCATGCCTGAGGGTTTGATTTTGATGTGTGTCAACGACAACCTCGATGCCGCTTGTGGTATCGTCGAGAAAGCAGCAGAGGAGAAGTCCTTCCCCGAGATTGAGAAGGTAATCGAGCCGCAGCTAGAAGCCCGTCGACGCCACCGTGCGGCTCGTCCTAATGAGCCCTTCATCGACCCATCCATGAATCGCTGGGGCTTATTCATTCCCGAGCCTTATCGCCAAGCACCCGGCGGGCTTAACAAGGAACAGCTGGCTATATATGAGGATTTCGCACGCCAATCCCGAGGGACGGGGACAGCCCATGCGCAAAATGTGTCCACTGATTCCAGCCGACAACTTCAAGATGTTCTTCCAGAACCTTACCCTCCTCCGATTCCTAACCTTTCGACTCCAGCGGAGCAACCTGCTGTACCGCACCGCACACCCCAGGCGCAACAAGATGCTCGGCTACAGCAGTCTGGCATCGTCGGCGCACAGTCCCAACTCAACGGATTTCTTGATTCGCAGAATCCACGCGAAAAAGTTGAGAATATCGTGGCAGAACTTCAACAAGCAGCCCGGGTTGCAACCGAAGAACGCGTTCGGGATCTCGGCAGAGACAGTGCCGTTCTGCAAGAATACAACCAGGCGTTGCGTTCTATTGTTGCCTCTCCAAACGGTGAAGAACTGGCGAGATTGACATCCCTCAAGATCTGCACAGCCTTGTACGCACAAAGTCAGGCTACGCTAGAAGTTGAAGTTCTCGTGCACCTTCTTGCAAAACTATGTGATATGTCTACCCTCGTTGCCCGCTATACGTGGACCGTCCTATCCGAAGTGGAAGACGAACATATGTTCAACGTTCCGGTCTCTGTTGCTCTCATCGACGCCGGTCTGTTGGATATTCGACGTGTCGATATGATTCTTACTAGACTCATCCTTCAAAGGTCTACGGGATCCCTCGACTTGCTTGCTAGTCTTATGGACCGGGTACTCTTTAGCGAAGAGCCCTCTGCCCTGAGATCTGATTTTTCGGGCAGTCTTGAAGCAATGAGTCAGTGGCTTGCGGAGGACTCTAGCCTTTCAACTGCCAATGAAATCATTCGCAAGTTGCGTGAATCTGGCATCCCTGAGGTTGCCAACCCTTTTCTCACCGATAAGGCAATGGCCAAACGTGACCAAATGGAATACATTTTCACCGAATGGATTGGGATCTACAAAGCCCCGGGCGCCGTTGACCGCACTTACTACTCGTTCCTGAAAGATATTCACCAGAGACAGGTCATGGACAACCAAGAGGATTCAGCCCTGTTCTTCCGTCTCAGCATTGACATCTCCGTCGCCATGTTCGAGCATGAATCCCAGAACCCCAACGGCAGTCTCGACGAAGCCTTCCTTTATATCGATGCTCTTGCCAAATTGGTCATCTTGCTCGTTAAGTTCCAGAGCGATAACGAAGTTTCTCCGAAGACTAACAAGGCGGTATATTTCAACTCGATACTGTCATTGCTTGTCCTCGTCCTTAACCACCACCACGTTATGCGGGGGGAAGCTTTCAACCAGCGTGTGTTCTTCAGACTCTTCTCCACCATCTTATGCGAATACTCCATGAATGGTCTTCAACAGAGTGACCAGCACCAGGAAATGATGTTCGCCTTGGCCAACAAGCTTCTGTCTCTTGAGCCCAAATACTGCCCTGCGTTCGTCTATGGATGGCTCTCCTTGGTGTCTCACAGATTCTTCATGTCCGGTATGCTGAACATGCCGAACCGAGCGGGCTGGGGCCCGTACTGTGAAATCATGCAAGCGCTACTCTCGTACATCGGCGAACAGCTCAAACCGGCCAGCATCTCATATGTCGCCAAGGATCTGTATAAGGGGGTGCTTCGTGTCTTGCTCATCCTGCATCATGACTTTCCCGAATTTGTGGCGGAGAATCATTTCGAATTCTGCAACGTCATTCCCGCCCACTGTGCTCAGCTGCGGAACCTTGTCCTGAGCGCCTATCCGTCGTCTTTCCATAAACTCCCCGATCCTTTTAGAGAGGGTTTGAAAGTTGAACGCCTGGAGGAGATGCGCGAAGCCCCGCGGATTGCCGGCGACACCGCTGCTCCTTTGCAGCAGGCCAACATCAAAAGCGTTATAGACAACGCTCTGCAGAGCTCCACCACTTCGGAATCCATCGTTCAACAGATATGTGACGCTATCTATGACCCTAGCAGCAAAGAGACTGGTCTTTTCTATGCCCCGGTCAACGTCAATGTTGTGCTCGTGAACGCACTGGTGCTATACATCGGTCAGGGCGCGGTCTCTGCCAACGCACCGAAGGGCAACACTCGCGCGGCATTTGATAATTCTGCCCACTCCGCGCTACTGGAGAGGTTGGCGAAGATTCTCCGGCCGGAAGCACGCTATCACCTTCTCAGCGCGATGGCCAACCAGCTACGATACCCCAACAGCCACACCTACTTCTTTAGCTTTGCTATCCTTCGTCTCTTTGGCGCGGACAACTCGGAGCAGGATGAATCCGACATCCGCCAGCAAATCATCCGAGTTCTCCTAGAGCGGTTGATCGTCCATCGCCCTCACCCCTGGGGACTGATTATTACGCTGCAGGAGCTGCTCCAAAACCGAAGCTATACCTTCTTCCGCCTCCCCTTTATCCAGGCTGCGCCTGAGGTGAGTTCCATCTTGTTCCGGTCTCTTGTTAAATGGTCAGTTACTGATGTCGGTTCTTCAGATCGGTCGTCTGTTCGACGCCCTCCTGCAGCATATCCAGCAGCAGAGCCCCAGGGCTCTATCTTAAGTCCCGACGGCGTCTATGACTTTCACCATCTCTCGTTCTTTCTACTTTATTAATATGATTTACTTGATCATGCCTCGATGAATTGCATTTGGCGGAGATGAGTGCTCTTGCGGTGTTTGCAGATGCCGCTTATGACAAGCAGCGCCCCGCCCATGGTGCTATGTTACGGTGTATGTTAGGAATGTTTCCTTTTCTTTTCTCTCTTCTTTCATCATTCAGAGTGCTGGGTTCTGCTTTCTTTCTATCTTATTGCCATTTCTCGGTTGGGTTTCTGGGAGGGATATGCATACTAGGACGTGTCAGCATGGTTTTGGCCTACATGGAACCTATATCTTTTTCTCTTTGCCATTCGTGTTTTCTCTTGTAGCATGTTTCTTTCTTTGTTTCTCTCTATCTATCTTTTAGTGCCACGGATGTGGTGACTTCTGTAACGATAAGCTATAAAAACCGGGGTATAATGAGTTTTACTTGTCAGTGCAATGACCTTTTAGAGACTACTCACTATTGTAGTACAGAACGGAGTACATACCTACCTTCCACTACCCCAAACAAAACATTGAGGAGATGCCGAGGCTGTCGGGGGCGGTGGCCTGAGGCCGCCAAGTGACGTCGACGCGACCCGCCGTCTCTGTTGTCTTCATCCCGCTCTCTGCCAACTCTCCCGCTTCTCCAGACCGGGAATCAACCTCGACTAGCCTCGCCATGGATACGAAACCGGGAGAAACGGATGGCGAAACCAATGAGGAAACTACCTTCTTATCCAAGGCACTTGTGAGAACCCTACAACCCCCTTCTTCGGAAGCAACATGCTGATCGGCGCAAAACCCAAACACGGATAGGGCACGTCGGCCGCACTTATTCGGCCCTTGATTTCGAAGCGGGCGCAAAAGGCATACCTGGGGACGCTGCTTCTTTCTCTTTCCGCTATTTGCATGATCCTCGTTTCAATATTTGCGTACGGCATATTCTACTATAAAATCATTCCTCAGGTTGGCTTGGAACGCGTGTTACATCTACAATTTGGGTAAGTGATGAAGCCGCACATGTTCGCGTCCTCATCGCATGACTGTGGTGCACCGGACTAACACAACTTGGCAGCGATGGACATCCTTGGGGTACAGCTTCTCTCGGTTCCGGGCTCATTTCCCTTCAACCATACGACGTCAGCGTTGAGCTTGAATTGCCGCGTACTCCTTCCAATCTTAATACCGGAAATTTTATGCTTGACTTGACTCTAATTCCGAACCCTTCATCGCCCGTTCTGGACAGTGCGAATGCGTCCACCGACTCTTCTTTGCGATCCCGTCGTCCTGCCATCCTGACGTATTCATCACCTCTGATAGACACCGCCAGCAAGCTATCTTTTATGCCCTTCTATGTGCTGGGTTGGCAACGGGAATCCGAAAAGCTGCAGGTACCTATGATGGAACGGATGCAGTTCGCTCGGGGACGGCGTAATATTCCAGACAGTGTTCGTTTGGAAATCCATAGTCAACAGCAAATGCAGGTGTACAAGGCAAAAGTGGCATTTAGAGCTAGGTTTACTGGAATGCGGTATTTCTCCACTGTCCCTAATGTCGATGGACGGTACTAACCGAAAGATAGGTGGCTGATGTACAATTGGAGAATCACATCGTTCTTCGTTTTTACCTTTATGTTTTGGAGCATCTCCATGATCTCTGCAACAATCGCGTGGTTTACACTGGCTGCCATTTTCAACACTGGTGAAGACAAGACGGTGACACTCAAGAAGGAGGATCGCGATGACACGTGGATCAAGCAGGAGCCTCTTGAGGAGTCAACGTCGCCATTCGAGAGTTCTCTGGACACTTCCAACGAACAACCCGAGCGAAGTGTCAAGAAGGAGAAGGAGTATCAGGCCGATGATGAAAGCGACGAATCACCAGAGGACCGAGCGTCCGGGGCCGGGACCGGATTAGAGAGTTCTAGGGCGCAGGGGGTTCAACGACGAAGACGCCATTTGTACGGGGATGACGATTCCCACTAGTAGTTCGCGTGGCATCACTGGTGATGATCAATGTAATGATTAAGGATACCCCCAACTCAACGAATTGATTCTGATCGGTGCTCTGAGGAAGTGCATACGAGTCCTGCTGCAATCGAAGGGGATCGCAGGTATGGGATGAACCATTATGTAGAAAGCGTAGAGAGCAGGAGGCATCGGAGAGATTATCGATAACAGCGAGTGGATCCGCCGGAGGGGAAAAAAGGCGGGGGAAACTTCCGATTTCTTTTCCTCTTCCTTCCCCTCCTCCCCGACTTGTCTTTTCCTCTCCATTCTTTCCTTGGCAGTGATTCTGTCTAATCATCTCAATGCATATTCTTGTAGGTACTATTCGGGTTGCATCTCAATACGCAGCTATCATGGGCGAGTCCATTCACTGACAATACCTTACGTAGGTGGTAAACGACGACGGCCCTCCGTCGAACCAGTCGTCGCCCTACGTCCATTCTCTCGTTCACACGTTACAATCAGCCGGGCATGTGGTCTCCGTGGTTCTGCCACATCAGCAGCGATCCTGGATCGGCAAGGCCCATTTGATCGGTGCTTCCGTGCAGCCTACCTACTTCCGACCGGGCACACTGCACCAAGACGATGGAACTACACATGCGTTGCCTCGTTGCTATAGTGAGGACGAGAAAGACCACGACGGTGACGAATGGATCCTGATAGACTCAACCCCGGCCAGTTGCGTCCAGATCGGTCTTTACCATTATTTCCAGGATCGGGGGCCGGTGGATCTCGTAGTTTCAGGCCCCAATTACGGCCGGAACACAACCTCACTGTTCGCCATGTCGAGTGGCACAATCGGTGGTGCTATGGAAGCAGCTGCCTGCGGGAAACGCGCGGTGGCTCTATCTTACGCTTTCAGCTCACGAGACCATGATCCGGTTGTGATTGCCGAAGCGTCCGGCCACTCGGTTCGATTGATTGAATACCTCGCTAAGAACTGGGCTGATGGCGTGGACCTTTACTCTGTTAATGTACCACTGGAGCCTGGAGTCAGCCAAAACAAAATCTTTTATACCGAGATGCTCGACAATCGGTGGAAATCGGGGAGTTGTTTCCAGGCGGTGGATGCTGCCGTGTCCGACAGAAACCCCGATCTGCGCGAGCATGAGGTGCGGAATCAGGGAGACAAGTCTGATGCACAACTTGCGGAGGGTGCTCCTGCTCAGAGGTCTCGGATCCAACACAAGCATTTCCAATGGGCACCAAACTTCTCCGATGTCTACAAGAGCGTCGAAGAAAGCCAGCCGGGTAATGACGGCTGGACGGTCAAGGAGGGAATGACGAGGTTCGTTCAGATGCCATGGATTAACAATTGTTTTATGTCACTAATTCAAGTTAGCGTTACCCCCCTGAAGGTCAACTTCATGCACGCGCCCGGATTCCAAGGAGAGATCAAGCTGTGAGTGGAACTTTTTTGGCGAACGAATCTACACGACGATATGTGACATGATTATTGCGTCCTGTTCTGATTTTACCCCTCCTTTCCTATTTCGAGTGCCTCCTATAGTCGATTTTATTCAGCGCGTTACTTCACATCCCCTCGTTCGCAGCCTTCTCTCCGGTTTTGTTGTCTATGGTTTATTTTTCTTTGGATGGCCGAGATTCTGATAGACCCAAATCGTGTAGACCCGATAATGATGAGCCTGCATTACATTCTATTGTGGACAGTGATGATCCATATGTCCAAAGTCTGATGGAGCAAGCACTACGGCGTCGGCTCGGTGAAACCCGCTATAAAGCTATATCTTCGTTGTCAGATTTACCATCCACTTCAACGCCCGTGTTCCAGTATCGTGAATATGAACGCCTTGATTTTGAGCATGTCATGTTCAATTCCTCCTCGTCCCTGGCCAATGCTTATATCATTCGCAAGGCGTTAATTCGCAAGCATTATCTGTCCAACACCGTGACCAACTGGATCACCAAGCACCCAGACAGTATCTTAGGAAAGCATGTCAAATTAGGATTTGATTTTGAGTTGGACTACGCGGAATTTCTTGATGATGCGCTGTTGGAGGCGTACGAGCTGCGGGACAGTCTGGAGAAGAACGAAGAGAGACCTGCATCCGAGAAGGAATGGTGGATCCTAAAACCTGGCATGAGTGACCGTGGCCAAGGAATCCGTCTCTTCAATAGCGAAGAGCAGTTGCAAGAGATATTCGAAGAATGGGAAGTTGACGAATCAGATGCAGAGAGTGGGTCAGAGAGGCCTGAAGAGGAGCCGAATGATGAGGAGGATGGCAACGGAGTGGTTACATCCCAGTTGCGCCATTTCATCGCCCAACCTTACATCGATCCGCCTTTGCTTCTCCCTTCCTCATCCCAGCGAAAGTTTCACATCCGCACATATGTCCTTGCTGTGGGCGCTTTGAAGGTCTACGTCTTCAATGAAATGCTCGCGCTGTTCGCAGCAAAGCCATACTGCCCCCCCTGGGAGGATGAAGATGAGGTGACAGATCTCGCACGGCATCTTACGAATACATGTTTCCAGGAGGGCGGTAGTGCCAACAAAGAGAGCGTTCGTCGATTCTGGCAGTTGGATCACTATGTCCCGGGGCTCGGGGACGACTGGAAGGGAAAGGTCTTTGACCAAATCTGTGCTGTGACGGGTGAAGTTTTCGAAGCTGCTGCCAGGGGAATGATGATTCATTTCCAGACCCTTCCCAACGCGTTCGAACTGTACGGCCTGGACTTCCTGGTCGACAAACAGGGAGCTGCATGGCTCCTTGAAGTGAACGCCTACCCCGACTTTGCTCAAACGGGAGAAGACCTGAAAGAGGCCGTTGTGGGCCGTCTCTTCGAAGAGACGGTAGACGTTGCCGTCAAACCCTTCTTTGGAGTGGACGAATCGGCTGTTGAGGGCACTGAACATATGAAACTGGTTGCTAACATTGATCTCGGAAGGAAGTCCTAGTTGTTCTATAGAGGCAGGTCTGCTTTTCTTTTTCTTCTTTCTCGACTTATCACTTCATTCTTCAGACGCAACCGGCGTTACCTTTCTTAGAACCGATGCATAAAAGTAAATTAGAGGGTGTCATATTCGGCTTGGACTAGGTACAAAAGTTGTTCGTTCTACATACCTACGTTGCTGAGGTCAGGCGTTCCTTCCTTCCTTCTTTCCTTCCTTCCTCCTCCGACAAAATCGGGCCCAGCATCCTCCCTGTTATTTCCCCCGCCATACCATCATCTATCATCTAGATCTCCTTGCTCAAAACATACTCTTCGTTTAATACATTGGTATTTTGAGGCTACTACTTGATAAGAAGCTGCCACGATTCGAGCAAGGTTGATAAGAACTGATGCTCATCAACATGGCTGTCTCCACTACGCTCAACTCAGATATTCCGGGACAAAACGCCATCGTGGCAGTCCATTGGTTTTTGCCACCCACTGCTGCTTTATACTTTGTTATCTCGGCGTGTATTGCATTGGCCTTGGGTTATCGCCAGCGTGGTGATGACAGGCTCTTCCGCCGAACTAGTCTGTGTTTCGTGTGCATCATTTGCATCACCTATGTACCCCCTCCTTTCGATGACCTACGAATATTATGATATGACTATTGACTGATAATAGGTCTTGAGTGCTGCTTTCCTTCTTCATTTGTCCCTGTCAAAGACCGCAACCATATCTCGTGATAGCATCGTGAGGCTCTCCTGGTTTGGATTCAATGATGCTAGCTAACAACTCGATAATGAAAGGCCTATGATGTAAACTCGGGTTTCATCTGGTTCTCGCTCTTCCTTGAGCTCTCGGGTCCCCGGGCCTCGTCATACTTTTCGCTTGCCGGGTGTTCCACTATATACTGCGCCGGAGAGGTCTTCCTTCTCGCACTGGGGGCTTCGCCTTGGGGATCGATAAACGATCCATACTCTACCATCACTACTATTGTCCGTGGAATCCGCTTGACAATAATATCTTTTCTCGTTATTGTTTTGGTCGGATCTTTGCTACCCTCTCGGCGCTTGCATCGTGAAACGTCACCCTTGCTCAGCGACAACTACTCGCGCCGGAACAGCAACCCCAATGCACATGGAGAAGTCCAATACGGTGCAATTTCCTGGAATCAGCCCTTTCATTCTCCGCAGGTGAATCATGTTAACAGTGGAACTGAATCGTATTTGCGAAAAATTGGCGTAAGCCCTATACAGCTCGGTGTGTTGATCATCACTGCTGACCATTGACGTCGGGCTAGTTTCTCGTACCCTTCTTCTGGCCGCAAAACAAGCCTCTTTTACAATTGCTGTGTGGTATATTTGCCATTCTCATGGTAATAGAGAGGGCTTTGATCTTCTTTGTGCCCTTGAAACTCGGGGTCATGGTTGATTCTCTTTCGATGAACCCTGGTAAGTCTCCTCCCCAGGCAACTGAGAATGATATCCCCGGTGAAGTCTGAGAATGCGAATTGATCCATGCTGATTACTATGACTTGATACAGGTACAATACCATATAGAGAGATAGTCGCATTCGCGGGTCTCTGGCTACTCGAAACTAGTGGAGGTACCCCTCAGTTATGCCGATGCATGTGGTCTCCTCTCGAGGAGCACTTTTGCTTCAAAATCGGAGCGACTACTTTTGACAAGGTCATGTCATTATCAGGCGACTTCCATGACAAAACAAACTCAGCAAGCCTTTGGGAGTCAGTCAGTCAGGTCGTAGGTGTTCGACATTTTGTTCGTTCGTTTATCTTCCACGTCATTCCAACCCTCCTGGATGTCCTGGTAGCCATTGCAGTACTCTATTGGATGTTTGGTATGTACATGGCGATGACCTTCAGCACAATCATAATTACCGTCTTTTGGGTGTCAGGCAAGATGCTACCGAGACTTTTGAGCAAGCAGGAACACCTGATACGTGACATGGAAGCCGAACACAAATGTCTGTACGAGGCGACTTCCAACTGGCCGACTGTGGTATATTTCAACCGCATCCAGCACGAGAAGCTACGCTACCGCTCGGCCCTCGCAAATCTCATGTACTCGTCGATTGCGTTCTCTCTAGGTATTTGCCTAGATTCTTTCGCCCGGTCGTGCTTGTTGTACGCCAGCTCTACTGGACTATTTCTCCTTGCCGCATATCAGGTAGCCTGGGAGAACAAGCCTGTTGGAAGTTTCGTGACATTGGTATTTTACTGGGCCCGGCTTTCTAGCAATATTCAACTTCTCCCCAGCATCATCAGGGATTCCGTCCTAGGTATTCTCAACGCAAGTGACTTAGCGGTGCGGTTGAAAGTTGAGCCAGCCATACGCGATCATAAGGACGCGAAGCCACTGATAGGGCACCCAGGGAATATTGAGTTTCAAGATGTTAGCTTCGCCTACGATGGAGAAAAGTGTGTGTTGAGTCACGTCAGCTTTGAGGCGCGAGTCGGTCAAACGATAGCTCTTGTTGGGCCAACAGGAAGCGGCAAATCAATTCTATCTAAGTTGCTTGTACGCATGTACGATCCAGACCAGGGTATCATCACAATCGATGGACAAAACATTCGAGACGTGACGTTGGAGAGCTTACGCACCAGTATTGGTATCGTATCTCAGGAAACAATCATACTCCACGACACTGTCATCAATAACATAAGGTATGCCAACACTCTCGCTAGCGAAGGGCAAGTATACAAAGCATGCAAAGAGGTGGGACTTCATGACCTCTTCAACTCGCTCCCCGACGGATACCAAACATTGCTCGGGGGGCATGGTGTCAAACTATCCTTCGGCGAGCAACAACGTCTTGCAGTTGCCCGAGTGATAATCAAAAACCCAAAGATTGTATTTCTTGACGAAGCAGCAAACAGTCTGGACCGCCATGCTGAACCCGCTGTTCTACAAAGCCTCAAAAAGCTTTGCGCCGTGAAGATCACCTTCAAAGTCTCGTGAGTGTCATGAAGTAATTCCGTGCCCTTCTTTTAGTAACTAACATTCGTGTTAGTAGTCGTCTCTCTGCAATAAGAGGGGCGGACAGAATCTTGGTTCTTTATCATGGTAGACTAATCGAGCAAGGAGACCATGCCTCTTTATTGTCAGCAAACGGATATTACGCCCGACTTTGGTCATCCCAAGTCAGGGCTAAGACTCCTACCCCAACCGTTCCAACCGATCCATCGTTGTTGACTATGAACAAGTGGTTCTCAAATGAGCCTGGTGAGATGAAAGATATGCAGCATCGACAAGAGCAGAAAGACACCCGTCTTGCTATGGAACCTCATGAAAGGCTCTTTACAGACTCCTCGTCGCTACAGAGGACGATCTGGAAACCCGATGCACCGGAGTTTATTCCGATTTCACATCGACCTTCTGCAGAAACAAGCGGAGACACACAATATCCTATTCTGGAGGATCAATACGCAGTAATTCCAGAGCAATTTCGGGAGCACAGTGAAGTTTGCAAGGAGAACCCGCAGCAGGCTATCCTCACACCGACAGCAATGGACACTTCGGTTTCTCCCGTGGATGGCAAAGTTACCTACTACGAGACAACCGACGGGGAAGCAGGCGGCAATATGACCGCTCCTGTCCTGCAGCAGATAGATAGACAATGGTGTTGTTTTGGCATACCCGAAGAGGCCTCGAAAGAGGGCTAGGCGATCAAAGTACAGACCGGTTGTGCGCAGAAAGTTCACTGAGAGTGAACCTACTGATATGAATTTCGATCCTGGTCAGTACCAATTCTTGGCCTAGTCAAACATTGATGGCCCGAGGGGCTCTCAGTGCTGCGACAAAATTGTCAGAAGAATGCAGCACCCCTTAGTCCCTCTATAGGTTTGTCTTTTCAGCTCTTACACGCTGCATCGCACTCCAGGTTCCCCGTTGAATATATTCCATGTCATTACAGATGTAAAAAGGGTACTCGCAGAACGGGGGGTAACAGAGGGAATATTTAGGTTTCAGTCGAAATATTTGCTAGGAGGATTGTGCGAGTCGTTTATCCAAACCTTTGCTTAGCCAGCGTTTTGAGCCACCCAATGGTTTCATCTTCCTTGCGTCGATATTGTTGTAATCTTTCCTCTCGCTCGGCTGCTCTCGCTCGCAATATTTCTTCCCTCCTAATTTCACGCTCATTCTTTTTACGTTGATCCCTCTCCTGCGCTTTCTTCATCGTTTCTAGATCATCAGCACCGGATCCCATCAGCTCTTCCTCGGGAGCAGCATCGGTAGGCGACCCCCCTCGCCGATTTTGTGCAAAATCCCGATTGGCAGCCGCTGTCTCTCTGCGTTTCTCCATGCGCCGCTCGTGTGTCCCCGGCTCTGCACGTGGAGCCACCTCGTCCTCCATCTGTCGCAATTCGGATTTATGCGACTGCATTTCTGCACGGCGATACTTTTGTGCATCTTGCCGGGCTGCAAGAGCATCTTCAACTGCCAATTCTAGCACATCGCAACATATTAGCAAACTGGCTTGAAATAATCAATGCCCAAATGAGGAGTAAAGAAGAAATACCATTCCGCAAATCCAAGTCCTGCATTGTCGGGATCGCCGGTCCCAAATGCTGCTGTCCCGTCAACGTCACTCCGTATCTAGTTGGAAGACCGGGTCCGTAATCATCATCCTCATCTTCATCCTCCGCTGCATCTCCCTGTTCTCTCGGATCCTTGAGATCGGCATTCGAGTTGATTCCCGGAGCTTCATCGCGTGGGTTTTCATAATTCGGTGATCCACGAAATTGTCCGGGCTTAGACGGCAAAGGGGGTTGAGATTCGGCTTCGCGACGTGCCTTCTCTAACGTAGACGGGTCATACCAGCCTTCTGCAAGAAGACCACGGTTCCTTGAGCACCAGCCATTAGTCAATTTTCCCACCCATGTTGACCGAATTCAAACCCCTCGCTACCCAGACAACCCTCCTCATAGAAAAAACAGACAAAAGGAAAAGGTCAGCCAGCCTCTTACCATTTCCCCACAAAACTCTTCCACCGCCCCTTCACCTCCTCCTCACTCAGATCCTCCAGTATAATCCCCTTCTGAATATCCAAATACATAGCGAACATCGGCTCGTAGACGGGTAGGTCGTGCTTCGAGAGCTCGCGCGCCTGCATGGGCAGGATCACGGGCGCAGGAGGCGCAGGCGCAGGCGCATGCGATGACGAAGACGGCCGCTCGGAACGTCGCGAGCGATGGCCGTGCTCGTGGCCATGGTGACGACTGTGTCGATGGCTTCTGTGGTCGCGATCTCGATGAGAATGGCCATGGCTGTGGCTGCGGCTATCTCCGTGGTGACGGTGGTGTCTGCGATGTCTATCGGAGCGGTGATGTTTGTTGTCTGATCGATCGGGGGAGCGTGAGCGAGATCGGGAACGGGACGTCGATCTTGGATTGTGGCGGGGATGTCGGTGGGAAGAGCAATCTGGTGATGGCATGTTGGTGGTGTTGCTAGTATTTTGTGTTATGGTTTATGGTTTGGTGTCGATCGGGGAGGAGATGAGAGATGAGCATCGGAAGGGAAACACGGCGGAGAAAGGAAGAGAAAAAATGACGTCGCGGAAGTACCGAAGGATGCGATGCCAAGCCTTTCTCTCTCGGGCGGTACTTCGATTCGATTCATGTGATTCCCGACTACCGCTTACTACGGAGTACTTTACAAGGGTGAGCTACATAGGACCATTCGGTGTTCAGAAAACTCTTTCTTGTATTTTTTATCCTAATTAGACCGTCGTCTCGGACTCCGTTGAAATCGTCATAAATACAGGGTAGTGAGAAGAAGACAACAGAAAGGAAGTTTCTACATGCAATGGGCGTTGAAATTGAAGTTATGGTGATGATTCGTGGCCTCTTTAGCTAGCCGGAGCACTCTGCTGCTCACCGGTCGCGCTGCTGGAAGAATCTCCTGCATTGGTTGCAGGCGTGGCAGGAGTTGCGGGGGATGCAGTTTTGGAGCGGTTAGCGGCAGCCATCTGCCACGCAGGAATAGAAGCCGATCGGTTGAACTGAGACAGAGGGTTGCCACCCGCGGAAGGAGTGGTTGGCGTAGAGGCTGCTGGTGCTGCCCCAGTCGAGGATTGAGGTTCCTGTGCAACTGGAATAGCGGAAGCACCGTTTGCAGGGGCAGCGACAGGGGTCGTGGGGGTCGACTCCTCCGAGGGTCGAGAAGCACTAGGCAAGGATGTGCCGACAGACTTTCCGGCGACAGGGGAACTAGATCCAGCACCACCAAGTCGGTTGCCCAAAAGGACCTTCAAGCTCTTCACCTCGGTCCCCAGTTCCTTCAGACGGTTCTCGTTGCCTTCGCGGGCCCCTTCCATGGCCTTCGGGATGGCATCCTTCAAGGACTTGACTTCATCACTGATGCGACGAGTATCGTCATCCCTCCGGCGCGAGGAGGTCTTCAGGTCTGCCACGAGGTTCTCCACCTCCCGCAATGCAGTATCTAGGCGCTCCGTACGGGTTTCCTCCGCCGACTTCAGGGCTGCAGTGTCGGTAGATACTTGCTCAATCAAAGCGAATGCACGAGAGAACTGTTCGTCGATATTTTCCTTATCCTGCTCCAACTGTGGCGGGGTTGGCGGCGCGATTAACGGTGTGATGTAGCGCTGTATGCAAGTTAGCTTCAATCATCGAGCGAATCAACCGTAGGCGACTACTGACCTTCGCAACAGTGTACATTCCGTAACCCACACCACCCATCACCGTCGCCATGATAAACCAGTCTCGCCAGTCCCTTTTGGGAGGCCTGCGGTTCCGCGTTAGCTCGATAACCCTTGTCTCTGTCACATGGTGCAGATAAGATTACTTACTCCGGAGGTGGTTGCCATTGACCATAAGGGGGATACCCATATCCTTGAGGGGGAGGGGGTGGTCGATAGGCAGATTGAGGTGGAGGAGATTGATAACCAGTTGCCGAGGAGGACGCGGTTACTGCTGCCACCGCCGAAGGATCTTCACCGGCGCGAGATAAGGCAATGTCAACCTCCTCTTTCGTTAGGTTCTTGGACTGAAGGAATGCGACTTTCTTCTCGACTGGCGACGACGCTACCGCCGGATCCTGCAGGACTGCGAAGACGTTAGAATCGGAATCGTTCCATCAACCATTAGTAGAGTCAGGGGCGTCATCAACACGCACAAGTAACCTGGAGATGGAGGGCATTCGGTCAGCTCCGATTCCGGAAACAGTATAACCCCAGATAAGTGATCAACTTACAGCAGAGGAGATAAGCTCCTCACGAGCCATGATGGAGGGGTGGTCAAGGCTCTCTGTGTCGGATAGTTCACACTCGGGGGGGCTTTGATGGGAGGAATCCAAAATGGGTCGAGAAGAAGAAGGAGGAGGAGAAGGAGGAGGTCGGGGAGATAGAGAGGAGAGGCTCATCGGCAGCGAGCGATGGACCTCGGGAAGTCGCTGCCCGTAATTACGAACAATACCTTACCGTACGGCGGAGGTTCCCCAGAGTCTCGTGATTCCCGACCGGGTGCCGCATTGTTCCGGAAGCCTCCACCGCCTGCTGCTTCTGGTCGAAGTGGCATGTCTTGTTTACACTCGTCCGTCTTGTTGTGCTGCCCGTTTTTTCTCCGTCGGCCATTCTCTGCTCGCTGCTCTCTGCAGTCTCGTTCTTCGCACATTCTTGCTTGTCGCTTGGCTAACACCTTTGCAAAGCTCTTGAGTCAACGAATCAATTCTAAGCCGCAGTGGCGGCTATCTGTTCATCATGTCTCAGGACACAGGTTTATTCAGTATCAGGCGCCCCCGAGAAGTATGCAGCTCCCCCTCCCCCCTCTCAACCCTCATTCAAGCGACGGCCAATAGACCCGTTGGCGTTTTCATTGCGCGGTCAGGAATGAAAATGGGGTAACTTCAACTAACGTACTCAATGACACAGACTCTGGGAAGTGTCCAGAATTACTCCGCTCTTCCTCAACCGTCGTCGGCCATGAAACGCACCAGTTCTATCGGCGCCTTAAATCCTCCGTACACTGGGCAGCACACGCGCATGTCGCTGATGAACTCTGCTACTCGTCCGCAGCAACCTAATTTCAAGCGCTCTTCGTCCGGAGGATTTGGCGCTGATGCCGGTCTCTCGTCCGTCAGGCGCTCCGTCTCCAGCAATATCTTCCAAGGAGCCAGCGCCGGCCGTCAAAGCTACGCCCCTGCCCCCATGTCGTCCAACCCATCATCGCAAAGCCTGCAACGAAGGAGCAGTGTCTTCTCGCGTCCGTCTGTCGGAGGCGCAATGGGCTCCCAGTCATTTTTCACCCAAGTCCCATCTGCTGCCGGTGTCCCCAGAGATCCGCGACCTCTCAGGGACAGATCATTCCAAGCGCGGATTGGGCAGGAGCTGCTGGAATATTTGACCCATAACAACTTTGAGCTGGAAATGAAGCATTCGCTAGGCCAAAACACCCTCCGGTCCCCCACTCAGAAGGATTTCAACTATATCTTCCAATGGCTTTATCATCGCATCGATCCCGGGTACCGGTTCCAGAAAAGTATGGATTCTGAGGTCCCGCCTATCCTCAAGCAGCTGCGCTATCCCTACGAAAAAGGCATCACGAAGTCCCAGATTGCGGCCGTGGGAGGTCAGAATTGGCCTACCTTCCTCGGTATGCTGCATTGGTTGATGCAGGTGGCACAGATGATGCAGAGGTTTGACTCCGGGGAATACGATGAGGCATGTGCAGAGATGGGAGTGGATGTCTCTGGGGACCGTATCATCTTCCGTTTTCTCACGGGCGCTTACACTGATTGGTTGCAAGGTGGGGAGGACGAAGATGACGAGACAGCCGAAAAACGACTTGAACCCCACGTCGAGATTATGGCGCAGGAGTTTGAAAGGGGCAATGAGAAATACGTGCAGGAGATGCAGGTCCTCGAGGCCGAGAATCGGTCCCTGCGTGATCAGATCGAGGAGATGGAAAAGAACGCGCCTGACATGGCTAAACTCGACAAGCATTTTCGGATCTTGGAGGATGACAAGCGAAAGTTTGAGGATTACAACCAGAACGTTCAGGGCAAGATTGAGAAGTACGAGACTCGCATCAAATTCCTGGATGACGAGCTCAAGAAGACCGAGACGGAACTACTTGCGGCCGAGGAGGAACGTTCAGGCCTCCAAGCGAGTGTCGACAGACAGGGAATCACCATCCAGGACATTGATCGTATGAATACTGAGCGCGAGCGACTGCAGAAGAGCCTTGACGACACGGTCAGCCGTCTTGAGGAAACTCACGCACGCGTCATGGCGAAGGAGGGGGATGCGAGCAAGAAGCTCGAGGACCTGGAGGAGATTGTCAAGGCTTACAATACGCTGGGCTACCAGACCAGTCTCATTCCCATGTCCGCGGTCAATGCCAAAGGACAGGACTACGAACTTAGTCTCAACGTCAACGAAAGTAACTTCTCTACCTCGCAGATCGGCGGGGCGCCCAACCGGATTTCACCCGAGGGAGACAGACTCCTTGCAGAACCATTTACTGGCTATCACCCGGCACACCTCCTCAACCTCGACCTACGGGGCTCGGTCCGCAGTAGCCTCCAGGCGCTCAGAAAGGAGATCAACGAGCGGCGCAAGAACGCCATCGACGCCGATTTGGACCGACGCAACCTCCTGGACAACATCAAGGAGGCCATGGATGAAAAGAGAAGCGAGGTCGAGGCCTTGGAGCATAAGCGACGCGCAGCCGAAGAGGAATTTGAGCGCACCAAGGAAATCACCACCACGCAGAAATTGGCCTCGGACGCCCAGATCGAGAAAATGGAGAAGGAATTGGCCAAAATGCGGGCAACGCTAAGCGAGAGCGTTCAATTGATGGAGCAGCGCGAGATGAACACCAACATCGAATATGAACAGCTCACTCTACGAGCCAACGCATTACGGGAGGAGCTGCATACGAACGTAGAAAGCATGCTGAACGACGTGATCCGATTCAAGGTTCATATTCAAAAAGGTCTCGAGGATTACGAAAGTTTCGTGGTGGACGAAGTCGAGCAGGAGCTTGGTGGTGACATGCCGATGGAGGACGATGATCAGTTCATCGAGGAGCAGTGAGGTTACATGGGCTCGACACACTCGTATCATGATTGACGATCACCGTGGGGAGTTCAGGCCAAATTCCTATTCTGTTGGGTTTTGATTGATTTTCTCTTTTCTTCCTTTTGTTTGGCTTCGTTGGGGATACGTGTAGCGATACAGCTGTTTTGCCTTTTTACTTTCCTGGTCCGGGTTTGCCGTGATTATTATGCATGTTCTTGATACCTTTTGGGCTTCTTTGTTTATGATCTCGATTGTTTATTGGTGGCCAGTGTCCGACTGTCTTGTACATAGAGTCCCGGGGCTCAATAATTAGTTTTTTTTTTTTGGCTTTGCCTCTTGGTCTCTCCATCCCCTTTTGGATATTCGTCCACCATCGTGTGTACCAAAAGCATTGGTGAGTCGCTGACAGTCAGGAACATGGCCCGTTCTGGCTCTCCAGGCGCTGTTTCAGCTATTGACACTAGATCCAAGCCTCCAGTCCAGATTGGCCCACCGAGGCGCGCCGTGATGAGGATGTGACAGGTTACCAGCCGCTGATTGGAGTAAGAATGATCGGGGAGGCTGATCGTCGCCGTTATCTCGGGTGTCCCTGCTTTCCGTCCGACGGCCCAAGTTCCTGTCGACCTTTTTCCATCTCTCATGAGTTGACGCCGACCATCCTGATCGGCAACGCACACGGGATGATGCCAGTCGCAACAAAGATGGGTTTACCCGGCGGCCCTATCACGCCAGCCGCATCCAATGCTCTTTCACATGTTCCTGCGATTGAAGCCGTCCGACGGGGATCTTCATCCACCTACCGCCCTTGGCTCGTTGGACGTCTCTCTGTTGACACTTCTACATTGACTGGTCGCCCAGATCGACAGTCTATCATGGCTTATTCTGGCCCGGCGGCTGGGTTTGGAGGCACCCTCCATCCACCTATTATTGATTGCCGATGTTGCACTATCAAACGCCAGGGATCGGTCATGCCCGACTCATCATCAAGGTCTGGAGGTCTTACCTGGTTTTCGATGATTTTTATTCATTTATTTATTTTCCTTTCACCAATCTTCGCCCATTTGGGACCGGAGCGCTTCAGGTCAGTCCCGATTGGGAGGCGTGAAAAACTGATCCGTCCATCACACACAGATAGGAATGTTTTGCAACTGGTTGCCTAATGGAGGTGTCGTCCTGTTGATCCAGATCGTCCTCTGGATTCAACGCATGTCGGACTCACGCAAGAGGAGGGGCAAAGGACGTGCGGTAAATGTAACACAGGTTGTCTCGCATGGCTATATAAACACCTTCTCCATGGCACATTCTGATCCTCTACCTCTGTATCTTAATCTGTCCTCCTCAAAGGTGCTGTGCACAGTTCTTTCTTTCATTCGCGACGTCAAGCCATCTTTTTTTTTTTTTTTTTTCGAATCCCAGCCCACAGCCACCATAATGAAGGTGTTTACCATCCTCGGAGCGGCAGCGGCTCTCTTCGTTGCCCCAGTTGTGGCTCAGAACAATGGTGCATTCCATATCCTGCCTGTGGTTAGTAGCACCTAATCCTCGAATCAGCATCTCCGGCTGATCATATCCTCCAGGAGTCCAGCACCCCGACTCCATCTCCTACGGGGCCTCCTTCGTCGACCCCGTGGCCCCCCGGTGTGCCCCGTCCCACGGGCAGCTACCCTCCCAGCTCGAGCTCCATTCCCTGGCCAACTCCCACTCCTCCTTCCGGTGGTCCTCCGCATGGAAGCCCTAACTTCCCGATCAAGCGCGTTCATGCTCGTCAGCTCCGTGCATAAAATGAGGTTGTGATACTCGCCATTTTTCAGGATGGCCCTGGTGGTTAGACATGGGTACTAGATAGCTGCTGGATCAGTCGTTCATTTGAGGTGACCGAGTCACCATGTATGTATGCTAGCAGCTCAATGATAAGGGGTTAAACTTGGCTCGAGAGATGTACACTGAATACTCCGTAGAAGTAGATAAGATGGATCACGTGCCCTCCCGTCCCGGCGTGGAAACCCGCGCCCGCTGATTGGCAGGAATCGGGACAGCTGACTCATCCCGCGCGGCGATGCGAAAGAGGAAAGCGGCGAAGAGAGAAAAAAAATAACAAGTGCACCTGCAGACTTTCTGACCTCTCCACTGTTCGCGCTGGCCTTCTACGGCTCTCGACTTTCTTTTTCACTGCTTCCCAGAGAAATGCGTTATCGATCGAGGAATTAGATATGCGCCTCAGACCATTCTTCCGCCGGTCACATCGAGATTTGGATTTCCTCCGCCTACAGGTCGCTCCCGCTAGATCCACCGTCGTGTCATGAAAAGGTGCCTGTATCCAGCTCGTCTCTTACGCCCCTCGGTCTTGTCTCTCTCGCGTCGCGTATTCGGTGCTTCGCTGCACTCGGGGCTCCGGATCTGGAGACCCTCTCTGGGAAGGCGACAATGGGGTCGCCAGTATTCCGTCGGCTTTCCGCCACCTCCGTTTGATCGCCGGTTACTCGAATTATATTCTTCGTCGGATAAGAGAAAATGCCCCGTTCCCTGGCAGCAGCGAGCTGACCTGGAGGCCTGGGTGACGTTGCTGGAGCAATATCTACCGCCCTCGTTACGGAAATCCTCGCAGGACGCCGACACCTATAATGCACCGACGGCCACAGCAACCGCTTCGACCCCCGAGTCGTTTGCGCAAACCATCGAGTTGAATATCTTGTTGTACTACGCAAGGGATTTAGCAGACCTAGATCTCTTGGCTCATTTGGGATACCGGCTGAACAACTGGCCTGCGGTGCATCACCTACTGGGTCGACTGCTCGATGCTGCGGATACACTCAATTCGGTTGCGGTTCCCCATCGAGGCCTCTCTGATTACAGCTGGGGCCGTGGTACTGGTTTATCGCTGGATCAGCTTACTGATAAAAGTGCAGACTCGGCTCCGCAGATCGACTCGTTATCTGATCCCTCGCAGGTCTCCGAATGGACAACCTTGGACGCTCTGACCGAAAGACCGTACGCAGACGATCATTCGAACCGGATAATGGCGGAAGTGTGGCAAAGCTTGGGCTCTATTGTACTGAATTCAGCCGACGCTTCGCCAAATGAGTCGAAATCGGCGATGTCTTGCGTGTTCCAAACCCTTGCACGTCTGCACCATTCTGGAGCCGTCGCTGATCGAGTGTACAAACATGTTCCTCCCACCCTTCACCAGACTGTCTTTCGACCGCCCGGAATGCACCTCCTCTCGACCCACATCATGAACGTTCTGTCGGATGCCGCTTGGCTGATGCACGAGGCAGAGGTGGCAGCTCGGGCTGCCGCCGCTGGCGAGGATTCCCCGTACCTCCCCTTCAAGATGGGTATTCGCGAACTTGGACCTGAGATCTGGTTGGAGTTTATCCTGTGGTGTTGCGTCGAACATGGACATATCGAAGAAGGAGTGTGGCTCGTCAACCAAATGAAACAACGCACAGGGGACCTGGCGTGGAAGTTCGAAAGCTGGAGACCCCTTCTCCAGCGCCCGGAATCGGTATGGAAGACTTCTATCGACCAGGAAGAGTCATGGCGCCATTCTCCAGTTGAGGAGCGCACGCCGTCGCTACGGAAGCGTGTTGTTCCTCCGCCTTTCAACGGCCTGGGCAAGCGAACGGTCAGCCTTGAGGTAGCCACGGCATTGCTTGATAATGTGCCCAATCAAGTCTATCGCGGTCTGGGCTTCCGAGGCATCTCGACAAGGATGCTTCTAGACCAGGCCTCTTCCCTCAATATGACGATGGCCTCAGCCACGACGGCCGGAGATCCCATGCCAACCAACATGGAATCCAACCGGTTCGTTGTTCGTGTTATTGAATCCGGAGGCTTCAACCAGGAGGTTGACCCGGGCGCATTTGAGAACCTTCTCCGTATCACCCCCCATGTGGTACCGCCATGGAATCTCGACCTTGAGACCGTTGACGAGGAGGAATTGGAGTTGCTGGAGCCATCGCAAATTTACGACGAGAGCTGGGCTATGGCCGGGCTCATCGAGTACAACATCAGGTCTTATTCTTCACGGGGACTATGTGGAGACGCCATTAATGCGATCGAATGGCTCCAGAGGGTGATTGATGCCAGCAAGATGTACCGCATCGACGAGTTCTTCTCGCAGGACAAGTCACCAGATTCCGAGAATGTCCCTGTCCTGAACTTCAGCGAGCTTGTTTCTCTTCTACCACTTGACACGTCAATGCCACAACTCTCGGTCCTCACTCTGGCGCAGCTTCTTGATGTGGTTACGACCTCGCGTGCATTTAGCTTTGGGGAATGGCTCCTTTTGTCGGATGATCTCGATGGTCCTCCAATTCCTCAGAAGCTATATGGCAACCAAGCTCTGGCGCCGTCCATCATTCGGTTCGCCACTGCCACCAAAAACACCCAATTGTGCGACCTTGTGGTGCAGTCCCTCTCGCAACCCCTGTCCACAAACACAGTGCGGGCTCTGCTGAATTTCCGGATGGCGATGGGCCACTGGGACTCTGTGGTCTTCATGCTAGAGTATCTCCGTGACTTCCGATTTAAGTCTTGGGGCCACAGCAATGTAACTGCACTCGCCGCTGAAATCATCAGGTTAGATCATGTTATTCAGCAGCAACAATCATCCGAGCCTTCAGAAAAGGAACGTCATGAAACGAACCTCGCTCAAGCAAAGTCCATCCTCCTCCGGATCCTTAATGGAGAATTCAATGAAGTGTCCCGTGAAGTTAGATCCAGGAACCAGCGCAAGTTCCTCTATATGCTCCATCGAGTCTTCCTCTCCATTACTGGCGCTCTCCACGACGTCGCCGCCGATGCCACCCTTCAATACACACCGACTGCACGCTCTCAAATCCCCTACATTCCCTCCGCTGCCTTCCTTCCCCTCCTCTCCGCTCTTGTTGATACCCAGGGCAGCGCAGCTGGCCAACGCATGTGGCAGCAGTGGTGCCTCGACATCCGATCACCCACCAACCGCCGTCTCCACGAAGGCGGCATCTTCCGCTTCTACTCGCGCCAAGAACGCAACTTCGCCAATGTCCCACACTTCGACTCGGCCTCTGTACAAAAAACCCAACAGAAGGCGACCATCCCGAACCTGAACACAGTGCGAGTCATCGCCCAGGCTGCCGTCAAGGAAAACAAAGACTTTGAATCCACCCGTGTCATCGAGTCGGAACAGAACAATGCCTCGTCATCTTCGCAGGCTGTATCTACACCCTCGAAAGCAAACCCCGCCACCCCTATCCTCGAATTTTGCGCCCAGCAATTCAAATCCTTGGGTCTACGCCGCCGCGCAATCAACCGTGAGGTCGGTGGCCTGGTGCACCGAAAAAGCAAAGAACTGCGCAAACAGCGCAAACTTCGCGAACGGCTTGAACAGTCTGAACTGGTTGACCCGTTTGATCAGTTAGACCTGTTTGACCAATTTGAACAGTTGGACCAGTCAGACCAGTTAGATCTATCAGACCAGTCTGGACAACAGAGCAAAGAGCCCGAGCAGCCCGAGCAGCGCAAAAAGCGCAAACAAAGCGCAGAGCGCAAGCAACGCAAAAAGCGCAACCAGCGCGCAAAGCGCAGACAGCTCAAGCTGATGGAGACACCGGCTGCTAATACTACGTAAGCCCATTGTTTCTACCTCTTCTTCCAAAGGCCTTCTGTGCCTTGCATATATATGTACATTATCTCATTGGGCCTTTTTACGGGCCATTGTTATCTGACTTGCATTGGTTTAATCGGTCATCGGGCATTGGTTCATCACCTCCAACTCTCAAGAGATCGACCTTTTCTATCCCGTTCGCATTGAAGGAGTTCACTGGCTATTTCGCAAAAAAGGCAGATAGTCACTTTTCTGGTTTTTTTGTTTTTTTTTTCATGTCACCACCTCACCATCTCCCTATATACTCTTTGTTCACTTTAGATACCTATCTCTCACCATGACCGAATGCTGTATATAAATACCTCCGGCGTTCCATCAGACAGGAAGTTGTGACGTTAGTGCCATCTACCTACCTGTAATATAGATAGACATAGATAATATACTCATCTTCATATTAACATTTACTGTTAACATATCAGGTACTGCAAGGACTGACCATTAGCCAGCTGAGCTTTTTGGTCTAGTTGGGAGACGGTCCACCTGATACCTGAAATTTCTACATTTACACTTCCAAAAGATAAGGAAGGGCTCACTGAGAATGGACAGAGAAACATATCAAATTCATGTAGCAGAATCACACCTTATTCACCCACCCAAGCCAGCCAAAAAAAAAACACACATCTATATTTGATATCAAGTAACATCCACCCAAGTGACTCGGAAAGGAAACAAAAAGCGAAAAGAACCCCCCAAACACAAATGCACCAACCGAAAATTTTCTACAAAGAAACTCCGGATTCTCCGCCATCTGTATCCTTTGTATGTACCCGGTACCCAGTACCCACAGTGATAAAAGCCCTGAAGTCCTGTAAACCTAAAATAACAGATGCCAGCCCAAAGAACCCGTCCGCCGGTGTAAAGAACTTGAAAAAGGAAGAAGGACGCCTTAAAGATGATAAAGGGTGAAAGATATCATAGTCAAAGTTGATAAAAACACATGGGGATAGAGAAAAAAAAATGAAGAAAAAGGTTATAAAAGGGGTATATGTATCGAACTTTGCCCGAAGGTATAAGGCATGGAAAACACATCGTGGAATCAAAAGGCAATAAAACAGAGACAAACACGATACAGATAGGATAGAATGAAATATGGGGGGAAGGAACAACAAGTATGTGATGTGAATGTGAATGGGGATGAATGAGAAGCTTACTGGTGCCACGACTCATCGTCATTCGAAGCAGGGAAGAATGACCGGATAAATTCGCCGCTGATGGGATCGTACGGGAAGTAGATGTCCGACCCGGAGGACAGACACGCGCTCGAGGGCGGCATGGCAACTCTTGGATCCACGGTCGAAGGGGGTTGATTCTGAGGGTACCCCACTGGTGCTTGAAACGGCACGGAAACCATTGGCTGCTCGCCCGAGGCATTTACATTCTGTGGAGGAGGCATGGAAGGCATGGTAGACTGGCTCGAGTCGGCTTTCTCGTTATTGACGGACTCCCGGTGGGATTCGACTTCGTCGTCGGACGAAGGCATATCCGTCAGATCGTAGTTCATGCCTATGGCGATCCGTCGTAGGTTGCCGTTGCAGAGTTCCCAAGCACGTCGCGAGGGCAGACTGAACTGCGCCATAGCGAATAGCCATCTGACACCCTTCTTTGATGCGAGCAAAATCCTTTCCTCATCTCCCGGCACATGGATGCAGCCAAAGGAAAGCTCGAGAAGAAGGACCGTTACTGCCTGCATGAGATAGTGCAAAATGCACCACCAGGGACAGATCTTATAGAGTCGAAGAGCGTCGGGTGTATCTGGGATCAAACCAAGCATCATATGAGCTGACTCTAGGGTGACAATCGCCATATCGTGACTGAAAGTCGACTTTTCGTGGGGTGCCTGCTGCCGTGCGTCGCGGCGGCACAGACACGGACGGCCTAGGGTGATCCGTGCACTGTAGAAATGGAACGCTAAAAAGAGTTTCCCACGGAGTACACCTAGATCCTCGTCGTCCTTCTGCGCGAAACGCGTGAAATCGAACGCTTCGGGCAGATTCGATTGCCAAAGGTCGACCCGAGATCGAAGCTCACCCATGCGGTTCTCGATGTGGCTCCAGGGCACCATGGTGGAATCCAGGGAGTAGACCCTATTGACGATTTCTTGAACAATGACCGCGAGGTCAACGTAAAAGAGAAATATCAGAGCCCTACTAGGTGGCTGACTTCTGAGCCAAGTGGGATCCCTAATCTTGTCGGGGTGTCGAGCATCTCTTCCTCCAAGCGGATTGAGAGGCACTTGTCGTACACAGGAGCTTGCCAGAGCCGCATCCACATATTCCTGTCGCAAGGTAAGATCACCGAGCAGTTTTGCCGCCGACGGGTCCCGTAATTCATTCTCCTCGAACGGAAGGGGTAGGGGCGTTGTACAAATCCCATCAGAAATGCACGAGGCCCGGCCGGTCATAATGCCAAGCATGTGTTCAAAGGTGTAGAGACACCACCAAACCTTGTAGCGCGCCTCTTTGGATATGGCCGCTGTGCCTTGGCTCGTGTTCTTCATGTTAAGGCCAAGAGATATGGACGAACGAACGGCCAACGCTGCAATTCTCCAGGCCCTATGAAACCGTTAACTAGGAGTAACTAGGGATTTTAGGCTAGGGCGGGGGAGGGCGGAAGGGAGACAACCAAATGGAACGGTATGAACTTGAAGAGGCTTAAACAGGGGGACGCTTGCCTATTGATCTGATCTGTTGCCAGCAGGTAGAAAGCGACCAGGCCTTCGACCTGAACTTGTTGTAGGTCAGGGTGACTAAAGAGGGTATTCCCATCCATACTTAGAATGCGAGCCCGAGTCAAATACACTAGATGATCCTTTTCTTGGCCACGCCACGGAGCCTGCGTAAGATGGGCGTGTTTTGAAGAAATGGCAAAGATCATGTTCAGGATAGCCAGCCATTTGTCTCCAGGTCGGGCGGCACTATCATAAAAGATGTTGTATTGGGTGCGGAAGAGCGAACGGCTGATGATAGGAAAGAACGGATGGATGGTGTCCAGGTAGTCCTCAAATAGTTTGTCGGCCAACGGCCGTGGCGGCATCCAGTAAGCCTGCACGGGACCTGGGATAGAGACGTCCATATCGTCTAGGTGATAGTTCATTGCGTGCAAGGCGAATTCGCCGTCATGATCAGCTTCAAACACCCCTGGTTGCCGGCGGGATCGCTGCTCGGCCTCCTTTCGTAGTCGCTGCATCCAGGTGATCTCGGAATTCTTCCCCATATAGCCGGTTGCCCTGGAACTAGGCGTTCGATTTAAATCTTCCTCCACACGGTCGATTGCCTCCAACGACCCAATCGATGACACGCTGCTCACATCGTCTAGCTCTTGGTCTTCATCCTGGGGGGTGAGCGAATTGCTTTGAGAGCTGGATGTACTATCGCCTCTCGCCGACCACTACACACATGTCAGCCAGCGACTCGGGGAGGAATCATTGACCCGGATGCACTGTAGTCATTGAGACAAGCAGAGATACCCACCTTATCCAGTGTGTTACGGATTCGCTCCGCGGTCCGGCCATCGACAATATTTCCAATCTCTTTCAGTAAATTCTCATATTCCTGCGTTTTTGTCTCAAGCTTATCCAATTGCCTGTGCGGTCCGTCAGCCAACGCTCAGTTTGAAAATTATTGAGCAAAGCGATAGCACTAACCCCTTCGTACGTTCCCTCCAGGATACCGGGTATTTGCATTCGACCCTCAACTCCCTGCACTGCCGGCAAACCGGGGTGTCGCCACTGCACTTTGTCTTCCGCTGCCTACATGTCTCACACGCCAAAGGCACACGACGAGGATATCGAGGATTGGTTAACGAGGTTCGCTGTCGAGGAATGGCGACTTTGGCGTTAGAGATGAGTTGTTTTCTACCCATATGGCTGCTACGGGAAGCCAGTTGCAGCTTCTGCGGGGCCTGCGACGAGGTGCCCGGAAGGGACGGAGGATTCGACGTCGACACAACTTCATTGCTATCGTCTTCACGAGGACGGATGGCCATCTCGCCTTGAACATGGCCGTCCATAGGCTTAGGGAGGTTCGAAGGTACCTCCATGTTTATTTGGGGGTGATTCGGGAGGGTCGCCACAGAAGGGGGGGGTAGATGTAGTGGGGTATCGCGGAGGTTCTGATATCAGTCGGAAACAGCGGAATGCTATCGAATATCAATGTTCGCACGGAAGTTGGTTTTCAAGACCGAGTTCTATTGCCGAAATCCTCGAGGCCGCCGGGAGATTTATCTGTCCTCCTGCGACCACCGATCTTTCCTGGGGAAATCTCCGTTGACGGAATGCGAAATCAGTTGGCTGGATGCGATAATCAACGGGGGGTTCATTTCATTTCATATTCATCCAGGGAATAAATCGTCATCATGCGCGAGGGGCTGCCATTCAGACTCGCAGATACGGAGGATAAATAAAGCGCAACATGGATGTCGGAGATGCTGGGAAGGACCGAGAAGCGAAGAAGAGAAGAAGGGCCGAAGCAGAAAAGCGGGTGGAAGCGCCGGAGGGCCAATCAAAGCAGGAAGTCGGCACTTGCAGGCAGCGAAACGGTTCCAACTGGAGATCAAATTCGCTTCCAGTCTTTTCCCTCTGTTCTCCTCTCCTGTCTGACTTTCTAGTCTCTTCCTGGGACGGGGGCCGGTCCCTGGTTCAGCCTTAAAACGCTTTGAATCATCCCTTGCCACGCGTCGGTCTACCTCCATCTAGCCTCCTCTTGAATTCAAACTAACGTCAAGTGGTCCGGTAAATGATGTCATGGAATAATGAACGGTAAATAATAATAGGTTCAAATGAGCCTCATGCGCTAAACATACATACACAGGCGTCAAGACATCAAATCAATCTTCTTTTTCCCCCTCGGGGTTTTCCTTTCCCTTCCGTCGAACCCACTCGACTTCCAATTTTCCTTGTTTTTTTTTTGTCCCGCCTGCCAGACTCTGCCTGGAAAAGACATCGAGAGGATATTTTGAAACATAGGAAAACATAACAAAAAATTAAAAACAAAACAGGTGATATCCGAGCCATCCAGGGGATATTTCAACGTGAGCAAGAAACGAACAAAAAAAAAGTATATATACATGGTTGAACTCAGCTTGGTCTCGCACCCGAACGGAGCGAGGAAAATAAACCCAAAGCAGCCATTAGATAGATCGCACTGTACATGATTAAAAAGTAAGATGTGAGAAGGAGGTAGGGAGACACAAGAGTACAAGCCACGTTTAGAGCACGCAGCATTCAGGGAGAAACGTAGAGGATGAGTGGAGAGAGTTCAGAACTCCAAGCAGCCATGACTTGCGACCGGTATGCCGCGACCACGGATGGAAGTTCTTGAAACGAAATATTCAAGTCGACCGAGCAGCGCTCAAATTTCGCCAAACATTTCGTCCAGCTCATGAACTCCGACCGTCTCGGGACTCTGAAGTTCCTTCCACGAATCGTCGAAGGTCATCTCGATGTCTGCTTTCATCATGTCCCGGGCTCCGAGTGACACCTTGCTGTCCTGCTCAGCCAGATCCGACATCTTCATGTCGAGGTCGGGCAGTTCGCTGTTCAGCATGTCGATGGATCGCTTTAGCGTAGAGACAGGTGCCACGTCGAGGTCCTCGGGAAGGCTGATTTGAGGGGCGTTGCCGACGCCACCGGCGTGCACCTCGGAATCCAATCCATCGTCGGATATCACACTCGTGCCAGACGAGATGGATGAGGCGACGGATGTAAGCGAAGGGGACGGGGACGTTCCGAAGAGGGCAACCACGGCGGCCTCGTCGGAGTCTTGCTGCTGTAATTGTTCCCGGAGCGAATGTTGTTCCTGGATGCCTCCGTGGGAGAAATAGTCGGCATCAGGGCTGTCCGACATCCGGTCCCCGCTGATGGAGGAGAGCGGACCGTCGTCCATGGGGGTCCCCACGATGCTCATGCTTTCATCGTCCAGCCCGTTCAGGCCCTCGGTCAATGCAGAGAACCCGCCCTTGGAAGTCTCGATCCGGCCAGCTCTTTGCTCCGAGGCCCGTTCGCGAACAGCGCTAGCAGTCAACGTGAACTCTTTCTCGTCACCTTCAAGCGGCGGCGAAGCGGCACGGTTCGAATGCAACAAGCGCGCTTGGTGAGAATGATCGGGAAATTCGGGGCTATGCCTTGAGGAGCTGGTAGAATCGGCGCGACCGTCCAGATCGATGTTCTCTGTTTCAAAGTCTGGGGGAGACAGGTCGACCTCAGGGCTGGGGCTCATGCGCGATCGCTCCCGGGCCAACGCGTCTTCCTCGTCCAGATCCGCACTGGTCACGCTGGGCGTGGTCTGTTTCCCTTCGAGGCCGGGGACGACGATATCGTCCGAGTTCTCGGGAAGCGGCTGGCGAGGTAGCGTCGTCAGGTAATAGTACACCTTTCGAGGATGGATCGGAATGAGTTCTTTGGCGATCGGGCAGGGCGCCAGGGCCGTCCACGGGCGCTTCATATACGTGCTTAGCCGCGACGATAACAGAGCAGCAGGATTTGCGGAGCTATGGATGGTGAATGTTAGCAATTGACAATCAAAGAGCAGAGAAGTGGGAATTCCAACATACTTTGCGACATTGTCATTTAGAGCGACGAGAACAGCAGCGAGCTCCTTGACTAGGTGCGGACGGTTGCCCGTTTTCTCCAGTTGTTCGATGACGGCGACCACGATATCATCACTGATTCCCTCCGTATCGACCTTGGGCGCGACGCTGCCGTCGAGGGGCGACGGGGGTGGCGTCTGCTCTAGGGTACCGCGTCGAGCGGACGAGCGCGCACCAGCCAACTGATGCTTGAGCGTGGTCGAGGTCGAGCTGGAGGCCGAAGAAGGCTCTGGCGACAGAGAACTCGAGTCGTGCGATCTCTTTACCTTTTTGGAGGGATGCAGCTGGTCTTCAGTCGCGTGTGGCGGTTTTGAGGCAGAGGGCGAACGGCGGGATGAATTAGGCAGGTGAATACCCAGCGACGGAAGCGACAACGACTTGCGACGAGTATTATAAGGCATGACGAGATAAGGGGGAAAGAAGCGACGTGTGATAGAAAGTAGGGGGGATCGAAATCAAGAAAGTGATGGAAATGGCAGGCGAAGCAAGTAGAATACAGGCGGGAATAATAGGAGTAACGTTCTAGGTAGTACGGTAATAATAGTAGTAGGGATCAATAGCAGGCAACCTAACCAAACAACCAGGCAGGAAAGCAACGGAACGAACAACACAAACAGGGTAATAATATCACACAGGAATAAGAATTAAAAAATCAAAAAAGACAGAGAGAGACAACAGGGAGAATACAGGTAAATAATAGTAGTAAGAACAATAATAAGACAGGAGGGGATGATATGAGAAGGAAAGAGAGAAAGAGTGATGATGGATAGATTGGGGGGGGGGGGGGGGGGGGGGAGGCGAGAGGCGAAGGGAGGGAAGCAAGAGAGGCAGAGGGATTAGGAGGGCAATGATGCTCAGATGCCGGAAGGACGAGGAACGGGGGTAATCAAAGCAGAGTTCGTTGGCCAGTCCGAATGGAGCACAATCGTCAAAACCCAGGGAAGGAGGAAACGGTGATCAGAAAAGAATAGTAATGATAATAATGAGAAGCGTAATAATTGAATAACAAGAAGAGGAACAGAAGGGAAAAAGAATGGGGCTGTAGGAAAAGTAGCCTGAGGAATCGTCGTTTGCTGTGGATTGACTCGTTTTTTTTTTTTTTCTTTCTTTTTTTTTCTCTGGAAAGAAATGAAGTGAATCTCTTTTTTTTTTTGGGTCTGGAGCGGATGCTTTACGGTGGCAATGATTGGTCTCTGCTGACGACTGGGGCGTTTCCTCTTTTTTTTTTTTTTTTTTTTTTTTTCCCTTCCTGCCCTTCTTTTTCCGGGATTCCAGAGGGAGGGAAGGAGCGAAGGGGAAGGGAAAAGAAATCATTATTATTATTTTTTAATTTGGTTTCATTCTCGGTCTCACTACTCCTACTACGGATTACCGCCTTTGAATTTCCTGATCTATGCGCAATGTCCCCTCTAGTTGTTGGGGAATTCCTACCCCTCCTCGCTACACCGCTTTTATTCCCCAGATGCATCTCATCGCGACTCTACGGAGTACCCAGCGGTAATAATCTGTACAAAGTATGCACATCCAGACTCCAAGGCGCTGGCGTAGCTGCCCGTCTGCATTATGCATCCAAAGGGGCAAAAAGTACGGTGGAGCGGAGCCATGTGTCTATGACGACCAGTCGGGAATAGTCCGGGGTGTGATTGGTAGCAGGGCAAGATCCTGAGGTTCTGCATGCGCTCCGATGGATGGATGGATGAAATGGAGACATGGAGTACGCGCCGTGGGACCGGCCTCAGCTTGGTATGGCAAGCAAAGAAACGCTAGGACCGACCAGGGCCGACAGGCCACCTCCCTCCCTGCAGGCGGTGATGGTTGCTGCGTCGAATCTCTCGTCGTTGTTTATGGTCGGATAGAAACAAACAAACCCGGAGCAGGGAAGTATACAATCTATTTCACTTAGCACCGCGCTACCCTGCTTGTCGGTGCTCTGACCTTCACCCTAATTAGATTGATTCCCAAGTGCTTTCCTCACCGACTGATTATTGTCTACACCGTATGGTCGCTACGCCGGAGTATGGTGTAAGTCTAAGCCCTACTCCGTAGTAGCAGGACGGGATGTTAACTGCCGGAGGACTGGTCTCTATCGATTACAAGTTGCAACCTAGAGAAAGAGGAAAACACGAAAAATAAATCAACCCAAAACAACCTAAAATAAGCTCCAACTCAGGCGATCTGGTAAGTTGATGCGTTACCTGGACTGCGTCAAACTCAGGAAGGCTGCATCCAATTCGGGAAAGTACATCTACAGCAGGCTGGAATCCAATCCATGGGACCTGTAAACCAAGCGTGTTGACATGTTGATTCCTCGGCGTCGGCTCTACGGAGGACACATACACCGTACACTATGGATTCCACGCACTCGTATCTATCGAACATGCCTACCAGCAGTCCGGGAGCCAACAGCAACGGACAAGAACCAACCCAAACAAACCAAACGGAAGAGTAAGAAAAAAAGGGCAACGGAGAAAAAGAGCAGGGGAAAGAAAAAAAAAAAATCTCAATCCCAAGACCCACGCTAGCGCAGCACTATGCAACACTTATGCACCATCCCAGAGGAGAAATGGAACCAAACACAAAACGAGGCCAATGGGCAGCGAGGGCAGCACCCCACCGGTGAAAAGGCGGTTCCAGGGAAAATCCTTCCTAGCGTCGCCGTTTGAGCGGTGCCGGCCAATAACGGGCCTGTCAGTGGGGAAAATGCCGAGTCGTCTAGAAGATTGGAAAAGAATCCAATCGGATGGACCAGAGGAGACGCTAGCCTTAGTCCCTCCACTAACTGGAGACCTGGAAAAATAAAAATTGGACAAAGGGAAATCCAGAAGGGCAACTCGCCACTTTCTCTCCTGCCTAGGAAGGGAATGGGATGCCACGGCACGGCTTGCGATTGTCGCGTCGAGAATACGGAGTAGCTTGACGGATCTTCGGCTGGATAAGTGGGACACGCCAGAAGCACTTCGGCGCGATCATCTGTTATGTTCAGGGCGCTTCACGGAGGATGAGTCTCTCCCCCGTCATCTTTCCTGCAGGCCGGATGTGATGTATTACCCAGACCGCAAGGGATCAACTTTAACGGGTTCAAACACGATGGGAATGGATTATCGTGGCGACAGATTCCCAACGCGCGTGGAATCATTCCAATCAATAATCACCATCCCTATCTGGCGTTGCCTGGACACTACGCATAACGGTGTCTTCCCTCCACTCGTTTGACGTTGGAGGCAACATTTGTGTTTGCTGGCCAAGGCTGATAAACCAACCTTCGTGTTCGTCAAGTATCGCAGAGCACATACGCACATGTACGGAATACCTACTCCGTGCACTGGACACACACACACACACACACACACACACACACACTGTACGTGTAAACATCCCCACCACCGGGAGATATAGCACATGCATTCATGTAGTACACGTAATTATGAGCATGTCCATGGTTTCCAATCTGTCAAGTTCGCGCAAACCTTGCCGCCATCCCTGGAACAAGGATCCAGGCTGGGGGTAGTGTCATATTCATGATTCTTCAAAGTGTACGGAGTATGTGTACTGTGTAAGTCGATGGGGGCGGAAGATGGACATGTCATGGATAAGTAAATCGCTCGATCGATCCGCGAATAACAACCCACCTGGCTGTATAAAATGTATCAACACTCGCAACCTCCGGAGAATTTCCCCAAAATAGACTCGCGATGGCGATAAAGCAAGGTCAGTGTAACGATAAGACAAAGAACGGGACAGAAGCGATGACGATGCGATGAAGAATTAATTAACTCCTCCTCCGTAAGCAACAGTAAACTAAACTATCCAATATACTTCAATAATCTGTACTCCATCCTGCAATGCAATACACGCAGGAATCGACCGGATCACATCACCGGACCTCCCATGCTGCAAGTTCGTTGGAACCCGTCATATTGGCTACTCATTTATCTCCGACTTCGATATATTGTATTATGTACATGTACATTCCTGTGGGAAATCGATGAATCTCTCTTCTTTGCGGGTCCAGACCAAGGCACAGGCACAGTACAGTACATACATCGACAATAATATATACCCTGCATACATGTACCGGCCGCTCTTGCATAACATCGCGAAAAGGTACATGGTACATCGCTGCTGGAAATACTACCCCGCATATACTCCGTACACCACGCCATCCTGACCTCATCTTCTTCGAAATTGCTGCCGTTGTTCGCATTAGGCTTAAGATCTACACCGACCAGATGGGTTTATTCCCGGTGATGTTGCCTACTTCGAGCACTGCGGAATACTCAGTACCTTGGCGGGACTGATGAGGGACACGCGACGTCATGTCGCAGGAGAGGGAAATCGATGTAGATATATGTAACTACTATTTACTCTGTATCCGTACGTGGGATATTATTCTTAAGCTCCTCAGGCATGTATAATACTATTCTATTTTAGCTATGGTACAATAGTCAAACCGTTGACGATGAATATACAGTAAGACCAAAAAAAAAAAAAAAATAGTATACACCCCTCGCATCTTCTATGAGTTCGATGCCGGCTTAAGCACGTATTTCCACGTAGTCCCAAAATGCCACCGCTGCTCCTCAACTACTTCCAGCCCACTCTCGCGGACAATCTGGCCTATATCCCGGTTCCACCAACATCCATGTCGGTCCGCGTGGGCAGGGGCCAGGTTATCCAAGACTCGATTGAGCCAGTCATAGTGCGACCGACCGTGTTCCAATAGCAAGATCTCCCCCCTCTGCGGCTCGACGACGGTGCCTAAATGTCGCAGCGTGCCTACAGGGTCCGGCATCGAACATAACCCCATCGTCTGTACGACGGTGTCGTAATACGCAGGAGACTTCCCCTGGTTCGAAGAAGGCCGCGCGACGTCCGCCGCGTCCTGCGCGCGGAACACAACGTTCTGGAAGGTCGGGTGGAGTTTGGCGAATTTCCGCTGTGCGATTTCCACCATCTGCGGACTGAGATCGATGAACGTCACGGAGCGACATCCTCGTAGGTCGACGCGATCCTTCTCGTCGAGACCCCGTCGCTCGCCCAGCTGGTAGTACTCGAGATTCCGACCCGTGCCGCAACTGACCTCTAACACGTTTCCGCGCGCGCGCTGCACTAGGCCCTTTCGCTTGGTTCCCATGCGCATGAGCTTCTCAGACATTTCAACGTCCGCGTCGAATGTCCCGGCCGTGTGATTGTAGCGATCCGATACGTCCTTGGGGACGTCGAGGGTCTGCGCCTGAGCCACCTCTCGTCTGTAGGACGCGAACAGATAGCCACAATAGGCACTTATTCCGAGGACGCTGACACCTAGGGTGGTCATGACCCGGGGCGACATTCGGGCCTCATCGTCTGGCTTGAGATTGGACAGATGGGGATTGGCTCGTTTCGGCAGCGATGGTGCTACCGGGGTCTTTTTGCTGCTAACATGTTAGACAAGGGTATACCAAGGGGATTTCTTTCACAGCGTTGGAGCTGTCATGTTGAATCGAAAGACTGCCGCCTGTGCCTGCGAAGACATGCATACTGACCCTGGCCCTTCGACGGGGATCTTTCCGCCTGTCCTTGGACCACCGGTGACAGGCACCTTGGCCTTTTTCAACGCGGCGCGTCCTGCTCGGGGTGCGCTCATGGTTGGGGAGGGAATCGAGAAAAACGTAATATTATAAGATTCCGCAAGTCATGGAATTGAACATGAATCGGGATGGTAAGCTGGACCAACAAATAGATTAGTACCATCAAATTATCAAAGATAAACGGGGCCGAGGATCGGATGGCCAAGAAAGGGAAGGCGCGCGATCGGGTCGGTTCCGGGGAAACAAGTCACGGGTCTTTGGGTATCAGCCCATCTGGGGGAAGTTTCCTCTCTTTCTTTCTCTTTCTCCTTTTCTATTCGTCTTTTTGTGCTCTTATACTCTCTTTATATCTTATTTTCGGCCCAATTGGTCGATATTCATCGATTTCCCGAGCAGACAGCTCTCGTTATCCCCCACAATGGCTCTCCCACCCACGATATTAATTGTCGGTGGAGGAGTCTTCGGATGTGAGTGACCGATCCTCCTGAAGACAAGGCCAGCGATGGCCAAAGATGGAACCTCGTGGATCTTTCTTTCCCCCCGGATTTAAACCTCGAGATACCTCGCCGATTATCTATCTACATCAGGCCCTGGTTGACAATCGTTCGCACCCCTTCAGTGTCCACGGCCCTCGCCCTGTCCCGCCGACACCCCAACAGCCAAGTCACCCTGCTCGAAGCGTCTCCTATAATCCCCAACCCCGAAGGATCCTCGGTTGACAGCTCGCGTATCGTGCGCGCCGACTACTCGAACCCAACATACATGAGACTAGCCGCCACCGCCATCGAAAGCTGGCGCAACACGGAATGGGGTCACGAGGGCCGCTATACCCAGAATGGCCTGCTGCTGGTTTATCCGGATGGCAATGCGCAGGGAAAGGAGTACACGATCAAGAGCTACCACAATGTCAAAGAGTTGGAGGGGAACCTGGTTGAGTTCCTGCCCGCGAAGAAGGACGTTCTGCGGGCCGCGCCGGCCTACGGCGAGTCGCTCAACGTTGCGGGAGGGTACGTGAATTGGGGATCGGGCTGGTCCGACGCCGAAGCGTCGGTGCGGTACGCAAAGAAGAAACTGGACGAGGCAGGCAAGGTCAAATTCCAGACGGGGAATGTTCAGAGTCTGCAGTACGCCGACCAGACGGTACCGAACAAAGTGACCGGCGTGACCCTGGCCGACGGGACCTCGATAACGGCGGATCTGGTAATCCTGGCCACCGGTGCCTGGACATCGAAACTGGTCGACCTCCGCGGCCGCGCCGTGGCCACAGGACAGGCAATCGCATACATGCGCATCTCCGACGAAGAACAGAAACTGCTCGAGAACATGCCCACCATCCTCAACTTCAGCACGGGCATCTTCATCATCCCGCCGCGCAACAACCTGCTCAAGATCGCTCGCCATGCCTACGGCTACCAGAATCCCACATCCGTGCCCGTCCCAGGAAGTCAGGGAACCGCCACTATGGACGTGAGTCTGCCTGAGAGCGGCGTCCCAGTTCCGCGCGAAGGCCAAGACGCCTTCCGCTTTGCTCTGAAGCAGCTCCTCCCGACCTTCGGAGACCGACCTTTCACCAGCACCCGAGTATGCTGGTACACTGATACGTAAGTGATCCATCCCCTCATCCCCTCAGACCAAAATGTATCCGTGTACAACCCGCTAACCAACACAACCTGAAACAAAAACAGCCCCAACGGCGACTTCATCGTGACCTACCACCCTCACCAAACCGGCCTCTTCCTCGCCACCGGCGGCAGCGGCCACGCATACAAATTCTTCCCTGTGATCGGCGACAAGGTCGTCGACGCCCTCGAAGGCCGTCTAGAGCCCGAACTGCAGAATCTCTGGGCCTGGCCGGAAGCCGTCGACCCGCGGGTCCTGCAGGGCGCCGAGGACGGAAGTCGATCCGGAGCGAAGGGACTGCTGCTACGTGAGGAGCTGGCCAAGACGCAGAAGGAAAAGCGGGCGAGCGCGTTATAATCAGTTAGATGAATGGTGTATTGAGCGTGCATATAAAATTGTAGATAGATAGCTGGCTGAAACCTGTCTGTATATATAAACAACATACAAACAAACAGAACCAGTAAGGGATAACCATCCTTATCTGAAGATCACCCGCTCTCTGCAGGCCAGTTTGGAATTTGGAAAACACAGGTAGGTAGCTAACTAGGTTCAAGCAAGGAACAACCTGGAAGGGACGGAGCGCAGCACAGAAAAAAAAAGACCGCTAGGACCGTCCCGGTGCGTGCCTGCATATTAAGGCAGCTTAAGCTTCGGATCCCGGACATAGTAACGAGACATGTGATTTGTGAGCCATCTCCAGCGATGGTCAGTATACCAGGGACACGAGAACATTTACGGCTCTACTCCGTACAATCTACAAGAAGACTGAAGACTGTCTGCATATCTCGTTCCATTTTCTGCTAGACAACCAGCAACAAGAACTTGCAAATAAAAGCAGACGGTCCCTGGGAATCAAGAAAAAAAAAATAAAAAAAAAATAAAAAACTCTCGGAACCACGAATCCATCAATCTCGTTTGCGAGTCCGATCTCTAAAAAAACACAGCTGAAGTAGATTTTTTTTCCCTTCTGATCCATCCATCATCCCCAAACCTGATGAACAGGCGAATAAATAAAGAAAAAGCAGAATCAAAAGAGTAATTAGAAGGAGGCAACCATCGACCAGCGCACAGTACCGCCCCCTTTGAAACTGCGGGTGTGCGACTATCTAATTGTAGACACTTTAGAAGTTTGTTGAAACAGAAGATAAAAAAAAAAAAAGGTAAGCAATCCGAATCGCTAAAAACGCCGTACAAATGCTAGCATCAAAAATCGTCATGTGTAGGGGGCGAAGGTTCGAGAATTCAGGCAGGCGACAACGAGTTGAAGCGTCTTGCCTTGCTCGTAATACATGCCAGGCGAGGTGATCAAAAAAGGCAACAAGAAAAAGACGGAAGATGTTAATACAAGTGAGAAGAGGTGAAATGTTGGTAGAATGACCACCCCATTATCAGCCGTTTAGGTTTTAGACCTTACGGAAATCTGAGACAGGCAGTTAGCAGCTGCGTCCAAGCACGATTTCACGATGAGTACTATACCTGAAAGCACAGGGTAGATCAGTTCGAACGCCTGGTAGATCTCCTCACGGACCTTGGCACCGGTCAAGACAATCTTGCCGCTGACGAAGATCAAGAGCACAATCTTGGGCTTCATCATACGGTAGATCAGACCGGGGAACAACTCAGGTTCGTAAGAACTGAAGTTATGATGGCGACTAGCCAAGCCTTCCAGGCGAATGGGGAACTTAATGTCGCAGGAGCCGACGATGTTCTGGATTTTGAAATCCGTGAACTTGGCGTTGAAACCAAGCTTCTGAATGATACGGGCGTATTTCCTGGAAGCCAGCTTGGAATCATCTTCCGACTTGGCACCAGTCACAACCATCTTGCCCGAGGCGAAGATAAGAGCGGTCGTCTTCGGTTCCCGAATACGCATGATCACGGCCGCGAAACGCTAAGAAAAAGAAAAGAAACCAGTTCAGCCACACTGTACCCTGATAGAGCATGCTCAGGGAGGTGTGGAAGATAATACCTTAGGGTTGTACTCCGCATTTCTTGCGTGGAGCGCAATGGTCTTCAGATCCAAACGACAGTCAAGGTTGACGGTAGCGACAATGTTTCTTTGAAAGAAGAGAGACATGTTCAGTATTCTGGTAAACCAGAGAGACAGCAAGAGTATACTCACTGCAGCGTTGGCACAATACCACTCCCCGGAGCATTCGCAGCCGGAGTCGCAGCCGGAGTCGCGGGCGTCACCCCGTTGCCGTTGACGGCATTTGCTCCAGGCTGCTGGCCGTTCACGTTCCCGTTCGCACCCTGAGCACCCATCGCCATATTTCCATCTTTATCGGAAGGCGGAGTCAGATCGCCGGCACCACCGGGAAAAGAGAGAGAGGCAGGAGAAGTGAAGGCCCGGGCCTGCTGCGCGTTCGAGGGATGGGTTGTGAGAGAATCCATCGTGACGTGAGTCAGAAATACTCGAGCTGTAGACCAGCCAAGACTGAATAGATAAGAGAAAGCTCTGAGAGAGGGCAGTCTGTGTATCAAGGACAGAGAGATTAGTCAAAGCCAGCAGACACGAGGTCGCAACAAGGCGAACACCAAGCGGTGTGAAGTGATGAGATAGTGGAGCAGCGTAGTGATGACAGTGATGGGCAGAGTTTTCGTCATGAAATGCAAGTTGCCAACAGCAACTGCGATAGATGATAACTCGACCCGGCGGTGTAGACAGGCAGAAAACCAATCCTCAGACCGCCTTTTGCAAAAATTTTTCCTCGGGGATATCCAGGAGAAAGAGATGACAACATACCCTTTGTGGGAGATGGACAAGTCAATGTCTCCCCTACAGCAAAGCTGCCTTTTCTGTTCAACGACGGGAGGAGTGTCCCGTAGAGAGATGAAGCAGAACCGAACACAAGGTCTGGTTGAGCAAGGTTCTGAACAAGACAGCGAGGGTGAACAGGACCAGGGACCAGAAAAATCACAGTGAAGTGTTTTTCTGGGAGTGATTTTAACTCAAAGGGCAACGGAAGATCACAGCTATGGACAAAGTGCAAAGACAGGCGCAAGTTGAAGAGAGAGTGAAGACAAATGGATGCGCTGGAGAGATTTTTTTTGGCAAAACAATCAAACTTTTTTTGGTGCTTTTCCTTTTTGGGAAATAGTGTAGTCTATCTGCTTTGGGGACTTGAGAGTCAAGAGAGAGCGGCGAAGATGCAGTTGCAAACTTCCAGTTTCAATAGATGAAACGTTGGGTAGAGGAGAGGAGAGAGTTGTTCCGCTCCGGCGTTGGTCTTCTTTGGGGGATGGGAGTTGTGCCTAAGATTTCTTCCCGGAAAAAAATTTCCTTTTGGTTTCTGTCAAGAAACAGAGAGAGGAACCCTTTTTCTTTGATAATAAAATATTAACAAAAAAAAATAGGTAAGCCAAGCTCTGATATCTGATCGGAACGAGAGAGAGAGAGGGGAGGTATGGGCGGGAAAGAAGACAACTGTATGGCGATTCCGGGCGGTGCCAAGACCAGAACAAAAATTCCAACGAGGTCAGGAAAGTGGGAGGTTGGGCCTTTATATAGGCTGAGTCACAGCGCCCGGGAGTGCTGGCGTCAGGGGGGGCTGGGCCTGGCGGCGGCGGCAAAAGCAGCGATGGGCGGTCGCCTCCATCCATGGGTGGTCCTCCACTAGCGGCTCTTGGGTGGCCAACCCTTCCTGCCCGCCCAAGCAAGCGCCCTTGAGTCACTCCACCGCGAGCACATTATCTGGGAGCCCCACCCCACGCTGAACACGCTCTGTTTGGTTGTTGCCCCCTTGCCTTTTCTCCCGGTCAGCGCCATGGTTGCAGCCACTTGCCCTTTGTCCAGTCCGCGTTGCTCCTGCTACTGATAGGCAGGCCCACCCTCGAGTCTATGCATTCCGTCTGCTCCAATCACGCCGTTCCCGGTCGGCGCTCTCGCTGCTTTTAGCGCCCATCCACCGAACAAACAACAATTTGGCCTTTCGCGCCAATCTGTCCTTTTTTTTTTTTTCTTTTTTTTTTTTTTTTGTCGTGCCTATTTCCTTTCCTCTTTCAGCCTGTCATCGACGCGTCGGCGAATATCAATCTAATATATTATATCATCTAGATGTCAATTTTCTTTTCTTTTTTTTTTTCTCTCTCTCTCTTTTCTTTCTTCACCGTTTGCTTTCCCTCGAGTGATCATCGTATCTTATCAACTTTCTCTCCGACACATCCTATGGATACTCCGTATACAGTGTACGCAATGAAGATAAAAATAGGCCGTTGTGAAATCTACCAGTCTCCGTCCGTCCGCTACACGTCCATTCTGTCCTCCACCCCCAAAGTCCAAAACGCGAAAAGCTTGTCGCCGGTTGATGGATCAGAAAAGGAGTCGCGTCGATGATTGGGTCTCAGTAGGCGCTGTCGGCCATGGTGGCGCTCTCGGCTTTTCCCCAGATCTCAGCCAGGACGTTGATTTGTGATCCACCGTCGTTTTGAATGTTTGAGGATGAGAGGTCAAGTCTCCGAGTAGTCAACAATCAACATGACAGGTTGACTCTCTAAATACTAAAAATTGAGCCGAGGGCGGTGCTTGGAAGGGAGTACGTAATCGACTCCTGATCACGGGCATGTGGTATTTTACATGCCGACGGCGTATGTTTGGTATTCGGTTGGTATCCAGCATACTTCCAGGTTTCCAGTCTTACCTGGTAGACACCTTACCTACCAGGCTTCCACCGACTCCCGTACCGCCGGCCATCCGCTCTGCTTCCGCGGGCCAAACCAGGCCTATCCGCATGGACGGAGTAATCGTGATGCTTGATGATCTACTCCATCCTCCCAGCACTACGGTACTTCGATGTAATGATCTCATGCCGAACATGTTGGTTTGCTCATGATTCGGATTCTGACTTTTTAGTTTTTACCCTGCTAGTGTCCATTGTCCCTGGAGGTGCGCGCTACCAAGACTACCATAGATCAGCTACCGGGATTGAGAAACCTTGAAATGATATGAGGATTGAATCAGAATGTCGAACTTGACCCCGTCAACGTGACGTAGCCTGGGACGAGTAGGCTGTATGCTAGTATTACTACTCCGTAGGTCGGGCTATACTCGGTTTCCCACGGCTGAGGAATTCTTAATTGCCCCCGTTCCCATTGGCCGTCCTTACCTCGGGCCACCGCCCGCCGCCTTGGCTTAGTCACTTTTTTGCATCCAAGTTGATCCCGCCTTTAAAGATTGCTGCTATCGCTTCCTCTCCACGTTGCGCTCTTCTCGCTTCGCTTTTCGTCGGTCATGTTGATGCCTGTATGAGACGACCTTGAATCTGTACGCCACTCTCCCCTCTCGGTCTTTGTTCTCCTTCATTTGCGCCATGGCCTCCAAGGGAGCCATGCTACCTCTTTTGAGGCGTGAGATGCGGCCTGCGCCCTCTCGCCTCTCGCGGGCCTACTCCTCCTTTTCCGCTGCGTCGAACTCGGCGAGAAGCTCGAATCCTTCGCTTTCCATCTCCGGACGCCGGACCTCCCGCCGCTCCGCCCTTTTCACACCGGGTCGCATGCCCATTCGTGCCTTTTCGCAGTCGCTGAAGCTCGCAAATGAAAATGGTCAATTTGATCCCCGGTCGGTTGACAGAGAGTCGGATGAGGTGGACGTCTGCATTGTTGGCGGTGGTAAGGCTATCTATACCGTGTTTCACTTTGTTCCGGTCCTTGTCGCTGACCATCTGTTTTCTACGTACTCCAGGTCCCGCCGGTCTTGCCGCTGCGATTCGTTTAAAACAGCTTGCCAACGAAGCGGGGAATGAGGAATTCCGCGTGATCCTGCTCGAAAAGGCCGGTGAAATCGGCGCACACATCTTATCGGGCAATGTCTTTGAACCGACCGCACTCAACGAGCTTCTACCCGACTGGTTATCGGAGGACAACCCGTCACGGTTCGAGGGCGTGACGCCGGCCAAGGAAGAGAAGATGCGCTTTTTGACTCAGAACTCCGCAATCCCGATCCCTATGCCGCCGCAGATGAACAATCACGGAAACTACATCGTCAGTTTGAACGAGTTGACCAAATGGCTGGGTGAGCGGGCGGAGGAGCTGGGCGTGGAAATTTATCCCGGATTCGCCGCCAGCGAAATTGTCTACGGAAACGACGGCGCTGTGCTCGGAGTGGCGACCAACGACTTGGGTATTGGCCGGGATGGTCAGGCGAAGGACACCTTCGAGCGAGGAATGGCGTTCCATGCTCGCGTCACCCTTCTCGCGGAGGGATGTCATGGCAGTTTGACCAAGCAGGTTACCAAGAAATATGACCTGCGCCGTGATAGCCAGCCGCAGACGTACGGCATCGGGTTGAAGGAGGTCTGGGAAGTCCAGCCCGAGAAGTTCAATTCTGGAGAGATCGTGCATTCCTTGGGTTATCCGCTCCCTTCGGATACCTACGGCGGTGCTTTCATGTATCACTTTGGCGACAACATGGTCACTCTTGGTCTGGTGGTCGGTCTGGATTACCCCAACCCCTGGCTTTCCCCGTATGGCGAGTTCCAGAAGCTTAAACACCACCCTCTTTTCAGAGACGTTCTGGAGGGTGGCAAGTGTATCTCTTACGGAGCTCGTGCTCTGAACGAGGGCGGCTTCCAGTCCATCCCGAAATGTGCCTTCCCGGGAGGCGCGCTCATCGGCGACACGGCCGGATTCCTCAACGTTCCTAAGATCAAGGGCACGCATACAGCCATGAAATCAGGTATGCTGGCCGCCGAATCGACATTCTCGGCCCTGCAGAGCTCCAGCGAAGGAACGGTCTTCCTATTCGACTACGAGAAGGCTCTCCGAGAGTCGTCTATCTGGAAGGAGCTGCGAGAGGTCCGCAACATGCGACCCTCCTTCGGCACCCCTCTCGGCCTGTACGGCGGGGTCGTGTACTCCGGTCTGGAAGCCTACCTCTTCAAGGGCCGAACACCCTGGACTCTGAAACACCACAGCACCGACGCCGCGGCTACGAAGCAGGCCTCGGAGTGCGAGAAGATCGAATACCCCAAGCCGGACGGCGTCATCAGTTTCGACATCTTAACCAGCGTTAGCCGAACCGGCACCAACCACGAGGAAGACCAGCCGGTGCACCTGCAGGTCGAGGACTGGGACAAGCACAAGGATATCGCATGGCCGCAGTACAAGGGTATCGAGAACCGGTTCTGCCCCGCCGGAGTGTACGAATACGTCGAGGACCCAAGCAAGGAACACGGCGTTCGCTTCCAAATCAATGCTCAGAAGTGAGTTCTCCCCTTTACCCCGTCTCCCCCTCTTCTGGTTCAGCACTAACGCAAAACAGCTGCATTCACTGCAAGACCTGCGATATCAAGGTCCCCACGCAGGATATCAACTGGCAAACACCCCAAGGCGGCGAGGGCCCCAAGTATTTCATGACATGAGTTGGGAATACCCAGTCCGTCCTCCACCTTGTCCCTCTATTTCCTCAAATTGTCTTCCGCCATCCGTATCATCGTTTCTACTATATCCTACCGTGTTTTCCCTCCGTTGAATAGAGTTGTCTTTGCGCATGTTGGCGCACCTGGTTCTGATTCTGGTTCTGGTTTCGATTTCACAGTTCAGTTCAGTTCTATCTCCATAACCTACTTACTTTACTTTACTTACCTTACCTTACCTTACCTACTTGACCCTCCATAGTCCGTTTGTATAAAAGGAAACCAGAAAAGCAAAAGCCAGTTGATTCGATTCGGTTCTGGGATGGGGTCTTTCCTGCGTTTTGTATATAGATATCTATTTGAGTTAATTGCATCTCGTATTATGTTTTCTCGACCTCAACGAAGAGAAAAGATTGAAACCATATCCTATCCTACCATTTGATAGTATTTATTAGAGACTACCCTGTATTTGGGGATTGTTCCAATATCCGAATGAATGTATTGGATTAATGACATACCCAGAGAATCAAAGAGGTGTCTCATTACAACGCGTAGTAAGTATTAAGGAAGAGGCTTCAAACAAACGGCGAAATGCCTAGCCCAACATAAAACGCCTATAACTGGGGAATGAGGACTAAGGATGATAAACCAAGTCATTCTTATCAATAAAACTAATCAACATGCTATGGTATTAGTATTGAAATCGATTGTGCAATTACTCCGTTTCCAAGAAGCCAATTTGTTAAAAATGGATTGGTGAATACTCAATCTAGAAGGTCATATTCCGGTACGACAACTTCATTATCCGAGTCCAGGACATATGCTGAAGTAAAGTCGTCCTTGAAGACGACTCGCCAGAGCTTCGTACCGGGTACATCTAATGGAAAGAGGACGTTAGCTATGATGTTCGAAGACCCGCTTCGGTTCTCACACGAATGTATATAGCAAGGAGGGAATTCGACATACGATACTTCTGCGGAGCAGACTGCCTACAGTCCAAAATAAGCCAGTCGGTCATCTGCCCATTCTCGACCAATGGGTGGTAGAGACCGTGCTGCTGGAACCGAGCGCACACGCTGTGGATCTGATCCCCGTCGCGAAGCAGCTCGACACCCCACGCCGGTCCGATGATGCAGAAGTCGACCTGTTCGTTGCCGATGCAGGACCACTTGCTTGAAATCCCCACTCCGTGGCCGACGAGGGAGGAGAAACAGCGATACCATTCGTCCTGGAAGGGGGATTCGGGCGGGCGGATGAACTTGTTGGGGAGGCAGGAGGTGTCGGGGTCGGAAAGGAGACGGGTCCGCGAGAAGCATTTGAGGATGGCTTCGCAGAGGGTGGCTAGGCAGGGGAATCGGTCGAATGGGAAGGGTTTCAGTTGGGATACGTGCAACGTGTACTCGACGAATCTGTTGGAACCACAGGTTAACAGGCTATATTTTGTGTTGTAATGACATGGCATATCGGTTGCAGTATTACTTCATGTGTAGTCTTGTAGGGAGGAAACAGATGGTGCTGGGATCCTCTGCGACCGACCTCCTGGTAAGGTCTGAGTGCAACCAGCCTCGCTCGTAGCAGAGTCGGACTCCTTCATCTTGAAGATTGCACGGGACGCTGCCATTCTCTAGTACTCTGCGGAGTACGTTGACAGCAGGTGCTGTGAGGTTTTTTGCCAAGGGAAATGATTTAAAGACTGCAGAATGCCGGAAGCTTCTGAAGACGCGCGATTCATCGACGAATGATTTACTACAGAGTTCCTTTGTCACAATTCGCCCCGTACCGTCCTCTGATGCTTGCTCGTAGTTCTGTAAAAACGTGTTCAATGAACGTTCTCTTCTCTTTTCAAGTTGATACGCACCTTTAATACATAGGAGACTACTGCTTCGACGGCGCCAGGATGGCCCTTTGTCATGGAATACAAGTACGCGCGTGCAGATGGATCCATGTCCAAGGCTGTGCCCGAACGAGAACAAAGCCTATTGACTGCATCTTCAAACTCCTTTTTGTTGTAGAATAGGCAGATGTCCGAGGATTCCGGGCCTGATTGCTCGATGAGGGATACACGCTGCGACGGTTCCAGATATAGGGAAGCTTGCGCATCAGAATAACTGGGCATCCCTGTTGTAGGGTTTCCATAGGAAGAGAGTATACAAATTCTTGCACCCCCAGAAGCACCACTCTGGGCTTTGATTGGACCCAGCCACAACGATTGATCTGCAAATGATTCTTGGGCCTCATCAATAATGAAGACGGTTTTAGTGTGCAGAAGGTTCTCGATATGAACGCGATCGTTTTCCTCCCGTTGATCTTGGTCTCGTTGGGTGGCACGGTCAGTACTGTGGTTCCAGCCTGTTATGAGCTTCACCGACTGCCCCTGCTCCGTGTAATAGAGCTCAAGAAGATGCGCAAGCGTTGTCTTGCCAGACGATGGGGGACCTCTGACATGTACTACTCGCTTTTTGTCTAGTAATGCGGCAAGCTTCCTGACCGTGTCGGAACGAGGCGAGAGATTCTGGTGCAAGGTCGACGGAAATTTCGACAGAGACGGGGCTGTCGATAATTAGTTCAAGCTCCTTCACTCTATGTCCTTGAGGGTTAGCACCGTAGTCTCGATGACGGGAGAGAAGGTGGCCACAGTCGTCGCATGTTCCTCCAGCGGAAAAGAAATGGGCCTGGATCACTAGAGAGCCGGAGGCACAGGGGCATTGCATGTCACCTCTGGAGACGAAAAGACAAGCACCAAGGATGACCTTTACCATCTGCTGATGGTCGGGCATGAGGGTCTGTCCAACTAGGGGCACGGAGGCCATGGTAGCGAAGGATTACGGCTGGAGAAGCTGGAGATGTAGCGAACTCAGTCCAGGAAGGAGTGTGGAGAGGGGAAAGGCCAAAAAATATTGAAGGGCGTAATTTCTACGTCAACAAAGCGGTTGTCCGATGTAAGCATGACTCCATATCACGGCGGACATAGAAGAACGACATGAAATTGAAGCGTAATTTGCTTCAACAGCACATCAGTCTACTCGGTAGGTGCAACTTTGCTAGAAACCCTGCTTGCCGTTTCTATACTCGAGTAGATTGAATTCGTAAGGAAGGAGGATCCTCGTAGCGGTGACGACGCAACTCCGTAGTGCTTGAAGAGTTCGGATGCAACCGAAAATCAACGGAAGCGACCCTTATAGAGTTTCCAATTTTTGGCAACCGGGTATTGTACCTGTATATAAGCCATTGCTAGGTAGTTGATGATGGTTAGTGTGACACTCCTATGAAATTGCATAGAAGCCAACATGGTCTATTCCAGTCGAACAGAGAATCGATGAGCCGTGAAGATGAAGAAGGAAGGATACAGGGTCAAGAATGGATCTCCCGCAAGGGGCCCAGGTGACTCCACGTGACAGACACCCCTCGTCGCCTGTCAGAATCCGCCACCGAGAATGTGTCGCACCGAGAGTACCCGTACCTTGTCCTCTCTCTACTCCGTAAGAGTACGGAGTAAGAAGAACAAAGGCAAGGCTGGGGGAAGCAGAGCGCCTGGTGGTAGCGGGCGGGGCCACGTGGATCCGCCCAGAGAAAAAGTGAGGCGGACCGTAACGCAAAGTTGTTTGGTTACGCGGAGTATCTCAGTTGCTGTTTCTACTTTCTAGTAGTAACTAGTATTACTAGCAGTAGAGTCTAGTCTGGCCTGGAGCTGCTTGCTTCTTCCTTCCTGCAACGAGACCGGTCACGGGCCTTTTTTTTTTTTTTTTTTTTTCTTTTTCTTTTTCATTTTGCCTGGCGGTCAACACACACCAAGTCCTGTCACCACATCTCTCGGTCGACTCTCTTCTCTCTCTCTCTCCTCATTCCCTCTTCTTCTTCCACTCATCTCCGTTTCATCCCCTATCCCCCTACCCTCATCTTCGTCCCCCTTTCGGTCTGTATTCAAACCATCTCTCCGTTGCCTTTGCAAACGGAGCTACCACGGAACTGCTACACCCCAGCTAAGCGTGTTTAACGCCCCCTCCTAGTCAGGCCCACCAGCAAAACTTCTGGACCATCTCCGGTTCGGGGAAACCAGGAATAAACAAAAGAGCCACCCCGTCTATCCCAGAAAGGACCCTTCGCCATCGTGAATCCTTGATCCCAGGCCTTCTCTCTTGACCGGACCATTTTCTTTTCTTTCTCTTAACTTGGCCACCACAAATTCCAGGGGCCAGAAACATCTAACTATCGAGCCATCTAGCGATCCCGTCGGTTATTGGACCCTCCATTTCCTTCCGGTGATTGTTGAATATAGCGCCGCCGGTTTTGTTTTTTGTCCGCCATGACTGAAGTTTCATCCACGCGACTCTATCTTGGGAATCTTCCCCGCAACGGTATGCAGGCATTTATCCATCTCTCTTCTCCGACCGGTATCTCTCTACCCGTCCAGTCAATTTGCGCCCCAGAGACAGAATGCTCCGATTGGATCCCTATGCTTCTCGGTTGACCGCGATCTGCGACGCAAAGGCTCTGCTGCACCTGTTGTTCTTCCTGGCTGTGCTCCCCGGGGTCTCTCCGTCTGAGAAAGGATTTCCCTTTGGTCTTGTTCGGCGGCTTCTCCCTCGGAGGCCCGTTCTGACCGCCGTTGATACGTTAACAACCTGACTATAACCAATTTCTTGGACTACTTGGTATTTTTATATTGCAATGAGCTAACATTTCTCGCGGCGCCGTGAGCGGCGCCATGGGGTTATCCAGTGACCAAATCAGACATCGAGGAACATTTCAGTACTCATGGCTCTGGAAAGATCACAGAGATCAAGCTGATGAATGGATTCGGTTTCATCGAATACGAAGATGCGATGGATGCTCGCGATGTTGTTCCGGGTATGTTCTTTGGCCGCCGTATTGTCGGAAAACGCTTGCTAACCGTTCTCTTATCTAGCGTTCCGTATGTAGTCCATTCAACCCGAAGCGGACTCCCATCCATACTGACTGCATTGATTTAGACGGTAGTGACTTTAAAGGTGAACGGCTCACGGTGCAATTTGCGCGTGGTCCGCGCCGTAAGGAGAACTTCCCTGGCCCAATGGACCGCCCGAGCATGCCTCGCCCCCGGCGCACGATCTTTCGCATGATGGTTTCTGGACTCCCGGAAACAAGTTGGCAGGTTAGCAGCCCACGTCCATTTTCCTTAGGATTTTCCGGACCCCATCCAGCCTGGCCGATCAGTGTTTAACCAATGCCCTCTTTCATTCTTTGCACACCCCCTTGCTGTCACTTGTTTTCTTGTCATTCGTTCAAGCCTCTTGGAAAGAGATACAGCACGACCACTTCATTGTGGATCGGTTTGCCCAGCTTCCAGGATCCATCTGGCGAAGGAGCGAGTAATCTTAGCCTCGATCCGCATGGGAAATCTGCAAACTGCGGGAAAGTTGACATTTGACTCCCGGACGTTGGACGACCACATTCTGGACAAAAACAAAGTTCTTGCGGCCGACATGGATACGGACCATCTGCGGCCTTCTCTTACCCGACTGTTATCTCCACTTGTTCTTGTTTAGTTGCTGCACCTCTACCTGACACTGCCGGATCTCAAAATTTCACCTGGAAATGGACTCACACACCGGGATTATCTAGGACCTCAAAGACTTTGCGCGTCAATCTGGTCTTGACGTTGTATATTCGGAAACCGGCCGTGAACTGGGTAGAGGGTGGGTTCCGTTCACATACCTTTCCCCTTGGACGACATGACTGGCCTATTAACACCAATTCCAAGGTTTGTTGAATTTGAAACTGCGAACGATCTCAAGACTGCTATCGACAAACTCGATGGACGTGACTTCAAGGGCTCGAGAGTGAGCTGCGTCGCAGATGTAAGGGATCTTACCCACGCCTCAACCCGGACCAATCCTCATTCAGCCACAGATCCAGTCCTTTGATGATCGTACTCTCCGCGATCCCTACCGGTCTCGGTCTCCCCGTCGGAGCTACCCCCCTGTGGATGAATACGACAGGAGATTCCCGGCCCCTCCTCGTGGCTACAGCCCCCGTGCTCATTACCGTGAACGTTCTCCCATTCCGATGCGTCGGGATTACTATGATCGGGATGGCTACGGTCGTCGCACCCCCCCTCGCCCTCGGATTGAAGACTATCCTGCTCCACGTCGCCCTTATGACGATCCTTATGATGTGCGGCCGCCACCTCCGCCTCGCTACGAGGATCCGTACATTCCGCCCAGGCCTTATGGACGCCCTCGGAGCCCTCCACGGGGTGAATACGTTCCGTACGATCGTCGTGGGTACTGGTAATTGACTTCGTTTCATGTGATTCAAGCTGCTCAACGTGCATGGCGGATACCCCCTCTATGCTTCTCATTTCTGTCTTTCTTTCTTGCTGATTATTTGCCCTTTTTGTTGTTGATATCTGAGCTTTTCTCGCTCACCGGACCATGGAGCGTAAACTTGATTTCATTGTCTGGGCTGCAGATGCGAACAGCTATGCACCCGCTGCGGAAAAAGCTTCGGTTCTATTCGACATGATAAATGAACACACCCTCCCACTTGCCTGGGGCCCTTCCAGGAATAATGCTCGCGACATAACGGGACAGCTGTTGGAAAAGGCAAATTAACACTCCCAGCTGTTTCGACTTCCCTGGTTAGTTCGAACAGTTAAGAGGCCAGTGGTTGACCTTGGTTTACGGAAAATTATACCCACCGACCTTTTCAACAAAAACCTATTCCCTGACGATATTTGCCCGTTTATGAGGATTTTATGTACATTTAACCACGAAATGTCAATTTTGCGTTTGCCCATCTTGGCCTGCTCGGAGAACTATGTGCGATGTAACTAGAATTGCTAATGGACAGGGATAACAGTAATTAAACTCGCGAGTCGCGTAACGAGCGACTGCCGTAATCCTTGTTCAAGAACGGAATTCGTAGGGAACGACGACGTAAACCATAATCCAAGATCGTTAGCCTTTGGCACCGGCGTCATACAATGCGCGACGAATCTACGGTTTGCTACCCGCGCTAAAGGATAAAGAACCCCACCGTCCATCGACCTTCCAGCTGCCCCGCACAAAAACGACCGACTCGACTCAACTCAACTCGTATCTCAGCTGGTTGGCCTATGTGTGCAGGGTTTTCTCTTTCTCTTCCTCTCGCCATTTACTTTTAAACCTCGTGAGGTCGACACTGGGCCATCCAAGCTGCTAGCTACTACCGGTCCTGTCAGCATTGACTTCTCCATCTAGCACTATTGACGTCAGACTGGCCGTGTGTTCGACCACGCTCATCATGGCGGAACAACGAGTCAACGTGCATATTCCCTCGCATCCCCCCGTTCTAGATAGCGTGAAGCTCCGCAACATCCAACTTCCACTCCCGTCAGCCCCAGACCCCTGGCACCGTCCCGAAAAAGCCCAGCCCTGCACCGCGTCGCTGAAGTTATCGTACTCATCCGCCGTCGCGGCCGCTATCGCCGACGATGTGTCCCTTTCTCTCGACTACGGCAAACTCTACCGCCGCCTCGAGGAGGACATCCGCCACATGGGACAACGGGGAGAAGCTCCGGGACAACGCATGATCAGCGTGGAAGGCAGTCGACGCGAGGAGATGCTGCGGAAAGAACTTGGGCAGGACGTGCGCTTGACAGCCGGCATCGTCGCTAACTGCGGCCTGGGGCTTCTGGACGAGACGGCTGCCGGTGTGCGACGGATGTCCCACCTGCATCAAACGGTCCGAAGAAGCAGCGGCTCGGGTGGTCAATCCGGCCCCGCGAACTTGAACTTCAGTCCCCCGCGTCCGTCGGGTTCACCTATTGAGAGTGTGTATGGCGAGTGTGAAGTCTGGTTGCATCTACCTAAGGCATTGCTCCGGGCTGATGAAGGCCTGAAATACCGTAGCGTCACAGTGTGGGGATATAAGCAGGCAGGTGAAGGGACCCCCAGCGAGGCCGACGAGTCTGAAAGATGTCCGGTGGTCCTCGAAGAGGAGTTCCGAATTGACGGGATTCGATGTTACTGCATCCTGGGGGTCAACTCCCACGAGAGGGTGGAGAAGCAGGCGGTGATCATCTCCTTGGAGTTCAAGGGTCCCGGTCAACTGCCCTGGGGCTCGACAGTGGTGGACACTTATCAGGCGATGACGAGGATTGTTGCAGAGGTGGGCGATCTTTCCCCAAGTACTAATGCACACCACGGCTAATACTGTCTCCTCTTTTAGCGAGTCGAGGCCACGTCGTTCCAGACTGTCGAGGCACTGGCAACCTTTGTGGCGCGCATTGTGACGGTAGAGTACTTGAATGAGCGCGTGACAGTGAGGGTCGAGAAGCCTAGTGCTCTCGCTTTTGTGGAGAGGTCAGGCGTGGAGATTACGCGGTCTCAAGCGTTCTTTGAGAGGGCTGAAGTCGACGGCGGAAGAGCATGATCCGGAATAGTTAGTTAGTGATTGGCTGCGTTGATTGCTGACCGCGTTCTGTCAATTTTGCAGAAATAATTGTAAACTAATCATGCGTCGCTAGATCGTAGGCTGAACAAGAATCATAGTTCGCAACTCGAGAGTGAGCAGATGTTTGTATACAACTCGATGACCTCAGCGCGTGATGGCCGTGCCTGATCGGGACTAGTGCACACGCTTAGCATCGGCGCCCCCTGATTGGCGCAGGGCAGGCTTGGATCCAGCTGAACCTCCAACTTTTTGTTTCTTTTCCTTCTTTCTTCCTCTTCTTCTTCCCTCCCCCGCCCACCGTTTGATCGGGAATATCACTCCGAACCACCCTTCACCACTTTTTTCTCTGGGTTCCCCAGTCTGTCTGAATTCCATCTTGATTCCCTGTCCGGCCGTTTCTCTATGTGCCTGTCTGCGCCCACGCCCTCATCGTCCGCTTACGTTACCTCCGTTGGCTGCCTTGCCGACTCCTCCGCATTCCCCCGGATCGTGAATTCCGACTCGGCACTTGCTGTCATTCGCGGACCTTCCGCGCTGGCTGGCTCCTCGGTTGCATATACTCAGCCGTTGGGACCCTCCGTCGACGGAGTGATCTGGCTAGGGGTTCATGGTCCGTCCTGAATAAGGGCGGACGGTAAATTGCTCCTGACCTGAGAGTTTCAGTGTCCGACAACTAGATTCGCCTTCGGGCAAGTGTGTGTGTGTGTGAGAGAGAGAGAGAGGGAGATTTAACTTCGGGATCTCTCTCCAATTCGCCCTTCTATTTGCCTTGTATAGGTACGTGGGTTTAATAGTTCTGCACCCCTTACTTGTTGGTTTTCTTCCTCGGGTTGCAATAGTACCCCACTTATGTGCGTAAAAAGCCCGGATCGCATTCTCACACTTCATCTCGATCTAGGTACTCTTTGGTAAGCCTACCAGGCTTCTCTCCACTATATGGCTGAGTGGGTGTAATCATCCGTGACTTTATGCATCGTGCTCGTTGGCGCCTCCAAACTCGATTGAACCTTGCTGTTGCTGGCTTCGCTCCGACAATCTCCGCATAGTCCTCCGCATCACAACGGGATAAGGGATAGGGCAAAGGGATAAACCATAGGCCAACAAGAATACCTTAGAAAGAGAAAGCGAAAGAGAGAAAGACAACAATGGATTCGTCGACTAGAATGCAAGACGATCTCTCGGTGGGCGACGTATTCACTCCGCAGGCGGACATGTCCCAGCCCCGCGCGGAGACCAAAACCAACGCCATTCCAGACACCAACTTTCGCATGAGTGAATGCAGTCCTGAGCGCAAGGCGACGAAGGAACTTGGCGCGATCAATTCGTTCCCAGCGCCGAAGTTGAATGTGGTCCCGTTGGCCGGAAAATCGGACCGACGCAAGAAGAAGAAGAAACAGCAGGGCAGCGGAGCAACTTCCGCCATCTCTACCGTGCGTGGTTTTACTCCCAGGGGATCCGGCGACGAAGATTCGGATTTATCGGCTTCGAGCTCCAGAGCTCCTAGCTCAAAGCGGCACCCCGTGCCTACGAGCCATGGCAACAATGGCGGGGTAAGCGCCTTGAAGCTTCAGCTTGATTCTCTCGATATCTCGGGCGATGGTCCCCAAAACGGAGCTCCCAGTGACATTTGCTCCGCGACCCCAAGCAACGCCAGTGTTTGCTCGGACAGCGATCAGACCGAGGTCCTCACCAGTTACGAAGTGCCTCTGGACCATGATTATGTGAGCGCCGACGCTGCGGCAGAAGAGAGCTTTCAGAATCCCTCGAATGTTCAAGATGTACGCTCTCAGCTATGCCGCAAGATGACCACCGATGACTTCGAGCCACTGCTCTGCCTGGGCAAAGGCTCCTTCGGAACTGTTCTACTGGTGCGTCATGTGCTCACGGGCAAGCTTTATGCGCAGAAGCAGTTTCGAAAGGCCTCCATCACCGTCCACAAGAAACTTGTGGAGCAGACAAAGACGGAGCGTACTATCCTGGAGAGCGTGAATCGCCACCCCTTCGTCGTCAAGCTCTTCTACGCATTCCAGGATCACGAGATGCTGTATCTGATTCTCGAGTATGCCGAGGGCGGCGAGCTATTCACGCACTTGGCGATGGAAAGGATGTTCGATGAGGATGCGGCTGCCTTCTACATGGCGCAGATGGTTCTCGCTCTTGAGCACCTCCACCAGAACGTCGGGGTGATCTACCGTGACCTCAAGCCGGAGAATTGCCTCCTGGATCGACGCGGCCACCTTGTGCTGACGGACTTTGGCCTCAGCAAAATTGCTGTCGACGACGACGACCGCTGCAATTCGTCCCTGGGCACCATCGAGTACATGGCACCAGAGGTTGTCCAGGGCAAGTCATACGGCAAGGCCTGCGACTGGTGGTCTCTGGGAGCACTGGGCTTTGACCTGCTCACCGGATCGCCCCCCTTCCGAGCCAACAACAACGCGAAACTCCAGGAGAAGATCGTCAAGCAGAAACTGACCATGCCGTACTTCCTCGGTCCGGATGCTAAAGATCTGCTCACGCGGCTGCTTCGCAAGGAGCCCTCCAAGCGCCTCGGATACCACATGCCCAAGGACCTCCAGACCATCAAGAACCACCGATTCTTCCGCAAGATCGACTGGAAGGCCCTCGAGCGTCGTGAGCTCGACCCGCCCATCAACCCCGTCGTGACGGATCCCGCGCTGGCGGAGAACTTCTCTGTCGACTTTACTCAGCTGCCTCTCAGCCCCATGGTCGGCGGCTTCGACGATTCCATCACGGGCACTCGCCGACCGAGCCAGCCGGGCGGCGGACATGATGGACTGGGCGGAGAGAACCCCTTTGGCGGATTTAGCTTTGTCGCTTCGAGCAGCCTGCTTGATCATGGCCCTGGAATGATGACTGCTGGTTACTGAGCAGTTTTGGAGGAATTGACCATCGTGCCCAATCCAATCTTTTACTTTTGGTTCCTTATCTTTACCTTCTGGATCCTGGATATCATATTTTTCACTCCTTTCACAGGGTTAGCTTATTCTTTGTTACTTTCTTTTTTGGTGTGTAATTCAGCGCATTGCACTGCCATTACATACGCTACATTCTTTCTCCGAAATTTTATTTTCATTGCTATGCTTTCTCTTTCCAATTGTTCGTGATCCCTCAAAACGTAGACTAGATCCATCCACTATCGCAATGTGCATATTCAGAGAAAGCAACACGTCCAGTAGAAAGAAATTCTCATACAATTGGAACAACCAAGCACAGAAATCAAGCAAGTACATGAGAAGCTATAACTGCAGAAGCAAAAGATTCTTTGTTTTGTTTTATTTTGATAAAATTGATTTGTGGTTCTCCTATCTATTCAATCCATTTATGTATTTGCCGATTTTCAATTCCATGTATTAAGATAAGAAACTCGTTCGACTTGCGAAGTAAGCAAAGTATAGAAAAAAGAAATGAAAGATAATGCGATCAATATTTAGAGACAAAGATGATAGAAAGAAAAAAAAAAAGACATAAAACCGAAGATTGAGGCCAGACGATCCGATCATGGACGGTATGATAGGACATGATATGATGTATGTGATACGAAAGAAGGATAGCAAAAGGGGAGAATTGGATCATCAGGAAGAATAAATGAGTAAAAGGGAAGAGGAAAAGCAAAGATCCCGACTGATACAAAGCCGATGAACAAACTCCTGGGGGAAAAAATGAGGTGGGGAAGGGGAAGGGTAGAGGGAATTCTATTATAACTCTCCTTCTTCGCTCCCTCCACCCTCGTCATCCTTATCTTCCGGATTGTGAGGATTGCTTTGTGAAGGTGGGGGTGGAGGCGGTGGTGTGGGTTGACTGTCATAATACTGATCGGGTGGCGGAGGAGGAGGTTGCTGTTGTTCTGGTTCAGGCTGATCGTTAGGTGGAGGAGGTGGTGGATTCCTGTTGCCGCTGCTCCCGGCGTCTGAGGGACGACGGCGCCGGTCCGAGTGGTGATCATCGTGTTCCCATTCGTTACGGTATCGATCGGAGGATCGTCGTTCTGACCGTGGGGGGTCTCGAGATGATGACGATGGTGGAGGAGCCCCGTGGGACATGTTTTGTTGCACGATCTCATCGATTCGTTGCTGGATAGGATCGACAGAGGCTCCCGGTGTTGGGTTCCCTGCGGGTTGACTGTCGCTATCTCGTCGGGAGTAGGGTCGAGGAGCTGGGGGTAGGGGGTGTGGACGATGTTGTGTAGGTGGAGGATGAAGATGGCCGTTGGTATAAGATTGCGAAGAGTGTCGTCGCTGCGACGGGGAGATGGGCGCATCCGACCCGACGCGTTGTCGCTTAGGGGATCGATCGCTATGGTGGTCTTGCGAGTCGAGAGGATTCTGAGATTCCGAACGCCCTCTGCCTTCGTCCTCGGGCTCTCTGGACCGCTTCCGTCCGTTGACGGGATCTGCTTCGCGCGGAGTGTTTGCCGGGCTGCCAGCGCGCGGAATCCTGGTCTTCTCAGTACCCTCGTCTGAGATGATAGGGGTGGTCGGGTAGTACTGGCTATGTTTTTGCATGGCATTGTTCTCATAGAGCTGTGCCATTCTCGTACACGCGCGACGCACCTGGGTCAGATCCACGTCAATTTGCTCCCACCACGGTTGGTTCGAATCGTCGTCGGGAAAACCCACGTCGCAATGACGGGCGGCAGCGTAGAGAGCGGCGGCGGCAATGATACGGGCCGGAAACTGCAGACAGAGGACGGTGAACATGGAGTCGTTGACGAAAGCCCATGCCGCATTGCGAAGCGGCTTGTTCTCGTTGACGCCGAAAAAGCAGATGAAGTCGTACAGAATGCGGTACGGCTGCTCCAGCTGCAAATCGAAGCAGATCGCTTCCAAAACCATGTCCTCATGATGTAGGATAGTATCGCGCCACCTCCAGAACTCCTTGGACTGCTCGTCGACCACCAAGTTCGGCTGTTTCTGTGCCACTCGACAGCAAGCAACCACCAGTTCCCTCATGCGCCGGACATTCTCCTCCACCTTGGTTGCGAGAAACAGCGACGTGGCGGCAATCGGATAGGGATGCATTCCGGGTCGCTGCGGCAGGTCGACCATGCTGAAGCGCATGAAGAACCGGTGGAGATAGACGGCGGCGGTCGCGAGGGTAAGCTGGGGGAGCTTCAGCATGATGCCCACCTGGGTAATGAAATTGACCCCTTTACTGCGACTTGTGTTCTCCGCTTCCAGTTTCATACCGTCGAGCTGCGAAGGTGTCCGCGCGAGCTCCTCGTCGGTGAAGAGCCATTGGGATTGTATCTCAAGGAGGACGGGGTTCGAGGGCGCGGGAATGGGTCGGCGCTTGTCCGAGGGATGCGACGCTGAAGATGCCATGGAGAATGATATATGCTTCCGAGACGAGGGCCGTTAAAGCTGACAAGGCTGAAGACAAGACTGAGCGAGAGCACAAGCTGGGTCCAAGCATGCACGCACACAAAAAATTGTCAAGCAAGTCGGATTGACTGATCATCCACTTGGCCTAGGCGGTTCAAGTCAATGTAAAACTGACAGGTAGCTGAGGATTGATCTTTTGTTGGAAATTGCGAGGACTAGTATATAAAACATAAAGAGACTTTGTCAAGCATGACGCGACTGGCACTTCATCGCATCATGAAGACCAATCAATAGCACCGTTTTGTGCTTCAGGATTTAGGAGCATAGACCAGCCACCGCTGCTGTCGAAGTGAAGGAGGTGCAATGTGGCAGGAGGTGCAATGGAGGTAGATAAAAGGCAAGGGAGAGCTATTCACTGCGAAATTGCAGAGCTCTAATTATAATTTTTTTTTTCCCTGACGGCGGAGCGACACAGAGAGACGGAGGAGTTGACCGGTGACAAGGGAATGATCCGCAGGCGGAATGCGTCCCCCGGATCAATGGGTTATTCCGAACTCCCGGTCAAATTACAAACAACGAGGTCTATTATTCATGCATGCATTAGTTCTGTTGCATGAGGCTTCACATTTATACCATTTATTTCTTTGGAATTATCACGAAATAAGCATTCAGTACAGCTGTTCATATAAAACAATATAGAGTCAATTCTGTATACAACAGGTAAGACATGGATGCACAGGTGGTATCATTAATTCCCAAAATATCATAGGACCAGCTCTATTGCGTCCGTCGCTTTGCTCCAAACTCCGGGCTTATATGTAGACTTGATATAATAGTCCATAAACAAAATAACAAAACCGAAAACAAGATGCGGTTAAATATACGGGGGGACGAGAAGAATGTACACACGGGTCTTACTCTTCCTCGCTCACTTCACTCTCATCATCACTAGGGATGTGGTACTGATGCGATGATGCCCCTTGCTGAGAAGGCTGGCTTCGAGCTTCTTCTTCTTCTCGGGCGCTTTCCTCAAAGGCTGCTTCCATCTCTGCGGCCAACGCGTCGTCGTCTTCAACTTCTTCTTCGGCCACCGGAACGTGCGACCCGGGCTGCGTCCTTCCAGGCGCTGCGGGTCGTCCCCCATGTCCAGCGGGAGACGGGAGTCTCAGATCCTCGATCTCTTCTTCTTCGTCTTCGTTGTCATCGCCGACATCCATGCCTGGAGTGTTGTTCGACGAAAAGTGCGCGGGGTTGATGTTGAAGCGGGGGCGTGAAGGGGGTGGCGATCCCATGTCAATGATTAGATCTCCATCGACAATGATATTTGTCCCAGGCGACGGAACTGCTTTATGGGCCGATATAGCACCCGTTCCAAGATCGGGCGGCGGGGACGTCTTTGGCACTTCCACCCCAAGTCCGTCCAGCTGTTTCGCCTTCTCCGGGGCACGAGGCTTGGGCTTTGGATTGGGTTTAGAGCTCGTTGCGTTGTCTGGTTTCGCCGGTGCGGTCGGGCGTTTGGTCTGGCGCAAAGGATTCGCTTGCGATTTGGGCCTCGGCTTCGGACTCGGAGTAGGCTTGAGCTTTGGGCTGGGAGTGGACTTTATTTTCGGGCTCGCAGTAGGCCTCTTAGCCGTTGGCATCAGCAAAGGAGTATTGCCTTTGCTCGGTGCGGAATACGGTTCGGGAGTCGTATTGTCTGAAGCCGACTTGCTGTCGTCTTCCGCATTGTCTTTGGGAAGAAAATGGCGAAAATCATATGGGTTGCTGTCATCCGCCGGACCATCGTCATTTCCGCTCATGTCGTCTCCCGAGGCGTGGTCGTCCTCCTGCAACGTCCGCAACTGACGCAGTTCAAGCACTTGTTTACTTGTCCTGGCCGGAGCCGAGCGAAGATTGAAGTTGAGCTGAGCTGCGACCGGCTCCAGGACGAACGCCTTGCGTTCGGCATCGAACACCAAAACCAGATTGTTCTCCTCCGACCCTGAAACAGCCTGCTCAGGGTCCACGCTGCCTTTATACAGATGCTCGGCATTCTGTGATCCGTCGGTGATCGTCAGATTATATTGGTCTTTGACGCGAGAGGGTTTGATGACGGATCGCTGCAGCGGATTCGTAGATTTCGACTTGTGGTTGTACTGTATATGGACAAACTTGGAATGCGAGGCATCCTTTTTTCCCGCCAGCTTGTCGCCCAATATTATCGGGTATTCGGCTTGTTTGTTTGGGTCGATCAACCCGTTGGAGGGAATAGCGGAGGCAGCCATAGGGAATAGGTTGAGCGGAATGTTTATATATGTAAACCGAGGCTTTCTTTCAAATATACAAGTCCTTCTGTCATACAAACTATAAGAAGGTCCTCATTCTTGTGGAAGTCTCCGGGAGAAGGGGGAGGTGGAGGGAAGGAAGAGGAAGGCGCCGCAGGTAGCGGACCGAAGATCACCGCCAGGGAGAAACGTCACACAAAACACAGCTTCGAAGAACGAGGAACAAAGAATGTTGGAGAGCCAGCACCAACCATGAGCGGAAGGGGGTTTCAGACGACAACAAAGGCTGTACAATCATACAATGCGGAATCCATAGAAGGGGGGAGGAGGGGAGAAGGGAGAAAGCAGTGGAAAGAGAGGGAGGCCGAGAGAGCGAGAAGGTCCAGACAACGTTGAAAGGCGGAGGTCAGCCGGCGCCCGACACTAGCGCCCTTTTAGGTTTAGGGTGGGTGTGCTGACCTCCCCTTTTTAGAAACCTCATCCGGTGGCTGTTTTTGTTGGGTTTGTTTCGGTTTGCTTTGTTTGTTCTTTCGCCCGATCTACAAGCGCTTGTCCGAGCGTCTTGCGTCTGAATGGTTATTGCCTCCTCCTGTGAGCTGTTCCAGGCGTCCGGCCAACGCTCGGTGTTTCTGTGTCACCTCTTCCCATTCGTAAGCGATCTCGTCTCCGTCTTCTCCGTCACTCAACTCCGTCAGAATCATGCCGAAGTCTCCCCCAAGTCGCCCTAAACTGGCAGCACAGTACAGGACCTGCGTGAGGAGACTCTCCCGCGAGCTTTTGTCCTGGACGTTGGGGAGATATGCCCGCAATGTACCCGTTAGTAGCTGAACCAGGTGCATGGGGAAAGTTGCAAGGGCCGAAGGAAGTGACTGCAGCGGGTCATCCGGACGAACCGCGGTCGTCGTCTTAGTGCGTGCATCAATTCCCCGTAATCCCGCCACGGCTAGATCCGACCCAGACTGGTCCGGGGTAAAGATGCTTTTATATAATGAAACGATCGCGAAGCTCTGCTCGCGGAAGATTTCAATATATCGTTTCAGAAACTTCTCGGTTTGGTGCCCCGCAGACCACGAGGTAGCCGTGCCGTCCTTCTTCTCTAGACTCTGTGCCCTCCGCTGCGTCTCCTGATCTGCGAGCTCCCGCAAGGGATCCAATGCCTCCAGCGTAGACACTAGATTTGCCAGTCTGCAGATTAAAAACAAGGCCCCCAGCGCACCTTCCCCGGAGCCGGTCCCACCATCGCTACGGAGGTTCTCCAATTCGGGCGCAACTCGACGCATCCATCCTACCGTTCTCATGGCCGCAGCGAGTCGAAGATTTTGAGTCCGGAGACCAGCAATAAGGTTCGTAGTCATATTCTTCATGGCGTCCTCGGCTTGGAGAACGACATCTTTGACCAGCGGCGAATCGGGGTATAGGGTTTGCAGTCTTTTGATATGAGCGTATAGGTCCAAAGCGGCAGAGTAGGTTGTGGAAAATGAGCCCGCCGTCGCACCCGAGCTAGCCGCGGCAGATGAGACCGTCGTCGACAGTAGAGTGGGTAGCTCTAAGATATCAGAGAGTCGGTCAACGTTGCGCGCCAGCTGCATGGCCTTTTTGCGCTTCTCCAGCGCTGCATTTTCCGCGGCACGGTTATACTTGGACGCGAATTGGACGGCTTCTTCGTCGAGTCTCGGGATTGCATCTCGAAGTTGCTGGGCGTCTCGCGTCAACTGGGGAATTGAGGTGCGTAGGTGCGATAGACTGTCGGAGGAGGCGATGAAAGTTTTGTGCGAACGATTGGATAGGGCCTGTAGAGAGAGCAAGGTGGAGTGAGAGGACTGCGCTAGCGACTGGGGTTCTGTTTCTTGCAACGCCTGGAGAGAGAGGGTGGGTAATCGATTGAGATATTGGGCCGTGGTGACGTTGTGTTGAGGCACCAGAGGAGAGCCATCCCCGGAGGACAGATGTGGGGTTAGGAGCTCATACAAATAGTCGGCCATCGTGTCAATGCGGTGCAGAGTAAGGTAGAAGTGACGCGGAGGAATTGGATCTGGCCAGATGCCCGGCGAGACAGCGGTACGGCGGGCGAGGCGGCAACTTGCGCAGCATCTCCGACGGCAGCCTGAGGCCAGCAATATTCGTTATTAGTAAAGCACGAGCGTCAAACGGCTGACATCACTTGTCCCGCTAACCGGATCCAGTCATTCTCAGGTACTTCCCTTTCACGCGGGCCCGCACTTGTTCTTTTTCTCTCCTCCTGATCTTCTCGGTTTGTCCTCCAGATCCATCTCGGCCTCAAGGAGCTGGCTAGGAAGATCACGGTGGGCGCTTAGTGGTAGCGTCTTTCTACATCTTCCCTCTATTTCATCAACCTGATCTGCACCCAACCCCGCCTCTCTACATACCCGCAACGCCGTCAATCATGGGCAAACCACGGGTGAGCTGCTTTCTCGCGTCTTTCCCTCTTCTCATAGAATACTAATCTTCTCATACCTTTCAGATGATCATTCTGGTGCGTCATGCTCAGTCGGAAGGGAACAAGAATCGTGAAATCCACCAAAGCATCCCCGACCACCGCGTGAAGCTCACCGCTGAGGGACATCGGCAAGCCCAAGAGGCAGGGACTCACCTGCGAAGCCTTCTGCGACCCGATGACACCATCCATTTCTTTACCTCACCGTATCGACGGACCCGGGAGACCACTGAGGGGATTCTGCAGTCTCTGTCTTCCGATAGCCCCTCTCCAACCCCCTTTCCCAGGCACACGATCAAGGTCTATGAAGAACCTCGACTCCGCGAGCAGGATTTCGGAAACTTTCAGCCATGTTCGGCGGAGATGGAGCGAATGTGGTTGGAGCGTGCGGACTATGGTCACTTTTTCTATCGGATCCCGAACGGTGAATCGGCTGCCGATGCCTATGATCGGGTCAGTGGGTTCAACGAGTCGCTATGGCGTCTCTTTGGAGAGGACGACTTCGCCAGCGTCTGTGTCCTGGTCACCCATGGGTTAATGACGCGGATTTTTCTCATGAAATGGTACCACTGGAGCGTAGAATACTTTGAAGATCTGCGAAACATAAATCATTGCGAGTTTGTCGTCATGAAACTCAACCCGGATAACGGAAAGTACGTGCTGCAGAACCAGCTACGCACCTGGTCTGAGCTACGAAAGGAGAAGGAAGCGGAAAGACAGCAGGAAAGGGCTGCCAAAGGGCTTGGGCCGACGACACCTTTAACGCCGTCTGACCACTCGGTGCCAATTAGGCGCACATGGGGCGGTTGTCCTGACGGATGTAACCATGGCGTGCGGAGAAAAGGCTCGGTGCGATCATCTCGACCCAATGCTCCGGACCCGCATAAGAGACAGAACGAAACCAGCCGAGGCGGCGCCACTCAGGAGAACAAGGTTGATCATCACCAAGAGCCGTCGTGCACAGTTTCCGCCAAGTCAACAAACCAGGTGGAACAACGGACGCTGACAGCTCCTGAGCCGGGGTTAGGAGATCGCTCGACAGAGGCGAAGCCTGTGGAGAAAACTATTCCCTCTCCACCACGGAGACATGATTTCCACAGGCAAGATACATCCGTGACGACGCATGTCTCCCATGTCAGAATGTTATCAAATGATGGGGCTGATGGCACCGAGAATGACAACACTTTGACCAACAGCAATTGCAATGACACGCCGAGCTCCGCTATTCCCCCATCATCTGGCCCATGCCCAAGTCCGATTCCCAAACGTCCGGGACTGGTGCACTTCCACCGCGACAGTGAGGATCATCTCCTCCATCCGCCACGGTCAAACTATGGTCTTTTTCACCTTGGTGGTCGGGACGGGGGCGGTTCTTTGAGCGGAGCGAACAGCCTTGCTCCCTCCGAGGACGAGCATGAGATCAAGAAACGCACTGTCCGTCGACCTCTCCAGCATCAACCCAAATCTTCCCAGGATCTTGGCAACGACGGCGACGACGAAGGCAGCGGACAGCATCAAAAATTACGTCGATCGCGATCCCACAATCATCACCATCACCATCACCACCAGTACCACAATCACCGCTATAATCACAATCAGACCTTGCCTCCGGGCAGGCGACATCTCGCGCAACAAGTAGCCATCAATCTGACTGAACGAGGCCAAAACGACCATGACTACGACGGTAACGACGACTCTTCTATCCAGAGTCAGAACGAGACCCAGCTACAGCATGGATACCAACATGATGACTACGACCACGACCACGACCACGACCATAACGGCAACAGAACCGACGACATCGGCGATGACTCTACTTTCGAAGCTCAACGAAGAGAAGACCAAAGCATCCGAGGAAGCGTATACTAGCCTAATAAATCGTGCTTAGCTCTTGTCATTCAACGACACAGAAGCATGCTCGTCCTAAGCAACACCACCACCCTCTCTCTGACTTTAATGAACCAAACAATCTCCCACGACCACAAGCCGCTCTCTGAGATCCTTATTTCTTATAAGGTATCTTGCCTTCGTTTTCCAAATACTTCACTATCATTCGGTTCTTCAGTCTTATTTTTTCCGGGCTCGCTTTCCTCTACATGTTTTTGGTACTGATACCCATTTCTAAACTTCCTTTACTTTTACTATAACTAGTTAGTTGCATATTTTTTACCTTATTAAATTGCACTCCTATACTTGATGAATATCATACATCCCTAGATTCTTCTCTTTCCTTAGTCACCTACCTCTTTCTGCCTTTGTTCAGAAAAGTCATTTCTTTCGTTCTCTCTTCCTTCCTTCCTTCCTTCCTTCCTTCCTTTCTTCCTTGCTTCCTTGCTTGGGTCTCATTCATTCCATCACCAACAGAATATCTTACATAGCCAACTCTTCCGGGTTACCAGCTACCTAACGTTCATTATACCTTACTTTGTCACATACATACACCCTATTAGAAGAAAAGAAGTTGCTTTCTTTTTGTTACCCCTGTCTCTAATTTACTCTAAAAAAAAAAAAAAAAAAAAAAGATGCCGTTGGGGAGGGAACGGGGTGCACTGAATACGACGGACGAGAGCAATAAGAATCAATCATTACATGGATGGTCATTAGCTTGAGCGTAAAAATTCCCAAAGAAAATATTGTAGAAGAATCAATCCCCTGAAGGAACTACTACTAAATCTAACTTAACCAGAATCCCTAATAGCTCCCTCCTTCTGAACTGCTCACTATCGTAGCTAACCACCATCCACCATCTAAACACTCCATCAAATGTAAAACAAACACAAAAATTCCCCCTTTACGAAACAAGCAAGTCTACGGAAAGGAAATAGAGATAGCAAAAAATTCCAGAAAGAAAAAAAAAAGGGTAGATTTATTTTTTTTTGATCTTTTTCCCGCAAGTCATAGGTTTGCTTCTGGAAGTTAATCAAATCAAAAGTCTAACTTACATTCAAGAGAAAGCAAAGAGCAAGAAAGAAAAAGTTGAACAGAATAAAGAGATGAACAAGAGAACACAATGGCACAGGTTGTTCAATCACTATTGAGAAGGAAGAGAAAAAAAAAAAAAAAAAAAAAGAATCAAGAATGGACAATAGAAAATAGACGATTGGGGGTGTATCATTTTTTGGGACATGAAAAAAAAGGGTAAATTGAAACAGTTCATCGAAGACAATCGTAGAAAGAAAAGAATAAAAGAAGTAGACCACAACTCAGCAGTCCTTGAAGATTGACAACTCCGAACAAAGCTGGGTTGAATAAGAGAAAAAGAATCAAGCACGACATAGACAACAAAAATTGAATCTGTCAACCGGAACATAATAATGCAAGACAGCGGGGAATCGAGATAGACAAATTGAAGATATTAACGCCGTTGTACTCAAGGCAAAGATGTGAGAGATGATGAAGAGCAAACCAATGTGCCAACAGAACGAAAAGTCAGGGGAAGGAGTCTATGGAATAACATTCGCCAGGTGAAATGCCCAACCCAGAGAAGAAGATCAAAAGTAGTGGAGAAGACAAAACAGAAATGAGCGCAGTAGGGTAACAAAAACGAAGATCATAAATGTCGTGACTTTTCACTGCAGAAACCCAGAGGCTCCGAGGGGGTTCTTCCCCTTGGAAATAACGCTCTGCACACGATGAACAAAAGCTGTTCATAAACAACGAAATCGTATCAAGTCGAGAAAGAAACGAGGCTATGCCGTATCGTAAATGCGTTGTAGAGCTGAGTTGTAGATTTGGCAAAGTCGACCCAATATCGCTGCTTGAAACTTTTTTTTCGGAATTTTTTGTGCTTTTCGGGCAGGACACAAAAAAAGACGGCTGCAGGAACTTTTCAACGAAGATAAACCGAAACTGACGAGAGGTGGGATTATCATCAAAAAAGAAACAAAAATAGAAGGACACGGTATCATCAGAACAGAGGGAGAGAAGAAGAAAAAGTAGTCTAAAAAGAAGTAGGCGAGCAATTAGAAGAAAAGAGCCAACAGAAAACCAACAGATGACCGCCATCGAATTACAGTCGGGAGCATGGTACATCAGTCGAGTTTTGTTCTTGTTTTTTCTTTTTCCTTTTTTTTAACCAGCAAGGATCGGTTGCATAGCACCAAACGGACCAGCGCACATGTAGTTTTCGATGTGCTTGGCACAATACAAACATCCGCAGGAGGAACCGTGACCAGTCCAGACACTCTGTGCAAAAGGCAGAGCATAGGACGGCGTGTGATGGTAAGACGGTGGCTGCGAGCGGGGTACCTGCGGGATGTATTGCTGGGGAGGCACCCAGGTCCGAGAATAAGGCGGAGGAGGGTTAGCGTACGCCCACGGCCCAACAGTGTAATAATCCGGCGTGTTGGGACCACTGTGAGGAGCAGAAGGAGGCGAGTACTCTGAAGCCGCAGGGTTTAGCCAAGAATTCTCAAAGTTGGTGCTTCGCTGATACTGCGGAGGAATGGGACCTTCGGGGGAAAGCATGGGCTTGGAGACTCTCGAACCGCGAGAAACATTGGTGTCAATCGGGGCCAAGTTATGGCGCGTTTCTTGAGCGCGGGCCACGGTCTTCGCACGCCAAGTTTCCCAGTGAGAGCGCCACGATGAGAAGCCGTCCTGCTTGTCGTAGATGCGGTCGTGAATCTTCCATTCAAAGGCAAAGAGCCAGTCGAGCTCCATGGAGTTCAACTCGCTCACGGGGATGTTGCTAACCTCCGCCCACGATTTGTTCTGGAAGGTGTTGTCGTCCAGGAACTTGCTGCCCAGAAGCAGGGCAACGGTGAGCATGCGGTAGACCTGGCCACTTCCCGAAGCGAACACCTTGGCGGAAGAAAGCATGCGCATCCGGCTGGCCAGATAGTAAAGGCCCAAGAGAATGGTCGAGCTCGGGAGGCGAGTCGACGACAAAACCTGGAAGACGTATTTCCGGAATTGAGGCGGGACCGAGGTTCCTGGGTAGACGCTTCGCGCGAAGTCAATATCTGCTAGGTTGATCTTGGTGATGTACAAAGCATACATTCCCTGGGCCATCTCGGCCACGAAGTCGGACATCTGATCCATCTCATAATCCAAATGGGCGGCAACGCCTCCAGTGGCCTTTTCCTCCTTGCGCGGTTGCTGTTGTTCGGGCTGACCCATCATGTCTTGTCGGCGGTACTGCGACGAAATGCCGTTGTCCATCGGGGGCAATTGAACGTTGCCCCCACGGATGGGCGGCAGAACGTTGGCGGCGGCCATGGGACCGAACATAGGCTGGTTCATCGCGGCGGCCATATCTCTGCCAGTACGCATCGAGTGGGCAGATTGAGGGTGCAAGTTCATCGGAGTGGGTTTGGCGTAGTAACCTGACTGGGAGTACTGCTCGATAAATTCACAACCGCTCTGAGAATAGCGAGGAGGAAAAGCCGAGGGGCCCATGACGTAGAAAGGTTGCTCGGTTTCCAATCGACCACCACTCGTGATATGGGGAGGAGTAGGAGGGAAGCCCGTCTGGAGGGCAGGGGCGTAGAAAGACGGCATAACAAGAGCGGGGGGGGGGAAAGAAACGAAAAAGAACAGAAAAAGAGAAAATGAAAATAAAACCAGTTCAGGACGGGGACGGAAGACGGTAATAGTACTGTACAGTACAAACAAGATCCTCTCAGTCAGCAAAGAGAAAATTCCTCAAAGCGAAAGGATATCTCAACCAACAAGGGGGGCAGGGAGAGCAATCAAGTTGAAGACAAAAAGACAGATACGAACCGTCTAAGCGTCCACCACGCCCTGATCCTGGGGGTGAAGAGCGGTGCTCAACGAGCCGTGGCTCTATGTATGTCGCAGTCAAAGTCTCTTAGATGAATAACATGGATATACAATTCAGTGAAACAACCAAGTGTAAAGAAATTGGAGTGAGAAAAAAGAAGTTCAGCGAAATGAGCGTGAAGAGCGGTCGAAGCTGGCGTGTTTGGATTGTTCTTCCTTTCTCTGTTCCGTGTCTTTCGGGAGGTGAGAACCTGTCACTTTTTTTCGTGTTGACTTCCCGTATGAAGTCTTTGGGAGGACACGAGATGACTCAAGCCGATGAAGATATGTTGCGGATGAATCGGAAAAAGGGTTGACGGTATGAAGTCACCTGGGGTGTGAATATAAGAGATATTACACACAGCGGGACAATTGAAGATTGGAGAGAGGAAAATTCGTGGGAGGCGAGACGGCGAGAATTGAGAGGTTTTCTTTTTTTTTATCGAATTCAATGTCTGTCTTCTTTTGAAGAAGCAAAGAAACAATTAAGAAAAAAAAAAAAAAAAAAGTTAAGATCGAATCAAACAATTTCTCCCGCGTCAAGTGGAAATGCTCCGGACCACGATAACAACGACACTTAGTGAAAAGCTCGTTGAAAGAAAAGGAGGCGGAAAAGAGGAAGCAAAAGGAAGAAGAGGGAAGGGAAAAGCGAAGAGTTGTGGAAGTTCAAGAACCAAGGGGAAAATGGCGACTGAACGTGGAGGAGGGAGGATGGGGAAAGGAAGTAGAGGAGAGAGGGAGGGGGAAGAAGGGAAGGAAGTGAGGACGGAGAAGAGAAGAAAAGCCGTCGAGGCGACTGACTAGTGGTAGGAGGTGTCAGAGTCGGTCGGCCCTTAGGGAGAGTTTGCAGGGAGGGTGGACGGTGGACGGTGGGCGGTGGTGAAGATCTCCGGGCTTGTTAGTCAGACTCTGGCTAGCCAGGTCTTGCTCTCTCGAGTCCCTTTTGATTAAACAAACCATTTTATTTTTATTTCTTTTGATTGACTGCATTTCTATCTACGGAATACACCATACAGAGTAGTCTAATTTAATTATTATCATATAAAAGTCCCTATTAATCCCCAGTCCTTCGTATATCAAAATCTCTTCTCTCATAAAAATATTTGATCATACGGAGTAATAATAAAAATAATAATGATTGTACTGGTTACCCAGGATGTTCGACTTGCCTACCTTAGTTACTCACTGCCACCGGCTAAGGAAAAAGAAAGGAAAGGAAAAGAAAGACAAGAGTCGGTTCGCCCGTAACCACCGACCAACCCCTAAAGAAATTTCTTTGGGCGCGAGCTTTAAGGATTGGTTTAATAAATCCCACGGCCGAATGTGTATGGTCGGGCGCGCGGGTGGGCGGTGGATTCTCTTGAATTCCACTGTTTTATTTAATTCTATTTTTTTTTTTTTCTGAAAGGGTTTGGGTTTGGTTTGGTCTTGTCGGCCGGTCAGGAGGGCCCGGAATGAAAGGGTTGAAAATCCAATCCTGAGAAAATAAAATAAAAATCAAAAAGCCCACCTGAGCATGACGAAGGCCCAGGATTGTCACATCCAATTTTTCTACCGCCTGCCTACAGAGTCCCGACCGCCCACCAGGCCACCGCAACCCCCAAAGGGCTCAAACCAACCAGAAAAAACACTGTGCGAAAAAGAGAAACAGTGGAAGATGTGGGAAAGGAGGCCAGCCAACCTGTAAAGTACCAGTATGGGAAAAGAACTTGAATGAAGCGATGTGTTTTAGAGTTTTGGATTATATTTTTTTTCTACTTTCTTCTATGATCTTAAGAATTCTTTTTCCTTTTTCATGAACTCCATCGTTCAGTTAGTGTCCAGTCTACGGTGGTTAGTCTAGGAGTAGTTGTACGCCGTAACCCAGAAAAGGGAAGCTTGACAAGTTGAGTGCAGAGGGCTCCGTACAGTAGAATACAGAAAGGGAAGAGAAGACCAAAAAAAAAAAAAAAAAAAAAAAAAAGGAAAGCGCCCCGTTGGGTGGTACTCTAAACCTCTCAGTGACGATGGTCGGTGACCCGAACCAAAGAAACACCCTCAAGCCCAGAACAGCGACTGTGGAGCCTGTTTGGATGTAAAGAACAAAGATTGGAAGAGAAGAGTTGATTATTCAGCCGTCAGAGACAGAAAAAAAAATAAAAATAAAAATAAAAAAAGAAGGGAAGAAGCAGCCCTGATGTAATAATTATTCGGATTTCACGCTTACATTGCATCCTTTCTCCCCTTCCCTTTTGATTCCCGCGTTAATAATCAATCTTCCGGGAGCAAATAGATAGGCCACGCCGGAAGATCAAGCCAATGACAATGGAGGCTTTTTGATATATGGGATTAATTGCATGGCATGGGGAGGGGGTGCACTATGGGGCGCTCTGTGTTCTGTATTCTGTAAGGATAACCTCACCGGTGCAGCCCGAAGGTTACAGACGGATATCCAGACAGAACCAATTAGTCAGAAGATCTAAATTAAACAATGGTCCGGCACTGCTTTTGTCGGGGGCTGCGTGCTCCGTAGGCTGCAAAGTGCTAACGTACTGCTAGCATCGGTTTAAGACTTTAAGGGGTTCTCCAGTCCAACGGCCAGAGGGAAGGACTAATGGAGGGTCGGGAAACAGAAGAGTCTAGTAGCAACAAGGCTAGTAGGGTTCCCGTTGGGGAGGTTGGCATTATGAGACTTGCCGCAGGAGCCGTTTCTGGTTGAGAGAACACGCGAGATTACCATGGATTCAGGTAGATGCGGTTACTAAGAATAAATGCATACGGAGTGTGTACGGTGTAATATGTATGGAGGATTCTAGAGACGATCGGCCTTCAATTCTGGAAGATTGGCATTCATTTTACGGAGTACATACGGAGGACAGAATTATAATTATAATATAACATTAATAAAGGGAACAGAAAGAAAAAAAAAAAAAAAAAAAAACCATTGTCAGGGGAAACTTCATAAACCCACCACCACTTCATACTCCGTAGAGTGGACAAAGTTCCCCTCGAACGGTGACCAACGAACCGCAACCAGCCCCATCTCAGGATCAAATTAAAAGCCACGGAGTCACACGGACCAGGCCATCAATGGTCCATGGTGGTCAGTTGGAAGGAAGAGACTTTCTCCCCGTACTAGAGAATAATCATAATTCAATAGTACTGGGTAAGAAGGTGGGACTGGGACGTGCATTTGTGTCTTTCACGTCTCCCCGTGCTAAAAAAAGTCAAAGCATGAAGGAGAAAATGAAACAATTGAATACCAAACCGGTGTACGGACTAGTAAGCCGAAGTGGTGGTGCCTACGGAGCAGGCGGTAGGCAGGTGCATTATCTTTCTTTTGCAGATGACACATCTCTTTACGGTGCTCTAACTAGTTTCTCTACTTGGGTACTGTGTAGTTAGTTGCTGAGTCAAAATACAAAGTACTCGTTCTTCACGGTCCAAGAAATTACTGGCGGACCGAAAGATGCCTACTGAGGATGATCCGGTGGCGGGGAGAAGAAGAAACATCATACGTCGGACTAAGAGTCATGACCGCACCTTGCCCCAAGAGCAGACAAGACTCCGAACACAAGCAGAGAAGGGGGAGTACTTCGTAAGTGGTGGCAAGTTGCAGCCTCATTTCGAACTCGAGCACCCGAATAATCCAAAATCCATCATAATCAACGTAAAATGACACACGACGGCAAGATTTTTGCCTGGCGATTACTCATCTTCTGCCTGCAGTCTGCACTTGGCCAGGAAGTGAGGTCCAGGATGTTGGATTGGCTATGTCATCTTACTCTCCGAATTGCTTCTCCGGCAAGGGAGATACATACACATAGACATAGTATGTACACATACATACGGAGTACTCGTACATACTGTGTAGGCAGTCAGCCTGGAACTCCCGCCTCCTACATTCCAGACCAAACAATGAGATCACAAGGCGGTTGCTGCGCCGACGTCAGTGACTGGAATGTTCGTTCCTCCTCCGTAAGAGTAGGGATAAGGGCGAACTCCCCCTCAGTCTCTCACAGTCACAGCCGTCGAACTCGAGCATCTGACTCATGGGCTGCCTCGTAGAGCACCCAATACAGAACAACGCAGGGCGGCAACCAACCCAGTAGTAGGTAGCAGGTAGCACTCAGGCGGATCTTCATTCTTCTAGAATTTGCCGTCCTCCCCGCCCTGAGGACCAGCAGGCAAAGAAAGAAAGGGAGGCGTCTGGTCTGGCGATCGTTTGTCGTTGAGAGAGAGTGGTCCCGTGTGCCTTGAGGCAAGGCCACCACGTCGACGACGAAGATTGAGTATGATTAGTAGGTGGCCATTTATTATGATTGACGGTCGACCTGGCTACCAATCCGGTCCAGCTGCCCGTAGCCGTGGGCGTGGCCGTGTCCAGGTCCATGCATATCATCTCCGGCGTATCATCTGCTCTGCCCTGTTCTTGCCTTCTGGTTTGGAGGGAGGTTGGTTGGTTGATCTGGTGTGGATTGATTATCGTATCAAATTTTTTTTCTTTTTTTCTTGATGTCGGGTAGAATACCTAATAATAGGGGGATATTATACGGAGTACACGGCGAACGCTACGGAATATGACCTCCGCTCTACCGCGCATTCTCCCGGGGATATATCGTAGACATAGGCATTGATAGATGGAGAGATGTCAATTACGTTGTTCGTAGTGTCAATGTCAGTGTCAATATGCCCGTCCGTACGAGATACCTTAGAAGATTATATATCGCCACACCACCATCTACGAACTTCCTCCATGATGATTAGTTATCGTATCCAGTCAAAATCAAGAATCAACTCACCTGTCAACCTGAAAAAGAAAAAAAAAGCAAACCCAATGAAAAGAACACCGCCCTGCGCCTGCGCAATGTATGTACTCATCCGATTCTGTCTATCCTGCCCGCATCCCAAAACAGTAATGGCCAGATGCCAGCCAGTCATTATGATTGCTGCACTCATTTATTTATTTATCTGATGGTTATTAATTAATGCGATTATTATCATCAACCCTCAGCACAACGACCAAAATTCCCGCAACCTCCATGCTTCTTTAAGTCTACTTCTTACAGATACAGATGCAGACACATAGCATGGCCGACGGTAGTTGAACCTTCAACTTACCTTACTCTGTTCGCGATCTTGCACACCACTCCAGTTCGGGAAAGTGGGGGTTCCCCATCGCCTTCTGTACTCCTTGATGGCTGCCCGACCATCGTCGTTCACTCATCCATCACCTTGATTAATGAAGTTCGTTCAAAGGGAAAGAAAAGCATGACCCTGAAAAGGCAAAATTAAAATAAAAATCAATCCCAGTCCAGGGACTTGGAGGTCCTGAGAACACCCGACCTTGATATCCGAACCTCCAATGAACCACAGCCGATGGATGATGATAATTCCCTCATCCCTCATCCCTCATCCCTCATCCCTTATTCCCCTACTCAGGACGGATGGAGTAGGCACATACTCAGCACATACATACATACACATACCTAAAACCTCGATAAGTAAGCTAGATAGTTGCAACCAGCCCCTACTCCATAAACATACAAAGCGCCCGAACATGATACTGCATACACAAGACGGAGGATGCCCGTCTTCTCCCCCCTCGGCGCCGCGCTTCGGTAGAATATCCAGAACAGAACAGGCCCCCCCCCCTTGAACTTCCTGCACCTCCCCCTCTCCGTCGGGTAATTCAGGAACAGAAACAGAACAAGGAAAGAAAAGGAACATGGAATCGAACCGAACCGAATTGAACTAAACCCTTCCCATCCCACCCTAAACTGTCGTTTACCCCTCCCTGCCTCCCTACATAACTACTATGTATGTACTAAAGTGTAGCCGGACAGACGGATGCATCTTTTTATTTTTATTTTTATTGTTATGGTACGCATGGCATGGGCATGGTTTGGTATGGCATCATAAGACCTTGACTTTGACCTTTACCTTTCTTTACTTTAACCGTCCTGAAGATAGTCAGTCACACGGCTACCTGCGGTTATGGTGGTAGTTGTGGGTGCACTGCATTGAGACTATTATCCTCGAATTCAATATAGTAACTCATTTGTTTACCACCTTTATACAGTATAGTCGGCACATGCTCACTACCTAACTGAATTGACTACCCCATCCCCCTTGACTCAAGTAGTCAGGATAGTATAGACGAATAAACAATGGCCCCGATGCTCGAACCCCGCGGACAGGAAAGAACCGGGTCTGACTCTTGTCTTGACTCACCTCACTGTGAATTTGACTGTTGCTGGCTGCAAGCGGGGGAGAGCGGCACCGCACCGCCCAAACCAGGCATTCACTTCATGTTCTTAAATCAATGTATTGATATAAATCTAGCTTTAAATTTTTTTTTTTTACCATTGTATCTATGCAACATAACGCCTAGCTTTTGTTTTGTTTTACCTATACCGGCCACAAGAAAATCAACAGAACAGAAAAGAATCAAATCAAGAATCACAAGTGGCAAGATGAATCAGACAACGGTCTATCTGGCACCCTCCTTGAAAGGGGGTCCTGCCAGATGAGATGCATGCATAACTATGCGTGTATGTGTTCAAAACGATGAAAGGGAGACAGAGCATAAAAGCCCAGAACGTAGTGGATATCATCGAAATAAAAGAGAAAAAGGAAAAAAAAAAAAAAAAAAAATATAAGCCAGAAAACTCAAGCAGAAAAGAGGGGGAAAGAAAGAAAAAATCACTGCCCGGGATAGGTAGATAAGTTGAAGACCACAAACCAGTAAAGGCCCTGATGATAGCTGCTGAAGGCCTTTTTTCCAGTGGTTTGTGCCGTTTCCCTTTCCCGGGTCCAATATACTTCCAGCAAACACCAGTCCGGTCACCAATTGCAGATGTTCATAAACATAAATAAGGAAATCTCGTAATTCGTTGAAGCCAGTTTTCTATACACCCACTTGTCCATTGTCCAACATCGACATCGGACCTATTGGTCCTTCAAACTACCGATCAGATTGCGCAACGCATCAAGGATGACCGCCTCATCTTTCGGTTCTCCTCCGGGGAAGGAACTCTCCGTCGCCTCGCCTAGCACACGAGCACGCGAACTCTTAAGCACCTCTCGAATATAGTTCTTATCCTCGTAGTCTTCCATCAGCACCGCTTCGAAATCGTCAATGGCTTTGTTGGCCCGCTCATTGAACGACAACGCTTCGGAATGGTCCATGGGTCCTCCCGGTCCAGGGTCGCTGGGCGCAACGTTGTGATTGGGTTGGTGCTGGATAGGAGGACCAGAAGCAGGGGGCAGGTTCTGCTGCGGTTGGGGAGGGTAACTTGACATCGGCGGAGGATGTTGCGGCGGGTAAGGAGACTGATGTGGCGGAGGTGGCTGGTGCTGTTGCGGCTGCTGATGGTGGTGCTGCTGATGTTGCTGTGGTAGCGGTGGCGGCGGTTGATGATGAGGATGGTGATGTTGTTGTTGTTGCTGCTGATGCTGCTGCGGTTGTTGAGCCGGAGGTGGCTGCGGTACCGGCTGATGCTGCTGCGGTTGCGGCTGTGATGATGGCTGTGGTGGCATGGTCTGCTGCGGCGGTGGCGGTTGTGTTTGCTGCGCTTGTTGGAATTGGACCAATTGCGGCGGAGGATCGGAAGCATAGGGGGAAGTGTAGGTGGACGGAGTGGTTTGAGCAAAAGCAGGCGGAAGGTTGTTTCGGAGCGGAGTGGGGATGGGGAACGGGGTGGAGGCGGCCTGAGGTAGCGGGGGGAAAGGACTTGGTTGCTGCGACTGCGGCGGCGGCGGCGGCGGCGGCTGCTGCTGCTGCTGCTGCTGCTGTTGTTGTTGTGGCTGCTGTGGCTGCTGCTGCGGAGGAGGCGGCGGTGGTGCTGCCGCTGGAGTAGGAGGAGGTGCTGGCGAAGGCGCAGTGTATGGATTGGATGGCGGCATTGACGGGAATTGAAAGTGCGCGTTGGCCATGCCCGTTTGCCCATTGGGCTGGCTGGCATACGGCGGATTCATTTGAGGCATGTACTGCGGAGTGGCGGCCGGCATCGAAGGCTGAGAGACCGGCGGCGGAGGCGACGGGCGTCTCTTCTTCTCCTTCTCGACCGAGGCGCCCGGTCGTAATTGCCAGGACCATCCCTTGCCGTCTCGTTCGGCGTGCATGAAGAGATGGCTGTTGCCGTTGAGATTGTGCCGTACACTGGACGTCCAACCCTCGGTTTCGCATTTGAAGCGGAAATACGGGTACTTGAGTTTCAAGGCGCGGTAGATTTGCTTGAGAGTCATAGGGGTACCAGCCTCGGTGAGCGCATCGAAAATGAGCACCGCATAATTGTACGGCGGCTTTGCGAGATCCTCCGGCGTGTATGCCGACTCGGGCGGGTAGTTGGGCGATGGCGACCGGGACGGCTTGCGCTTCTTGACTGGGGGAGCCTTGATGAAGTCCTCTGGTCGTTGCTCCATGGGGAATTGGCCTCCTTCCGTGGAAGGCAGGGGGAAGTCCATCGACGTGCCATCCGGCTTCTTCCTCTTCGTGTACTTGCGCTTCTCCGGTTTCGACCCGGGCGACTCGGCGCCAACGGACTCCTTAGGAGTAGTAGAAGGAGCGCCCATGACTGGAGCCTTACCGGCGGCCTTGGGTCGATTGGGCGGAGGTGTAACGCCGCCATTGGCCTCGCGCTTCGCAGCCATCTTTTGCTCCCGAGCCAATTCGGCGCGCTCACGTTTCGACATGATCCCATCCTTGGGAGGACGTCCAGGGCCGCGACGGCGGATCGGCTGCTGGCCATCTGCTGAGCCTTCGATGGACGGGACGGGTCGCGTGGAGTCGGCGTCCTTGGTCTTCAATATGAGCTTAGTAGGTCTCGTACCGTCCTTGCTCTCCGAGCCGTCCAGTCCACGCTTGTCGTCAACAAAGTCGTTTTCTCCGGTCACGACGGACATTTGAGCGTTGTCATCGTCGGCGAACGGCTCCTCGGTGACTTCTGCACCCGTCTCGCCAATCGGGACGTCTGGTAGCAAGAAGCGGATGCGTACGCCGCCGATTTGGATGTAATCGCCACTGTGTAGAGGTCGGAGCTGACCCGGTGATAGCCAATCAGCCCCTATAAAGGCACCGTTTCTCCCCATCACTTCCATCTCGAAGAAATTTCCCTCAAAGTTATATGCAATCTTGACGTGTTTCCGTGAAATCCCTCGATGTCCGGCGGCCGTGCCATCGGCCGTCGCCGGAGGGTGAATAGGAATTGTAGGACAAGCATCGGGAGAAGGGAGCAGAGCGAGGGTGTCAACCGGTTTCGCATCCCCGTTGCCGTCATGTAGCGATTGCATAGCCAGGGCATTGTAGTCGGTGGTGGACTGCAGCTGGGCGGGCGTTGCGTGCAGCGGCGCGCCCGACTCGGCATGGGACGAATTGGACGACCGGCGACTTATTCGCGGGAGATGGGGCGGAACATCGGGATCGAAGCCTAGGATTCCACCACGGTCGCTGACGACACTCCCTAGGATTCCGCTGCCTTCGTGTTTGACTCGGACGGGGGTATGCGACGTGTTGCCACCGCTCGAACTTTTCGCGCGAGATGTCCTCACGGCCTGACGGGCGTGCAATTCCCGTTCATGAGCAGCCCGGGCCGCTCGTACGTCTCGACCCAGGATGAAGGAATATGTGTTACAGTAGAAGTGACCGTCGTCGAATTCCAATTTCGCAAAAGCCTGAATCCGGGGCTCCGACCCGGCGATCGAACCACTTCCATCCTGATGGAGACCAGCGCCCGAGTAGCCCAGGGCGGAGAGATCGGTACTCTGGGATAGGTAGGCGGCCGTCAGCATCTCATTCTGGTGCAATGCCTCGAAGGGGGTCTTCGGAGCGGCGGTGATATCGAAGGGCGGAAACAGGTCGGAATGGTCGAGCCCGGACTTGGACAACAGCAAAGGATCGGTCAGGCCCTCGATCGGATCGGCGGACTTGGCGGGTAGGGCATCGTCGAGGTCGGGGTGCGAAAAAGCCATCGCAGAGGCCTCGTCCGAAATTTTCTCCTCCGGCTGGAACGGCGGCAGCAAACCCCCGAGGGAGACCGAATTCTGATCCTGGCCATCGGAAGAGCCGACGGGGGCCACCAAAGACTCAGCCGGAGGTTCTGCGGACCAGTCGTGGCCATTCATCCCATCGTCCGGACCGGGGGGTGGTGGTGGTGGTGGTTGTTGATGTTGCGAGGGGAGATCGGGGAGGCGATGGTCCGAGGGTAGTAAAGAGTGGTGGTGGTGGTAGTCTGTTTCTGGGTCCGCCGGCGGCGGCACGGGCTGATCTGGACCAACAGGGTCGGACGGCGCAGAGGATTGGTTGCCGAGTAGCTGGGCTAGGAGGGCACTGGCGGCGGACTGACGACGAACGTTGGGATTGGCATCGGGCAGGAGGTCGGAGGCAGAGGCAGGGGCAGAGAAGTTGGAATCTTCCGGCTCCGATTTGACGGGCATCGTGGCGGGCAGGGGGGAGGAGAATGAGGAGGAGCCATTGACATTGGCAGGGGCGTCGTCGGAGTGGGCAGAATCGTGCAGAGCGCGGATTGCGGAGTCGCTGGGCGGGGAGGGAGGAGAATGATCAGGATGTTGAGATGGACCGTAATCGTAGACGGAGGACATGCTGGGACCAGCATCAGGAGGCCGATGGCCCACCGCTGGCGCTGTCATGGTCTGTGACGACGACATGACCGGCGGCTGGTGATGCTGGGGGGGGGACAAAGAAGACGGGCTGAAGAGAAGGCAGAGGAGGAGAGAGAAGTAGAGGCGGGCGGTGAAGTGAGGCCATCAGCGGGAGAAAAGAGGAGCCGGAAAGGAATTTTTTTTTCTTCCTCATTTTTATTCGTACTCCGTCTACATACCTACCTTACGGAGTAGTTACCTGGTACTAGGGAACTGCCTCTGGCACCGGTCGATCTGGCTCGGCCGCAGTCCGTTGTCTCAGATTGTTCCTGAAAACCATCAACCAATTCAAGTTGATCTCGATGACTTGGTCTCTATACTCCGTAAATTTACTCTGATTCACTTCTAGCATCAGTCTGCAGGAGTATATACTCCGTAGTTAACTATGAAGGACAATGGGTGCGTTGTCTGACTCATCGCCCTATTCTGTCACGTGAATGCAGTACATGATCGTGACATGAAAATTACATAAAATACGTTGAGAATGGAGAATCCTCGAGTTGAATTACTTCCGGGGGCAGGTTTCAGTATTCGAATTATCGGAGGAAGATGCTGCCGGTATTATTGGCCTGCATTTACTAGCAAATTATACTGCACGAGTAGTCCATAGATACTCTCCGTCCTCTTGCCGGAATACCTACGGAGTACCCTGCATGTTACTCTGCATGTTCCTGCCTCAGGCAACACCCTCGAAACACATACCTTAAACACTAGACACCGAGACACCTCAGGCATGGAGTAGACATCCATCGACCAACTCCCACTTCGAACGCAAGCCTATACACCCATACTCAGGCACACATACAGACATACACACATAAACCTCCCTCCCCAAACAAAGCACAATACACCACCAGAGGAACCCAAAAAGAAACCAAGAAAAGACCAAAATGCCACCAAAATCCAAATCCAAACCTCCCCCCAAAAAAGACCCCTCTAAATCCAACCCCAAACCCTCTACATCTGCACCTCAATCCCCAAAACCCAACTGGCCTCCTCTCCGCCCCCTAATCCCCCCCTCAGACCTAACCCTAGAGCCCCTTCTGCGCGATCAAATCTACCTAATCCCGAACTTCTTCCCGGCGTCGCTGTGCAAAACGTACGTGTCGTTCCTGGCGTCGTTGCCAATGCTCACGACGCCGCGGAAGCCGAAGAAGGACGAGGCGGTGCGCGTGAATGATCGGTTTCAGGTGCAGGATGAGGGGTTTGCGGAGATGGTGTGGCGGGATACGGCGTTGAGGGAGTTGGTGGTTGAGAGGGCGGGGGAAGATGAAGATGAAGATGAAGATGGGGATGGGGGAATAAGGAGAAGAACTCCGGAGGAAATCTGGGGTGGAAAGCCATTGGGCTTGAATGCCAATATACGCATCTATCGGTATTCGAAGGGCCAGTTTTTCGGGGCGCATTGTATGTTTCTTTGCCCCCCCCCCCTCTATCCCTATCTCTTTCCTAGGAGATTGTAATATCCAAGTTGTATCACGGTTCAAGGCTGACATCACCAGACGACGACTTCAACAACGTCACATTCTCGTCGCCCTCGTGCCCGGCTCAGCCGGCCCGCACGACCTGGACGCTCCTGATCTACCTGACCACTTGTACCGGGGGCGAAACCGTCTTCTACCCCGAAGCTACGAAGGAGAATCGCAATCCGAGTCCCGTGTCTGTGGCACCCCAGACCGGCATGGCGTTGCTCCATCGCCACGGGGACGCTTGCATGCTGCACGAAGGGAAGGAGGTGCTGGCGGGGGAGAAGTGGGTGCTGCGAAGTGACCTGGTGGTGGAGCGGTGATGAATGCTTACAAGCTACAAAAAACAAAGCCAAGGCGTCTAGAGTCTGGACATCTACGAGATAGGACTATGCATGCAACGAACATCCCCTGGTTGTATTGAGTATTGATGACAGCATATCCTAGGGCACAGGAGGATAGAAGCTGGTTCCTAAGCAGTTCTGGTAGCGTTGTACATACATACAAATAAACAAGGAAAAGGAAAGAAACGACTTTCATGACTAGTTATATACCGAGCCCAATATCAGATCAAAAGTAAATTGGTAGGTTGGGAGTTAGGAGATAAGGTGAAGATCTGACTGTAGCGACTGATGGTCAGTGGACAACCATGCGCCATCAATCGTTAACAGGGCAAATTGAAAATGACAACAACAAAAACCATGTCCGCGAGACAAGTCGTAGGATACGTCTGGCCAGGCATCGAGACTCTTACCAGACAAGAAATTCTTCATATCTTAAACGGGAAATAGAAAAGAAAACGAAAGGAAACAAAAAAAAAAAACCACATGCTCCTTCACCAATACCTCTGGGCTCCAAGTAGCATAGAAAATTACAAACAGAAAACATAGAGGAAAGTGCAAAATCACCGAGGAATAGATATCGGTAGATAACAAACATACACACCGTCTGCTCGTAGCATAATGATATTTTTTATTTTTTTTTTCTTCTTGGTTCTTTTTCGCCCAGCTCAATGATTTCACGCGGCCGAGGACGTGGGCCTCGAATCGTAATCGGTTCTTCTCATGATCTGCTCCACGGGACCAAGTAGACGCTTGAATCCGTCGCGCCCTAATTTGGCCACCTTGACTTCCGTATTAGCAATGATACTGGCGGCGCGAGGCTTGTCATCAAGCAAAGCCAGCTCTCCGAAATAGTCGCCTCGGCGGTACGACTTGACCGGTCCCTCAATGCCAGCCTTGAAAGCATCCGCTTCGCCGGACTCAAGAAGATAGAATGCGTCACCGGGGTCGCCCTCCGTGATGATGGTTGAGCCGCTGGGGTACTTGATCGCATCTAAAGCGTCGGCAATCTTCGCCCGTTCATAGGGCTTCAGGCTCGATAGCAGCGGGACCTCCTCGAGGAAGGCCTCGTACATGCGACGGCGCTGGAAAGCCGAGTCCATCAGAATTCGCCGGAATGTAATGCGATCGAGAGCCCACAAGGTGCTCTTGGCATCAATAGACACGATCGTCGCCGCGCGAGGAGCATTGTACATGAGCGCCAACTCTCCAAACGAGCCCCCGGGCCCGATGGAGCCAACTTTACTGCCCATACCGTCCGCGCCCGGTTGAACCGAGCCCGACGGATGGATGTGGACATCGAAGTGGCCGTTCTCGACGATGTAGAAATAATCACCTGCATCGCCCTGCGAGATCACCTTGATATCCTTGGCGGGGATCGGCTTTTCCACCAGGGCGTCCAGCACCGTCTTAAATTGATCGTCATCCAGATGCGAAAAGAGGAAGTTGTTGCTGACGGCAACCTTCAGGCGAGACAGCTGCTCCTCGGATTTGGGGTGATACGGAGGCTGCCAACTATCGGAGCCGGCAGATGTCGGGTTCAAGGACTCGGCAGACACCGACGTGCGACGGCCCAACGCGTAGTTGTTCGGGAATCCCTGGTTCGGCCCCCCGGTCGGTCGGTCTCCCTCAGGGAGATCGTTGTAGTCCTGTTCCTCATCCCCGTCCCCAGCGGGGCCCCCAAAGGGACTTCTGGTGAACCGGATTCCGCCGGCGGGTACACCACCTCCACCGCTACCGGTGGCTTCGCCGAATACGCTGCCTCCGAAGAGGTTGTCGGCGGAAGACGAGGAAGCGGGGTTGGCGTTTGCGGATCGAAAGGTCGAATCGGTTGGTGACGTCACCTCATATTCATCCTCCTCCGAGATCTTTTGGAAGGCGCTCGACATGTCGTCTTTGGTGCCGACGCGGAGACGAGTGTTGGTCGCGGGGAACGAGCTTTCAGCCATGCTGTTTGTCGTAGGGCCGGAGAGAACACCGCTCCGGCCACGGAGAAGCGGGGAAGATGCTAGGATGTTGGAGCGTTGCAGGGAAAGCTGCTGGAGGGATAGAGCGGGAGTGGACTGGGAGAGAAAGAGAGAGTTAGAGCGGGGATCGACGTAGAAATGGAAATAATTTGTTAACCGGGTTAAAGAAGGAAACGAGGGAAGAAATACAGGGAGGGAGCACAAGGCAGGCAGGAAAGAAGCGGTCATTTGAGTGCGACGAGTTGCAGATCAAGAAAAGCGAAAGAAGGGGAGGAGAAGGAGGAAGAGGGGCGGGTAGGGAAACCGACGGGCGGCGTCTATTGGGGGGGGAGAAGAGAGTCTCCGCTAACGAGTGGAGATGGGCTGGCTTGGAAAATAAGTGGAAGTCCGCATGGGAATTGGATTGGAAAGGTCTTGTTTCTTTGCTTTTTCTGTTCTTTTTCTTTTCAAATTGCCCTTCCTTTTTTTCCGACCCTTCCCCCCTTTTTACAAATTAATTAATTCATGGAGGGGGTTGCAACAGAGCAGAGTGGGAACGCGCAATAGCTTCAGCCGGGGCCAAGCTTTGGAGGGGTAACAGAACAGAAGTAGGGCGGGACAAGTTGCAACTTACAAATTCCCAGACCGCAAGCTCTGACGTCCTTTGGGTCGCGTGAAAAGCTTCCTTGGACGAAAGGTCAGACAAACCCCAGACAGATGAAGCCACGAGACCAACGAAGCAAGACAGATGGTCAGACAGGCAAAAGGGGGAGGAAAGTGAGGCTGTCACAAACGGAGAAAGAAAAACTGGAAGTCTAGAAGAAGGAGAAGAAAGAAGAGTGTGGAAATTATCAAAGACAAATAGAGGAAAGAAAGCCCACTCGCTTGATCTGGAGGGGGAAGATTTGTGCAGAAAAGAAGGAAAGGAAAAGAAGTAGAAGCAGAAGCAGAAGCAGGCGAGAAAAGGGAAAAGGCGGGGAGCAGGAAGTGACGGTGGCCAGAGCTTCTGGAGACCAAGGATTGGAATGAATGGAATGACTATCTTTCTAGTTGGGTCTGCTGGATTTCCACCAACGCCCATTGCAGCTCCTCTGCGCCGTACATTCTACGGAGTACATTACGGTCAGTGTGCACACCACCCAGTGCACTGTGTACTGCGTAGTGCGTACTCCCTTACGAACATCTTATGGGAGATGCACGGATCGACGTCACTGGCGTCCCCGCTAAGCAACACTACTTCAATAGCTACCCAGCTGGTGTCAATAGTCGACCTTGGGAGATGATGGCAAAGACTAGGGAAATCGGCGTTCGTGAGTCGTACCAGTTTAATGGAAATGGGCCCGGGTGGACTCTGGTGAGGCGTCGGGAACGGACAAAGTGTGGAAGCTTCCATCTGTCTAGCGGTCTTCCAGGTGTTTTCTAGAAGGTCGCGAGGATCCAAATAGGGGGCGTTGGGGAGGGAATACTCCGGAAGACCATCTGGCCCGGAACGTTGCGCCACCCTGGATGAGACCGAAATGACACTAGGGCTCTCTAGATTAAACAAGTGAATAATAGTTCCATCCATCAATCAATTTGGGATTCTTTCTTCTTTCTTCGTTTCTTTTTGCGTAATCCAGGGGCAATGGACTGCATCAGACAACGGGAGGAGCGGTGGCAAAAATGGCTGAGGTCATTGATGCCAGATGGCTCCATGGTGCTGGAAGTGGCCGACTGACGTAGTAGACTCAGTAGTAGGGATTCTAGTGACTCTAGCGAATAGACTCTGACACGACCATGGAATGGACTCTTCACGAATAGAGTTGATGAGTCTGTGCCATCGCCGTTTTCAACCAGCTTCTGTTGCCGCCTTGAGTTTAGCTGCCTGTGAGGCCGGGTCCGTGCCGTTGCCGCCCGTGGATTCAGGCTGCCAGCTGAAGCCGGATCCCTCTAGCTCTAGCTATCAGCTATGGCCAATCTCCATCGTGTACACCGAGTACTTCGTATAACGGAGTAAATAAACCAGCCTCCGTAGAGCTCGGTCCTGCTCTGACCACAGGTACGAACCTGTGGTTGGGGATCTTGCCACGGCGTAGTGCTTATTGCTTCTGGATTAGTGTTGGCACTGCACTGCAGGTACAGCACGAGGCAGTCAAGACTTGACAAAGAAAAAGCATCACCGCTCGGTGATAGACCATCCACGGAGCCAATCCATCATCGGACTAGCCCCTGATGAGTTGTACAAGATGGTTCGCTGGCAGCGTCTAGATTCCTGCCGGCGGTCTCAGCGTCTTTGCCCGCCGGGGTTTCATTCGATAACGCTGTTCGGTCGGAATGCTGCCATTGAGAATGTCCTGGTGAATAGTCTCCGGTGAAAGGAAAAAGAAAAAACGAGGAAGAGGAAGAGGAAGAGAATCCCTAAAACTTGCATCTACCCCTCCTTGTGCGGTGCTTTTTCGGTCGGTTTTCAGTGTTCGGCACTCTGTCCAAAGAAGAAGAAAGAGAAGACGAAGGGAGAGAGACCGCCACACCCCCGCTTTGCTCCCATCAACACTAACACTTCGTTCAACCTGGACTTTCCCCAGCCTCTCTTTCTTCCGGCCTGATATTCAGGGAAGAAAATTTAAATTTAAAAATAAAAAAAGCTTGCTTCCTTCCCTCCCATTTTGCGCTTGTTCTCCTCGACCCATCTGTTCCAATTCTGCTCTTCTCACTCTTGTCCGACAAAATAGAGATGGGAAGTTACACGTTTCGCTGGTAAGTTCAGGCTACCAGATTCACATCCCTGGCTGTATGCCCGCCACTCCAATCAAAGCAATCGCTCTCCTCTCAGTCCTGTCCGGATGTCAATGCCATTGTATCCGTCGTCTTCCGTTTCTTGCGAACGATTCCGGATCGGACGAGATGAGACGAGACCAGACGAATTACCTTCCGACTAGCAAACGCCGGGCTCAACTTGACCGCTGACTGATGCGACATGGGTTGCAATTAGGCCCCACGATGCAAACGAGGTCTACGTGACGGGGACCTTCGATGACTGGGGGAAGACCATCCAACTGGAGAAGAAAGGGAACTTTTTCGAGAAGGAGGTTCACTTGTCCCCGACGGACGAGAAGCTGCACTACAAGGTAAGGGCACGATGGTCTTGCGGGGAAGCACGTTTACGACATCGCCAAAGGATTGTCCCCCCATCAAGTAATGATGGCTGGTCTGGTCTTTGTTCGCATCCTTCTGCGCCTCCCTTTGTCGGGAAATCGCCGCAATCAATGACGCGGATCGTTCCTCTGACCTCCGCTGACGTCATTCGGCCTTCCCGGCCGTCTTCCCTTCCCTTCCCTTCTCTTTCCTGCCGTCTCCCCACTCTGGCTCGGCCGTTATAAGTCGTCACGTCAGCGTCCTTTCTTTTTAAAACCATCTCACTAACTCTTTTGTCCATCTCTGCTGAAATTAGTTTGTTGTCGACGGCACTTGGACTACCGACACGACTGCCCCAGAGGAAGACGACGGTAGTAACAATATCAACAACGTTCTTTATCCCGATCAGATCCACGAAGAATCCCAATCTATCCTCCAGAACGGTGCTCCAGTCATGGCCGGAGTGACGCCCGACTCCACGACCGCTGCCCTGGCAGGTGGTGTGCCCAAAGAATCCAGTAAGCACATCGTCGGGGATGCCGCCTTTTCGTCGACGGCCCCCGGGTCGACAACCGCCGAGCTGGCCAAGAATGCTCCCTTCGAACAAAGAGCCAACGTACCCGGGACCTTCCCCGCGACTCCCGGGCTTGAGAACGTGTCTATCAACCCCATCCCCGCCTCGAGCGGCACGGGCAACCCCATCTCGTTGAAGCCTGGCGAGAAGGTCCCCCACCCAAGCACGTTCAACCCCAACACGATCCAGTCCACTGCCCGGACGGACCAGGCTGGGTACGAACAGGACGCCAGTCATTCTTTGACGGGTGGTCAGGCCAAGGGGGCCGGTGAGAGCACAGCCGCCGCCGCTCCTCCGACATCCAAGAACCTCATTCCCGAGTCTAGCCTCCCCATGGGCGAGGGCAGTCAGGGTGCCTCTGATCCCGTCACGATCCAGTCGGCTGCCCCTACTTCCACTACTGCCGCTCTCGCTGCCGGCGTTCCTCTCGAGTCTCAGAAGCATCAGGCCAATGGCGGCGTGGGATCGCCCGCGAGCGAGGTGCCCGACGTGGTGAAAGATTCTCTTTCCAAGGCTCACGAGTCTCCTGAGGCCGCTGCCTACAAGCCGGCTGTGGAAGAGAAGAAAGACCTGGAGAGTGAGCTGCAGAAGGTGGTACCCGTCGAGCAATCGAGCGGAACTCCCGCGCCCGCCGTCACTGCCGCTACGACAGACAAGGCTCCCGTAGCGAGTACGGATCAAGCCCACAAAGCCTCAGCTGCTACGACAGAGGAGCCTCCCGCAGCTACGGGGCCGCCCATCGACACCACCCAGCTGTCTCCTCGCGCCACCACCCCGACCGAAGGGCCCACGGTGACTACCGGCCCCGAGGAATCGGCAGTCCCCAAGGAACAGGGACCGGGTGCGCAGGAGCAGAAGGTTTTACCCGCTACTCCGGCCGACCCAGCCAAGGGAGATACCGGGGACAAGGCAGCCGCCGCAAACCACACCAAGACGGAAAATGCGTCCAAGGGTGCCGAGAACGGTGCCGACAAGAACAGTACAGGCAAGGAAGAAAAGAAGAAGCAGAACCGCGTGAGCGGGTTCTTCCACAAGCTCAAGGAGAAGTTGAAATAGATGATTTAATGTTTGATGTTATCTATGGGAAGACTGAGTAATTCGCGAGGGGTGGAAAGCTGGAAAGCTTGTTTCTGTCACTGTCGTTGTTGCGTCTTCATGATCTGGATACCTTTTTGTTCTGTTCCTGATTTGTGGTTTGTGGATTTTATTTTACTCTATACCTTTATCGTTTCTTCTACTCTTCTAATGCCCCTGCGTCTGGTTAGAGTAGTCTGTCTTATACGCTATTTAATCTACTCCTGAATCAACCAGAACTCTTGTGAAAGATACAAACTAGTACATTAAAGCATTATCAAGTCGGTATATATCTCACTGATCTAGTAAGGATCTCATATCGGTATAATGTTCGCCACTTTCTGATTCAATTTAACCGGATACCCCAGGCAACTGTTCGTGTTAGCACCATCATCACCACTAGGGAATATAAGGCCCTGCTCTTCAGGGACAGGGAACGGGGGTCGGGAGACATACTCCTTCCCCTTCTGCGTCAAACAACATCCACAGAATATCGATGCCGGGTAACAAATCACCTGTATTCATTTCTGTTAGTCATTGTGCTGGATTCTGAAAGGCCGTGTCATGATCGGGTATGATATCTGGGATGTGTAATGTGTATGGGGTGATTGATTGAGAAAGAACATACCGCAGCCACGATCGTCACGCAGAAGCCTAGTTAATATCAGGGGTATTCGTTAGCCCGAGTCCTTTTTTCAACTGTAGATAGATACAGGGTAGTACATAGAATCAATCGGGGGAAAGGGGAAAAAGAAAAAAAAGGAAATGCCTACCTAACGTCGGACCTACGACTTTACATCGACACGGGTTCTGGTCGGTGCCGCATTGGAAGCAGAGCGGGAAGATGGGGACGAAGGGTACGTCGCACATTTTTCTTCCTTCTTCTTTTCTTCTGGTTTGGTTATTCTATTTGATTGGAAGGGATAGAGGGGAGAGAATAGAGGGTTACTTTAATTGATCGATTCTCTAGATTCTTTGCTGGTTGTTGAAAGTAGTTGAAGGTGGCTATGATTCATTATGACGACAGGTTGCTTGTTGTATGGAGATCGGATGTATGCATGTAACCTTCCTCCCTTAATTTACCTTGAGCAAAGAAGACCTTGCGTCGGGTATAGTTGCTTAGGTGTGTTAGGTGGCCTATGTCATGCGAAACATCGCAGTGCAGTGCATGAAGGAAGAATCAATGTCGATATTCCCAGTTCCTCCGACGGTGTAGGCAGGTAGCTCTCCTCCTTACCCACGGACTTAGTAGTTTAAATCATATACTGCCCTAAATTACCCTCAACTTTCCGAACAAAATCAACTCAACTGACCAGAAAGACTTTCAACCTTACCAAATCAAAAGATATGGTCAGTTTAATCTCCCTCCGCTTGTTCTTGTTCTTGTTCTTTTCTTCATCACCACTCGCCCCCTCGGCGGCGTCCCCACGATATTCAACTTATCCGCTAATTTAAACTCCCCATCAACCAGTTCTAGGTCTGCTTGCGCTAGAAGGGTCAAGATGACGAGTTTGATCTCTGGTATGGTTTCGCGTGAGTTGAGTGGCATTATCGTAGTCCGCAATTCAAAGAGAGGGGGGGGAAAGGACTCACCCGCAACGGCCAAAAATCTCCCCGGACAAGCCCACCGACCCAATCCGAAAGACAAATGTCCCGGTCCGGTGGTCGTCGCCAGCTTACGGTTTTGCGTCCAGCGCATCCCGTCAAATGTATCTGGGTTCGCCGTGTACTCGGGGGATCGGTTGGAGGGATAGACCATGGGTTGGAGGAGGGAGCCTTTACATACATATACATGTGTTGGTCATTTGTTAGCTGGCTGGCTAGGGGCTATGCTTTGGGGTAAACTGTTTGTGATTCGTTGGACCGGTTGTGAATTGTATCTGCTAGGTAGATGTGATGTGATATCGAAGGAAAGACATGACACGACATACCTTCTGGGATAAAATACCCCGCGAGTTCCAGATCATGGCGCGGACTGCGCACGGTGGTGATAGCCTCGCCTTTCATGCGAAGCACCTCGCGGATGAAGGACTCAGCGTGGATGGCGTCGCGGAGGGAATCGATCGTCACGGGCGAGGAGGAAGAGAGGTCAGCGAGGACGATGGATTCTTGACATTCTGGGTGGCGGGCGAGTTCGAAGATAACATAGGTCATTATCACTACTCTGTATGTATGAATGCATGTTTGTAGGGCCCGTAGTTAGTTGGTGTGGCTAGCATGGAGAAATGGGACGAGGGAGGGGTGTGCTAACGCTTGATGCACCGATGCAAATATAAACGCCAAGGATAAGATGATGGCCCAGATCTTGGACGCGATGGAGAGGTGGCCGGGTTCGGAGGCGAGTTTGCGGGCGAGGACAGCGAGGACGGTGGACTGGAGGGATGTTTGATGGGATGAGAATTGGATTCGATTAATCATGGATGGCTGGACTCACATTTGTATCATCTGCATCGTTGCTGTCTTCGGGGCTGTTGGATAACTTCGACAGCGCAGTCCATACCGTCGGACCCATTTCCCTGCCGAATCGCCAGATCAGATGAAAGAGAATGAGCTCAGCCCTATGATCAGGAGAGTATGTAAGCCGGCGCGTTTGGCGATACATGAAGGGGTACTCACCAACTATAGAAAGAATACAAAGTCGGAAACCTTCTCCCCCAGCTTGACTGATTCTGGAACATGCCCGTCGCCTTGGCCACCCCCTCAGCGATATTGACGATGAGATCGGGATTACAAGTCCGGGCGATCTCCTATATGCATCGAATCAGGATTAAATTCGCACCTAGAGAGCCAGACATACATCTCCGAAGATAATAACGGCAATAGCCTCGGCGACTGTCTTTTGCAAATACGGAAGCGGGTCAAAGGGCTCATTGCCATGCATTTGAACCAGTTCTGTGGCGTTGCGTTGGAAGATAGGAGATACTAGAGACATTATTAGCATGAATGGCACCACTTGGCGGCTCCTCTCACTCTTGGGTATAATTGATTTTAAACGCTTGACTGTAACCTCCGTGACGATGGCATCGACGTCCGAGTGGAAAGTGCCGCTGTGGAAGGAGGAGACGAGGGTTATCTTCAAGGCCTGGAGTTTGGTCAGTACTATAGATCAACACAACAGGAGGGGCAGCACTTTTGCAACACCCAATTCAAAGCTAAAGGTTGCATCCTCCGTCAGAACTCGTTCGGTCAGCTCCTTGGAGACCATATATCGATACTGAACAGCGATGAGTAGGGGCACCAGTAGAGTGGATGAGCAGCTCACGCTTCCATTGCCATAATACCGAAACACTTGTCCATAGTGTCTGAACCCATACATGAAGCATTCATGGGGATTCCGGATGATCTCCTCACTCTGCCGTCAATCGATCAGTCGGTGGGAAAGCTTTTTAACCACGGAATGAAGCCTGTGCGTACACTGAAAGGAATAATCGGGGGATCGGGATATTTGGCGATCTATATCAAGTCAGGCACACATTTAATTTGATCTCGGATCTAGAAAATGCAATACCCACCGTAGATTTTCTCTTCATCTGAAACCCCCAGCTCACCAGCAGAAGAGCAACGGCCACGAGGCCAGACACCAGCATCGTGTCCATTTCGATCATAACTGATGCGTGCCACGAGAGCAGTCCTCGATAGTCCCGGTTCTGCCATGCTTAAATACCAAGCCAGGTCACCCATGATGCGAAGATAGGTGAAGTGGTGGCTTCGTGAAACGTTGCATTTGCACAGTCATCTTATCTTGCCTCTGTCTTGTGCTGTTGCTAAACGCTGCTATACTATATACAGGACGGAATATGTAAGGTTAGGCGATACAAAGCACACCGCTACAAGATCACATTCATCGACATTGGAGAGAGGAGATGATTCGTGGTACCAGAGGTTACAGACATGGTTGAATTAGGGTTGTGGCACGCTTGGATTACGGGGTGGCTGGAGTGAGTCTGGATATCTTATTCTTCCGTCTCTCCTCCGTATGTAAATGATTGTGACTACTCGATCGACTTGACGATGGTATAGGGCAGTTCGTAATCTAGAATAGATTAGATCCTCCCACTATTCCATAGGATCCTCGAATGACATTGTTCAGTTGATTGCTCCGCAACGGTCAGCAAGGCTGTGACAGCACCGCCCGGTCCATCGTCTGCGTGATCCAATGGAAAAGCACTCGTCCTGCAGGTCAGAAGAGGAAAAACCAAATTAAGAATGAAATAAAAATGAAATCATATGGAATCCAAATAAATTGCACCTCCAAAAGTACCAAACCAGCCCAGACCAAGACAGGCACGCGAGAGTGTCATCTAAGAATATCCATCGCAGGCACCAACATTTTCTTTATTTTTTTCTTTTCCCCTCCGCGGCCCCGAATTCTTGGCGATGCGACGAACCAAAAACCGGATGAACCAGCGTTGATTTCTTGGGGTCCTTTTTTCTTTCTCATTCTTTTAATTACCCCTTTTTCCTTTCTTTCTTTCTCTCTCTTCAGTTGTTCCTGGTCTTGACCTGTGTTCCTGACAAGATACTCTCGACGTGACCCCGACTCAGAACTGAGGTATGTAACGACAGGACTATGTCATTGTCATCCCTTCCCAGACACGAACCGGAACACGAACCCGATCTTCTGGTCTGTTCGTGATCGGCTCCGCTCGTCATCAGCCCTACACGAGAACATCCTCAATAACAGTCCGTCTTATTAACCACTTACTCTCCATAGTTAACTAGTTATCGTCGACAAACCTTCGCAAATCTCAAAACCACCCATCAGCATACCTACCCCTCCGCAAAGGATAAGAAACAAAGACCGACCGACCGACCGACCGAACGAACGAACGGAAGAAAGCGACTGATCCATCATGGGTGCCCGCATCATCCCCCTCATCATCCTCATCGTCGTCGTCTCCGTCATCGCCGTGATCGGCTACATCGCATGGAGTATCGCGCAGGAGGTCACGCGCACGACGCGCTCGAAGATGGAGAAGAAGAATGTCGTTTGGACGCGCGACGGCATGAAGGTCGGCGTGAAGGAGTTGAAGGATGAGGAGTATAAGGATCGGAGTCAGAGGTTCGTTTCTTCTCCCCTCCATCTTTTGTTACCGGGTGGTTTTAGTGGATGGAATGCTAATACCGAGGTGTAGCGTGCTGGTCAACATGTGGAATCATACTTCGTTCCCTGCGTATAAGAGTCGGTTGTGGAATATGACTGGGTCGGCGGATGAGGGGAAGCAGTCGGAGAAGAGGGATTGAAGATTGATTGGGATTGAAATGGTGGGTTGGTCTTGCAGAGAGCTCCGATTTCTCTCGCGCACTTGTCCGGGCGGTCTTCCTCTTATTTCGGGGTTGGCTGTCCACGCAAAGGAACCTATGATACCAGTGCCATTTTGACGTTCTTGACGATGTCATTTGATAAGATGCTACATGATGATACCTCAATGATTACAACTACTTGATTTTTTCTATAATTCACACTGCATCTACTCTATAATCTCCATCTACTGTTTTGTTTATAAACACAGACCTCATCAGCAACTACTCCTTCCCACATCTATATATATATATATGTATGTCTCTTATCTATATCAACCTCTCCTCCCCGCATAATAACTCTCATCCTGATTCAACAGATAAAACGGCTCCGGCTTCGGCTCCCAACTCCCCCCATACCACACCGGCGTCGTCAACCTCTTCGGCGTATCAGCGCGTTTCTTCCGCGAAAACACATGCTCGAACGTCTTGGCCCACTGCACGCGGTTGTTCAGCCCCTCTAGACCCCAGAGTTCCTGCAGAAAGTGAAGGATGGAGGTGTGCGTGTAGGCTGAGTCTTTGGCGTACATGGTGCCTTGGTCGTGGATGAGCGTGTTGGGCTCGATGTATGGGGAGATGAGGAAGGCGGGGACGCTGGTTGGGTCGGTTAGTTCATGTTCATGCTTTGTTTGGTTTTCCTGAATCCAGAAAAATAAGATAGAATGGGGATGAGGAACTCACCGAACACCAAGCCGGGTGAAGTCATACGTGACGTGATGTCCCTCCGACTCTCCGTCGAAGACGATCTGATCGTCAGGTCGAGGGACGTTTGCCGGTGGCGGGACATGGTCTGCGAAGCCGCCGTGCTCGTCGAAGTTGATGATAATCAGGCTATTTCTGTCAGACAGAGTTGTTCCTTGAACAAAGAAGTGCTAAGGAGAAGTGGGGGTATCAACGTACGCATTGTCCCAGTATTTGGACTTCCGCACTGCATCGTAGACGTGCTTGATTAGCTGCTCGCCCGCTGCCATGTTACTCTTTGGGTGCATGGAGTCCATGGTGCAGCATTCCGGGTTGATGTAGGAGAAAGTAGGGAGGGTTTCTTCTTCTAGATCCCGATAGAAGTCACTGGCGTGGGCTAGACGGTCCATGGCGTTGTCTTGAACCCACTGTTTATATTCTTAGCGAAGTTCGGTTGAGAAGAGGGGGGTGCTGACCTTGTACATCCATCCATCAATGATGTTTGTTTCGTAGTACTGGGGCAATATCAGCATCATGTATTCGACATGCTCGCCGGGGAAAGGTCGCCAGATATACATTCTTCCAGCTGATTCCCTTATTGCTCAACGCCTCAAAGATCGACGTCGCGCACGTCGTCCCGGTGACATTGTGAAAGAACCCAGCAGCCTGGTTATTATTGTCCAGATATCCGCAGGCCGAGCCCGAGGTCGCAAACTGTCGATTCGGGTTCGTGGGCCCCGGGTGTTCCGCGAACTGGTCCCGTCAGTCAGCTCTTAGCCCGTTGCAAGCAACCCAATTTACTCCCTTTTGGATGCACTCACATAAGAATCCCAGAACGCGAAATTCTTCGCAATCTCCGCCAACGTCGCCGACTTCCTCTCATCGTACGCCTTAATCACGAACGACGCCTCCCCCGGCGTGGCGCCATATTTTTCCGACTGCCGCTCAATGAACCCCGCCATGTTGGGGGTGTCGTCGTTCGTGGCATCCCATTTCCGATAGATCTGGTATGTGACGCCGGCGAATTCATGGTCCGGGTCGGCGAGCGGCACCTCGGTCTCGAAAGGCGCGGCGCAGATCTCCAGCGGCTCGTCCCAGACCGTCCAGTTGGGGTTGGTGTACTCGTTGCAGTAGGTGACGTTGCGCAGGTTGTCGATGTCCGGATGGAAGTCCCAGTATCCGGCGATGTTGTCGAAGGAGTGGTTTTCCATCATGAGGTAAATGACATGTTTGATCTGATTAGACGGTCAATGTGTCTGCTCTGTGTCGGAGTGCCGGTGTGGTGAGGTGATATTATAAGGGGGTACCGACATTGGATCGGAGATCATTCCAGACTTCATCTTTCGTTGAGTGAGGGAGTGCGGAAGCGCACGCTGCCAGCGCAGGTAACAGAGTGACAGTCGATTTCATCATGATTTCTCAATCGTCCCAACTTGTTCCGGTACGATTGATCCCTTTTGAGCTGCCTGCCTTCATTGCCGGCGCGGTCATATTTATCTTCATTCCAATCGATCCGCCATCGATCGGTATCTCGTCGCGTCTCCGATGACATTCCAGCAGGATGCCCTCCACCGCAAGATATGCAAAGTGGCAGGGATCGAGATACGGATATTCTGCGGTTTCACCGCCAGATGATAGGTAATGCCCATGATATTCATTGCGCGTGGTGGAACACCAGCCTCGTGAGACATTGTTGCAGGAGAAGTACGGGGGATTCCGGCGGTCGTGTGAGCAATCCATCAACACTAGTTCAATGATATCGCGGTGAGCGATAGGAGACCTCCGAGCGATTCAGCTGTGTCGTAGACAGATTGCAATCGAAGAATCTATGTCCTAACAGGCAAGTAGCAGAAGAACCTCCCGGAGAATAGTCACGGCAGACAGTTGTCAATAAGCAGTCCCCATACCGCCCATACTCGACAACTTCAATGTGGCGGGAAGGCAAAAGACCCAAACCGATTGGCTATGTTTGAATGTAGACCAAAATGCAGGAATGCAAGGGCCCAGGCCAATCACACTGGAATGCTCAGAAGCGGGTCTCTTTTTCCCATCAGCGCGTCCACCAGCCAGATCCTCCGAGGATAATCTGCCCCCGCCTGATTGGAGTCTGCAGAATGCCCGCGTCCACCCTCCTGCCCAGACAGGACTAGCGGGCTGCCCAAGCTTTCAGGGTCCCCACCTGCAAGTGGGTCGGCAACCCCGAGCCGAGACCAATCACAGGCCCACGTGCCGCACCTTCCCCTCCTCCGCAGCAGATGACCGCCAGCCCCTCCGGCACGTTGTCGGTCATTCTGCCTCGATAGGCCACCTGATAAGGAACACGCGACGCTCCTGCGCACTCTGATTGACTCTTGGATGTCCGGTTTTTAGTTCTTCGACCTCGCTTCTACAAGTTGCCGTTGTGCTTGACCTCACGAAGTGGAGTCGGGCGACTTTGTTCATAGTATTTATTGCATCGGAGAGATTCTGTCAATCCGAAGACAGACTCACGCACTACTACCTACTCACCTCCTCTCCTTCTCTCATATCTCGATAGACATCCTCTCAAAATGTCCATCTCCTCCCTCAAGGGCCTCCTCTCCAGCTACTCGCCCGTCTCCGAATACTCCCCCGACCTAGAAAAAGAGTTCCAGCTCCCTCTACAAAATGACTCCAGCAGCGACCTCGAGTCCAGCTCCGGCCAGTCGAAATCCAGCCCCGAGAAGAAAGAGTCGAGGTTCTTCGACGGCCGCACCGTCTCTGATGCTATCATCGGCTTGTCGGACGGCATGACCGTGCCATTCGCTCTCACAGCGGGTCTCTCCGCCCTCGGCGACACCAAGGTCGTGGTCTTTGGCGGACTGGCGGAGTTGATCGCAGGGGCCATTTCTATGGGATTGGGAGGGTATCTGGGAGCGAAGAGTGAAGAGTGAGTGTTACCTTTTCCCATCTCCCCTTCCTCCTTCTCCTTCCGGTCCAAAAGAAACCTGAGACTCTAACCCATGGGAATCGCAAAACCAACAGACAATCCTACCACGCAACCTACCAAGAAACCTCAACCTCCATCCTCACCGACCCTTCCTCCACAACCTCCACCATTACCTCAATCTTCGACCCCTACGACCTCCCCCCCGCCCTCGTCTCCGAACTAACCGCCCACCTCTCCACCTCCCCCATGCTCCCCTCCTTCCTCATGAACTTCCACCACACGATGCCCGAGCCGTCCGGCTCCCGCGCCCTCGTCTGCGCCCTCACTATCGCCCTCGGCTACTTCATCGGCGGGTTCGTGCCCCTGGTTCCGTATTTCTTCGTCGGGCCGACAGATGCCTATCTCGCGCTGAAATGGTCGATTGCGACGATGGTCGTGGCGTTGTTTCTGTTTGGCTATGGGAAGACGTGTTTTGTGAGTGGGTGGACGGGGAAGAGGAATGTTAGGGGTGGCGTTGTTGGTGGCGTGCAGATGGTTCTTGTGGGTGGGATTGCGGCGGGTTCGGCGATGGGGTTGGTGAAGGGGTTTCAGATGCTGGCGAGTTCGTAGATCTTTGATTGGGGTGGTTTGTTGGGGGGGAGGGTCCCTGGGTTTGGATTTGGGAGAAAAGCGGGTTGGATTGGATTGGATTATACGGAACTGGGATTAAACCGACGGACAGAGAGCTGGGTCTCGAGTGTACATGGAACATGTACATATCTACATACATGCACACGGGTATGCTGTCATCGCCCACAGTCAGGCACATGACTATCCGAAATGTGATATACGATACTACTACAGATACCAATAACTACTACATACACCTAAGCACCTACCTACTAACATCAACACGATCCGAACGATATCCCCATCTACAACAACCGTAAGAACTCCATCCATCCTAACCAAGGTCAAGCTCAACCACATCAACCCCTCAAATCCACCCTCTCCAACTCCACAACTGGCAACCTCGCCATATGCAACTTCGCACTCGCATACGGCACAAACCTTGCACTAAACGGCTTCCCGGTAACATTCACATCCACCGGCGGTTCATCCGCAGTCCCATACTTAACCGGCCAATCGATCTGCACGGCCGCCACGCGCAGCTCGATCGGCGGCGCCCCAAGATCCCAGATGGGGTTCTGCAGATGATCGACATTCTTCGAGACGATTTCGATCTGCGAGGGGTCGATCGCGACGTTCCACGGTGAGGTCGGGTGGAGGGTTATGTCGAACGTGTGGTCCGGGGAGGTGGTGTTTGTGGGCAATGTGGTGTTGATGTTGGTGTAGTCGATGGGAGGGGATTTGGTGGGAGAGTTGGAGACGGCCAGAGCGAAGAGGAGAGGGCCGTAGTAGATGGCGGCGGTGTTGTTAGAGGGGGTGACGATGCGGGGCGTCGTGGTGAGGGTTAGGGTGATGGTTGTGGGGGATGAATTGGCGGGGATGGAAATCGTGTGTAGTCCCTGGCGGGAGGGAGAGACGGGCTTGGAAGATTGCTGGTTGATTTGGATGCGGCTTTCGGGGCCTGCCCAGGAGGGGATGCGGATGGAGAAGGGGAAGGCGTGGGAGTTGGTGATGGTGTAGGTCCAGTTGAACGCGAAGGGGTACTGCGTGTTGACGGAGATGGAGACCTGGTTGTTCTTGTCGAGGGTCGTGGAGACAGTGCCCGGGGTGAGGTAGATGTGCGCAAGACCTTTGGCGGTGCGGACGAACTGGTTGGCGAGGAATTTGGGGTATGCTTGGGGATGGTTGACCAGGCAGCAGGGCTTGACAGAGTCAGAAAGGGCTGCGCATTGCATGGAGGAACGACGGGGGTGCTTACATATTCCGGTTCGAGGCCGAAGATGTTGGCGCGAGGACCGTTGATAGTCCACACTTCAGGATCCACGGGATGGGAATAGGGCTGGTTCTCCTGCTGCACGTACTGATGGGCCCACCAGTCCGGGGAGATGGCAGCCGGGAGCGCATTGAATGCCACCAGTTCGGCCCAGTCGGCGATGTCGTTGTCCCCGAGGTACTGGTAGATCCAGTTCAACGAGAACATCATCTCGGCGGCAATGCAGAGCTCCGAGCCTTTGGTGGGACTCAGGTCGGTGATGTACTCGTCGGCGATGATGGCTCCGGCCAGCGATGTGTGATATTGAGACAGGAGATCCAGCGCCGTCCGCGTCTGAGTCTTCAATTTCTCCTCGTGCGTGTTGCGGTACACAGCCAGGGGGTACCGCAGACCTACATTCATCAGCTGGAGCCATGATATGAGAACGGGACGAAGATGCATGCCTTGAGCCATGTTCACGCCGTGAATAAACACCCAGCTCATGTCCCAGTCATCACCCTTCAGCACTTTCGGATAGGCATCCGGCACCCAGAACGTCCTCCAGTCGGCTTCGGCCTTGATGCCGCCGGCAATCATAAGGTCCATCGTCTCCCAGAGCAGTCGGGAGTTGTTTCGTGGGTACTTTTCATACAGCCATTGCAAAGGGATGTGAAGCTCATGGGTGCGCCCGGCGCCAAACCCCGATGCGTCAAAGGTGTCGCCAGGGTGCTGGATCAATCCGGTGAAGTTGTTCTGGAGCATACTGTGCGCGATCCGAACGTACCGATGCATCGCGTCGACGATCCTATCGGTCCGGGAGGGATCGGCTTCCGCATATTGCTATGGAGGTTAGCCCTCATTCCCTGTTCCTGGGCACTGATGCTGACAATCAAACCCAGCAGGAGTAGACATCTCCCCCAGAGTCCTCGCTCCTGGGGCGTGGTCTCGAACCCGAGCCAACCATCCTCCTGCTGATGGTCAAGCACATAATCCAGGTAATACCTGACCTGATCCTTCAACCTGTCGTCGTCCAGCCCAAACGCCAGCGGCACGACTCCGTTGAACCAATACGGAGAGGCCTCAGCGAGTCCGGAATACTCGTCCTCTCCTCCGATCCAACGGGAGTTATGGACGAAGCGGTAAAACTCGAACATGTTGCCCCCAAGCCCGTTGGCTCCAAGCTCGAGCTGGTCCTTGAGCCATCCCTGCGGCTTGATGGAGCCTAGGGTAAGAGGAGTGTATAGGGGCTGAATCACTGTATCTAGTAAGCGAGGTGTTTGGTGAATCGGCGAGAATTGCTCATACAACTTGTATGGTTTGGCTGTGCAGTAGCCGTTGCAGCAGAGAGCATGAGTACAAGATTACGGATCATCATGGTGGTTAATCGTCTTGAATCATTGAACTTTCCAGCTCACTATCGAGTGCTTACAGCCTCTGAAATATGAGGACTTCGTTATCATCAGGCCATGCGGGGAAGCCAGCAGATCTGCATCATCTGTCTGGGATAATAATCCCGACGGAAGAATAAGTCCATCGACATGAATGAAGCGATTTTAAATGGGATGTTCGATGTCCGTTATAGATCAAGCTTCTTGATAGGAAAAACCATCTTGGCAGGCAACAATTTGTTTTTGGTATCTGATTGTAGTACCGATTCAGCGATAAACAAAAGTCCCGATAAATGAGAGCCGTTTCTTGAATCGTCTAAAAGCGGACATAATGACTTCGGTGATGTGCAACTGAGACACAGCACGATCACCATGCATGGATTCGACGGTTTAGGAAATGCACCGGTGGAGGATTCAGGGAGTCGAGCAAGAAAAACGTTGTCCCTCGATCCTGAATTGTTCTGGATGACGTAGGTTACATGATGCCGCATGGTAGCTTTAGGGTTGCACCCGTTCCCAATGCGGGGATTCATTCTTTCTTTCTATAGACGGGTCTTGCCGTGGTAGAAAGATGACCGCGGAGAACAGCCTAGTATGTACATCTTTGCAAGCGGTCATAGATTAAGCCAGGACGACCGTCTGAGCACAATTTGGTTTGTGAAATACTCAGTCCTTGTGTCTGCCATAGTTACATCGTTCAACAATCAAACCGCTTAGAAGCGCAAGGGGCACCGCAACAAGACACAGAAAGCAAGCCGCTCAGCTTGAACAGTACTTTTATTTGATTGATCCCGCATACTTCTATTAAACCCAATCTAACTGTCTGCCCAAATGCAAGGACGTCTGTTGGCAATTTACGCCCCCTCACTTGCCCATGTACGGAGCACACAGTAGGGTTACAGTACTTATGAACTCGAGTTTGATGCATAGGATCATCTCCGCCTCTTTCTATTACCACAACTTCGAACCATAAACCATCATCAAGTTCACAGCCATAGAAGCAAATGCCAAGGCCAAGACCAGTTCATCTCATAGATCGCAAACGGTCAATCTACTTACCAAAGTAGAACCACCGCCCACCTACAACACCGCCAACTTATAGGCATCCATATAACTAACTGTTCCCTCCATTCTATTTCCGTTTATTCTATGGAGTACCTTCCAAGGAGACCCACGAATACTTCGCCCAATGTTTACTTACTCAACTCAACCCTTACGCCACCATCCAGAAGGCACGAAAGTCGAAAGCGAAGAATGTCCAAGCCACATTCCACGCCGCCGCCGCTCCCCAATTTCTTAAATCAACACCTACGTAGGTAGCCACTTCGCCCTTGATACATAGGAGTGGGGATAGAATAGATAAATGATCCACCTAGGGCCCAGAACCGTGGATCCAGCGTATTCTGCAAAGGCAAAGAACCGATGATCTCATCTTCGTCTTAAGTTGTTCGTTTCATTCCGTGTAGCCTAGTGTCAATGGTGAGGTGTGTTTAGGCGGAAGGATTTCTCGTCGGAGACTACGTACTTGGCAAGGGGCACTGCCACGGACAGATGCCAGCAACGCCTCATTATGAGTTATTACCATTAGTGACTATTACTGACGGGCGCCTGCTAGGTAGGGTGGAATGAATGCCTTGTCGTTTCAGATGCGCCAATTATGTGGGGAGGTTCGCTATGTGCTGCGCCCTATTTCCGAGGGAGTGTGCTTGGGATGTCATTGTCTCATTAGGTTCTGGGTTGTACTGTAGGGATGTAGGTATGTATGGTTTCGTAATGCATACGAAAGGGATGACAGTGGTATTGTTTTTACTGTGCTCCCTTCGTATGGAATGGGTCAAGTCCGTTGAGCCCTGCGGAGGAAATTAGAGTTGATAAATTGCTCCTGAGGTGGCTGGTTACGTAGTATGTAGATGGACTTGATGATGGTTATACTAGGTACGGACTCTGCCATTTTGCGAAGCCCGCATGGGCGACCATTGGCAATACGGTAGATAGAGATAAACCAGTCATTTATCAGTTCAAAAAGAAAAAAAGGCAGGGAACAAGAAAAAAAAGATAAAAATGTAAAAAAGAGAATCGACAACGACAAGATTCGAACTTGCGACCCCGAAGGGATAAGATATCGTCGAATTAATTCGAGTCTTACGGCTTAACCACTCACCCACGTTGCCATTTTATGATAATCCTGCGAAATGTTTGGCTTTATATATACTGAAGCTAATTGAAGGAGGAGGAAAGTTAAGAAGCTTGGAGCGAGATCATTAGGTTTGCGGACCGAGCTGGGCTGCATCTCTGGTAAAGGCCTTCTGAGACAATCGGTCGGCTTGAGAATCTCAGCCCTTGTTTGCTCCTGGGCCTGAACCAGAACACGGTCGTTGAGTGTTGGCAACGCATGCACCACTTTGCAAGGTACCTTGCCTCGTGCAACATCAGACAGGTGTAACAAATTAATGTGAATCAGCCTCGAATCTCCTCATTGTTCCCCTTTGTAAGAGTATGAAACAGGTACGAATACAAGAAATCCTACTCTTGATTACCGATTGATCAACTTGGATGGCACCTGGGGAAAGGGTAATGTACTTCTAATCTGCGGAGTTGTTATCTAACAGTGAACGACATTCGCTGATCGATCATTCTAGACCAATGAGACCCGATCTGCCACTTGGAGAGCTGCGTGATTGCAAGATGTGCAGGATGGATTCCTGGTTGAGAAGTTCCTTTCACGTTGTTCTGGGGAACCCAAAGGCAAAGGCAAACTCAATAGAGTTCGCCGAACAAAAAAGTTCGGCGAACAGGACACAACAGGTCACCATGGATCGTGACAATGTTATGAATCACCTTCAAGCGACGGCGTGCTCCATCTATGTAGACCAAACGACCGTGGTTGAGTTAATATCTGCGGGATGACCTCATGCAGGATTCAGACTGACTCGCCATTCGAGGATGCGGGCGGCTAGCATCACCTGATGCAACACTCCCCTCGAGCCGGTCAGCCACGGCCAAAGTTGAAGAAAGGCTCGGTTGAAAAGAGGGGAGACAGTCGTATCAGCAGATTTCATGTCGGCTGCATGTATGTATCTCTCCCGAACGAGAAGCGCAAGTTTGGAATCCACGGGTATCCTGATATCGATGATGTACTATGATGCACTCGACCCGATTGTTCCCTGTCTAACGGCCATGATGTAATGCTCGGGAACGGTGGGATAGCAGTATATCCGGTAATAAATATATATTGAGAATTCTAGATTGTTGAGAGCGGGACAATAGATTAAATCTTTCGCGCCACAAAAAAGAGAGCAGACTAGGAGCATGTTGATGAAGTATGGCAACAGTACTTGGGGAGAGGCACAAGGGAATCGAGTAATCCACGCTGCCCAGCTTGTTATGGTGGATGATCTCCAGGCCTCAACTGATCCTCTCGTTTTTCCTGCTTGGCGCCGGCTGGTCCAAGCTCTCATAATTCCCGGCGAACCCACCCAGGGCCAGGCAACCAACATTATTCATCGTCTATTTGTCTACCTTTCATCTGATTTCTGCATGGCCCTGCGCAGAACGAATACGAGGTCAGAATTATTATAGAATGGGAATAGAAGGACTCCGTAAATTTTAATAGTACGTATGCACTGCCTGCTGGAGATGTTAGGATACGTGGTGTTCAAATCAACCAGAAAGGCCGATCGCAAGACTTTGACATCCCTTTAATCTTAGCCGTCATCAATTTCGAGGATAGGAAGGGGGAGACCTGTTGGGGCCAAAGCGGAAACTTCAGTACGATTTGTCGTAAGCGGAAGTAAGGAGCCCTCGAGCTGCCGTTAAGATGGAGTCAAAACTGTAAAGCTCCAAGTGAACGTGTGCCCCGGTCAGCTGCCAGGACTGCATCCAAGCTTAATTGCTCAGTTCTCCAATTCCCTCCTTTTTTAAATTTTTTTTAATGCACCTCTCGGATGCAGACTGATCATCCTCTCCGGTGCGGCTTGCCGTGATCATCTTTTCTTTCCTGTCGCTGGTGCATCGTATCGTACGGCTGCTCTGCCGTACCGTATGGGGACGGTAATTCTAACCGCTCTCTTTCCATTTTGGGTATGGTTTCGCGTGCCCAATTATTACCTCTAGACCTGCACATCATTCTCTTTCTCAAATGTCAGTCTGAGCATGAGAGGTCAGCTTGTTTACCTAATTACGAGAGGATACGAGGTGAGTGCCTTGGATTCTTGTCTGGGGTAGTGATGTGTGTGTATATGAATGAATGTATGTATGTCTTCCATCATCCCCCGGCCCTCATGCAGGTGCATGGTTTCGAGGTGGAACAAAGATGACAGCTGTTTCAGAGGAATTATCTTTGCAGCTGCTCGATCTGACAGTCAAGGAATGATTATTGAGATGGCTGGTATGGATAGACTTTTTCATAGTCGACGGCTTGGGGAGAGCTAGGGACGCCAACTAACTTACTAAGGTAGATGTTGGCTGACTATGGGGGACTATGTCGCAGCTAGCTGTTGGCCTCTGCGGCTATTGTCCGAGCTTGATACATAAAGGCCTCGAGTCCAGTCTTACGATCGGAAATCGAGTGACGACGTATCGACTCCGTAGTCCGTAGGACAATAAATGTACTCCGCATAATGGGTACATTCCTGTCACTGTTATGATTCAAAATGATTAGTCTACGGGGATAAACAAACCTCTCCCTTCGTAGGTGCACAACTCCCTAGCTGGTTTGAAGTGTTTACATTACTATTGTTATTTTTTTTTTTTTGCCGGTATCCTGGACATTAGTTCGGTGTACATCCATGGATCAGGAGTCTCCGTAAGGAGAGCTCTGCCTCGGGAGATCGAATTATTATGACCAACGAGACTATTCAGGGACAGCGGGACTTGGCCGTAGGACGGCGATTTCTTTGGCCGACGGGCTGCTGACTGTGCAACCGTTGTGGATTAAGCGAAATTGGTTCTGGAGATCTTCGGCCCCTCGTTGGCTACCGTCTCTGCACGGCGGGGATGTCTCTACCAATCATCAGGGGAAAGATCCTGCAATCAATTGCATTTCCAAGGGGCATTTGGGGCGTATCGCCTGGTTATTGGTTTTTTTTTTTTTTTTTTTTTTCTACTTTGGCCCTCTTGCTATGGTGAAATGCTAAAATCTCCTCTCTGCCAATAATGCGAGTACGAGGCGGCTGGGAGGTTGAGTTCCTAACAAGAGCTCCCGAGTAAGGTAAGGTTGTTGTTCGAAGCTACTGCTGTCTGCTCCAATCATCACTGTTGTCACATTTTCACATTTTCATGCTGCTCGGCACCGATTACCTCCGGTTCCCCCGATGCTTCCGCTGCATCCGTGGATTTCGCAATAACCTGATTTATGCCTTATGGGGCGTTGAGGTCAAAGGTCAAAGGCCTTTCAGAAAAATTTCTCTTTCTTATTAATATTTTCTTTCTTTCTCCGCTCGGGGGGGCTGCCTCAGGCCAACGTCCGAGCCATAGGCCGTACTCCGTACTCCGTAGTATGATACCAAATCCTCCGTAGCATCCGTCGCCCTGCGGGAAAAAGAAAAAAGAAAAAAAGAACCCCGAAAAATCTGCCCATAATCCACCCGTTCAGGCACGCAGCCTCGGCTTGACTAAGCCCAAAGAGGTGCAGTGCCAATCCTGGATTACCCAAAATGCACTAGTGGCAGCGCCGGGACCGCCCCGATCAGGTTAGTCGTGACGACACGATACGGACCGGGACCGAGCCAAACCGGTATTACCAGTACGGCGTACGGCCAAACCCCCGTCAGCCGTACCCGTCGTCGTCCGTCGCCCCGTCGCTCTTCACCTGGCGCTTCCAGCCCGGCGCCTGCAAATTTCCTCGTCGTCGCTCTCCTCTTCTTTTATTCTCTCTCTTCCTATCTCGTCCCTCATCCTAATTTCTTCACCTCGTCGTCCTCCTCCTGGTTCGCCCTCCAGCTTTCCCCTTCTCTCCGCTGTTCCTCCGGCTCCCGTGGCCAGTTGCGCCCCCCCTTTCGCCATTGACCTCGTTCCTGGTTCTTTCGTCTCCTTACTGTCCGCCGCCTTGCGTCAGAGAGGCCCTTGCAACGTGATCATCGTTTGGCCGCTGGAGACCGGAACTCGCGCTCCCAACTATAACTCATCAGTCCTTGTTTATTATATCTCCGCCAGACGAGGCTTTGGTTGGCGTGTACCTGCCAGCGATCGAAACGTTCGTGGAGGACCTCCTTTCAAGCAAGTGTCACGTTGACGCCTAGAGCCAGCGCCCCCCTTTCCGTCAACTCCGCCTGGGGGGAAACTTCTCGGCCCTTTCAACTCTCATTTCCAATTTTCTCTTCCGCGTCGTTTCAAGAGAAGATCAACACTCGAGGGTTATACAAGGAGGAATTCTGTCAGATTTGCCGCAAAGATGAATACCACCCTTCCATCCTGGAAGGATCGGACGCAACACCAGTTCGGCAAGCTTCAGATTCAGGTCCCATGGCGCTCCATTCAGCTCCTGGTGCCGCATCGCATGCGACGGAAGATACGGTCCAAGTTGCGGAGTAGGATTTCGCCCACCTCGTCGATATCCTCTCTGCAGACGTCCTTCTCGCCCGTCGACACGCTCAGGTCGCTACAAAGCCATCGTTGGACGCTCTACGACTTTCAATACTTGCTGCTATTGATTGTTGGAATCTTCTCGTTGACTGTCATTGAAGCGCCGGGACCTTTGGCGAAAACGGCCGCCTTTACTATGCTCCTGTTCTCGCTCCTGCTCCCTATCACTCGCCAATTCTTCCTGCCCTTTTTGCCGATTGCCGGCTGGCTTCTGTTCTTCTATGCTTGCCAGTGAGTAACCTTGGTCCCTGATGCGCCCGATCATCATTGAACCCGGGGAAACGGATGCTGACCATCATTTTAAAGGTTCATTCCCAGCGATTGGCGCCCTGCAATCTGGGTCCGCGTGCTTCCGGCCTTGGAAAATATTCTGTATGGTGCCAATATCAGTAATATTCTGTCTGCCCACCAGAACGTCGTGCTGGACGTGTTGGCGTGGCTTCCCTACGGAATCTGCCACTACGGCGCTCCCTTTGTCTGCTCGCTCATCATGTTCGTCTTCGGACCTCCCGGAACGACCCCTCTTTTCGCTCGGACTTTCGGGTACATCAGCATGCTTGCTGTCACGATTCAACTGGCCTTCCCTTGCTCGCCCCCGTGGTATGAGAATTTGTATGGCTTGGCTCCTGCCGATTACTCCATGCAAGGTAACCCGGCGGGTCTTGCCCGGATAGACAAGCTCTTCGGCATCGACCTGTACACCTCCGGTTTCAAGCAGTCGCCCGTCGTGTTTGGCGCGTTCCCGTCTCTGCACGCTGCTGATTCGACGCTGGCTGCCCTGTTCATGAGCCATGTCTTCCCGCGACTGAAGCCTCTTTTCGTGACCTACACTCTGTGGATGTGGTGGGCTACGATGTACCTTTCTCACCACTACGCGGTTGACCTGGTCGCCGGTGGTCTCATCGCCACCATCGCGTTCTACTTCGCCAAGACTCGTTTCCTCCCCCGCGTTCAGAGCGACAAGATGTTCCGTTGGGATTACGACTATGTCGAATTCGGCGACTATACCCGGGAGTACGGATATGACTTGGCCGACGGCGAATACAACCTCGACAGCGATGAGTGGACGGTCGGTTCTTCCTCGTCGATCTCGTCCGGCTCCTTGAGCCCCATCGACGACCATTATACTTGGGAAGGCGAGACTCTGGCCTCGCCTGCTTCTGACATCGAATCCGGAAGACACGTCATCAGCCCGTGATTTGCATATACCGCATCCGCTTGTTTATTTGCATCTATCTATGAAACGGCGTTGACACATTTAACGACATGCTGGGTTTCTTATTGCATCGAGCAGATTTCGACACATATATTTTTAATACGCTTTTTTCTTCCTTTCGGCACTATCCGGCTTAATGGATTGGCACCTCTGCGGTTTTTGGACTCATTTGGACTCAGTCGCCTGGATACGCCATTGGATTTGTTTAACCGCCCCTCGGTTTTTATTTCACTGTACATGCATACGTTTTGTGACACCGGTTGGGCTGCAATGCAGCGTTTCTTTACGCCCAACTCTCGAAGCTCCGTCAATAATTTTAATACCGAACGCTCGGCTTCATTAATGTCTTGAGTTGCACAGGTTCCTTGTTGGAGACATTCGCTTGTACACTTCTTCTCTGGGTCACCCAGAATGGACTTTTTTCTGTCCAATTCCGAATAATGTCTTTCGCTTTCAACGACTGGCCGAGCATTTTATCTTTTCTCCTTCCGCTCGGTCGGGTACATATTTTTCACCACTTTTTTTTACCATTCGTGTCGATCGCTCACAACATCTTTGGCGCCTGGAGGTTACATGGGGAGAAGTACAGAGGCGCCTTTTTCATGCACTTCACTCGCTGTGCTTTAGAAAGGAAATGACGCTTGTTTAATGACCATTGCATTGGCATATAGAAAAATGAAGGAATGGCGGACCTGCCCTGATTCGTGGCAGAGGATCCGTTGGGGAACACTTGATCTATCTTTATAGGAGGACGTGGATGAACTCAACCGCGATAAGTGAACAGCAATCGCAACGAAGAGAAAAGATGGAGGGACTACTGAGGACCGAAGATGCTTGACGCAAAGCATCCTCTTTCTACCTTGGGACCCTTCATCAAGAAAGCCTATCACGCTCCGACACCCTTGACGACCATCGTCTTCTCAGTTCCCCAGGGTTAGGATGCACAAGTGACCTAACTTCAGTCCACCGGCTGCCGCTTTTTCTCTTCCTAATCATCTCTACGGCCCGTGTGTTGGGGAGTGTGGAAAGGGGTGTTGGATGGTGTTTATCCATAGCGGTATTGTTAAAGTTTAATCATACCGGTAGTATTTATGATTTATGAACAAGGAACCTTTGTACATTATTGTTTCTATTCTGTGTCTATATTTTCTTGGTCTGGAAGTTTCAATCAACTTATCTGACATGCTTTTATCTTTCTTGCAACTGAAATGCTCGATTAGTAGGTGGCCCAGCAGCCATGCCTTTAGAAGTTAGGAGTTGACTTTGAACTGACCCAGATAACCAGAAAAAACCAACCAAGACCATTCATACACACAATACACCTTCTTCCCCACCCATTAATCAACAACACATTGCCCATCCCAATGGAAAACAATTGAAGACAAACAAAAACACAAAAAGGAAGAGGTCGTACCCGGGATCGAACCGGGATTACCGGAATCAGAATCCGATGTGCTAACCATTACACTATACAACCTTATTTGTTGAAAGAGCCGCGGTTCATTTGAGTATATGAGCCTAGATAAAAATTTTAACATTGTTAGGAATCTTTGGGGGATTGGGTGGGTGGTTCTTTGTGGTGGTGTTGCTGCTGCTGTTAGTTAGTGTTGTGATTTGTTGGATAGATTTCACTTATTGCTGTGTTTCTCGGTTTTCGTGTCATTGTAGAGGTCAGTGGGGTTTGTGTCTAGGTCGTGTAGGTACTCTACTCGTGGGCTAGGATTATTCAATTGGAGTTCTTGCCGGTATACTGTAGATAGGCATGTTTGTGGTTATGTTTGGGCATGCTTTATTGCTGTACCTTTCCTGCCCTTAAAGGACGAGAATTTTGAGACTTCTTTGGACTCAAGAACATACGCTTCCTATTAGGTGTGATGACTACATTATCATCGCGAATTCCCACGGCCTCATCTAGGCGTCTCGAGGTTTGGAATGATAGGATGTAGATCGATATCTCTGTGCTGTCCATATGAATATGCAGCTCAGGCATCTAAAAGTCTATGGATCCCAATCGTCCAACTTCCGCTGCGTCCTATCTTCCAATTTCTTCTGGATAAACGGCCCCATTTATACCTATGTAGGTCTGTTGTTGACTCGGTGTTCCATGCGAGTTGCTGGGACACTCGGTATAGATTGAACCCCTACCGATTCAGTCGCTTGCTAATCTCAGCCGCCTACCTATCTTAAAACCCTGTATGGTTTTACAATCGCCAGTTTTGGGTAGTTAGTGATGGGCTGGGGTCTAAGTTGTTGAGGACTATATCATTTACGGGTCCCTCTACAGTCATTTGATACGTGCGGTGTTGCGGATGATGTGTTTTTCTTGCGTCAGCCTCTATAGCTGAATAGATACAGCGATGTTTTTAGGTTTCCACATGTAACTTTTCTCGCTCCCCTGGGTGTATGCTCATGTTGTCGTTTTGGATAACTGCGGTGTCTATCAACCCCCAAACTTCTACAAAACAGGATACTTTCTCGACCAAGTGAGATGATGGAGCCATCTGGTTGGTTATATATTTCACTTGTATACGCCCTAGACTGGGCTCGGACATAGTCTCTATAAAAGAAAAACAAGAGCCAAAAGTGAGAATAGGAAGCATTGGCATGAAGTCAGTGTGCATCTCAAGGTTTATCCAAATGCGTACGGAAAAAGACCAGAGTCCGCACACAATCGACAAAAGCAAAACCTTAATCAATGAATCAACGGCTTTAGGGCTATCTCGGAGGGAGAAAGAGAACAAAAGGCAAAAAAGAAGAGGTCGTACCCGGGATCGAACCGGGATTACCGGAATCAGAATCCGATGTGCTAACCATTACACTATACAACCTTGATTTGTTGAAAGACCAATCAGAGTTTGACGTTATGAGCCTAAGCAAATTCTTCGCAGCTGTTCTAAGGTTCATCGTCTCCCAGCTTCTAGTCAAGTCTACATTTCCTGTCCTTTAGTATCACTGGGACGATAGTGTAACTAATCGCTGCATTCAATTTTCTAATTACTATACAATATCTCACATCAGTAGCCCTATACCTCAGGCTTCTTTCCGATCACCAAGTACATCGGGGTAAACAAGCTCAATTGACCCCCTCTCACGAGGTTATCAGCGCCATCAGCCAGCTCCTGTGCAGTCTCCGACGTCCCCGCAGGCGCAAGCCGCATGGTTTCCATCGCCCACAAAAGCTGACCCATGGCAGCTCGTCCGAACTTCGTCATGCGCAGGACCGTGAGCATATCCCACAAACTTCTCGTGTACTTCAGCTCGCCTGCAATGGGATAGTACCAGGGGATGGGATCCGGCCGCTCAGCTAGGTCGTCTTCATACTCCAGCACAAACCCGGCCGCCTGGATGGCCTCGATTGCCTCGGGTCGCGTCCGCATGTTCACGATCCCGTTTCCACGTTCAATTCCCAGCCGGATGGCTCGATGTTCGGGATTCGACTCGTCGAACTTGTCTGTCATGACCCATTCGTATACTCCGAAGCGGCCGCCTGGTTTGAGGACTCGGAAGATCTGTTCGTACACCTTCTGTAGGCTCGGGGCGTGCACGGTAGCCTCGATGGCATATACAACGTCGAAGGAGTTAGGCGGGAAGTCCAGATGCTGTATCGTCGTCAGCGAGAGTGTGCGAGGGGTTTAGATGGTCTGAGTGGACGCTTACCATAAAGTCTCCCTTGAAGAAAGAAACCTGATCATCCAGGCCAGCCTTCTCTGCATACCTCGTGGCCCGAGCAATCTGATATGCATTGTTGTTGACGCCTACCACCTGACATCCCGTGAACTGAGCGATCTCACGAGCAGGACCCCCAACTCCACAGCCCACATCCAGCACCTCCATGCCCCCCTTGATGCCTAGTTTATAAGCAAGGTAATGTTCGTGTCGTGCCAGCGCCTGGAGGAACGGCTCGCCGATACTGAACCGACAGAAATGGAACGACTGGGCCCACGCTTCTTCGTAAAAGTCTGTGGCTAGATCATAATAGCTACCGTGCACCGAGCGATCAGCTGTCTGCAACGATGATTTGGCTTTGAAGTAGAGGGATGTGAAACTCACTTGTTGACCACGCCCATGTACTCGGTTGTTCGCTCTTTTCGGGCCTCGTCGGTGGTCGCATCGATGCCCTTCTCCTCCTTCCATCGACGCACATACTCATTTGTGATCTCGCGGTGGGCAGAGTTGTTCTTCTTGAGCATGGCGAAGAAGGCGTTTTTCTCTTCCGCCGATTTGCCATGCATCGCCTTCATCAGGGCGACGTCGGGGTCTTCCTTCAGGACAACGGTTGAAGAAACCATCTTGCTGTGAGTATGAAGACAACTTTTGTAGAGAGAGAAAAAAAAAAAAAAAAAAGAAAGAAAGAAAAAAGGAAAAAGAGCGGCAGAACTAATGATCAAAGAATGAGAATGAAAGGGTATTAGAAAGGTTAAATATAGTTAAAGCGATACATTAAAGAAGCTGACAGGGAGGAAGCCAGACATTCTTATACCAACATCACCACAAACCCCAACGAAGAGAACAATGAACGAACATTCTATACGCAGGCAATACGACATTTACCCGCATCGGAATGAACAGATCTAGGTAGAAGCCCTCGATCCTGGATCTGTACTTAGGAGTATATGCCGCCAAGAAGGTGCGTATCGGCGTCGTATTCCCTCGCGAGCGCCAAGTGGGTCACGTTCCTTGCATTTCTGTTGCAACCAGGCATCGTATGGCTCACTTAGTGTACGACATTACGACGGCTGACACATCTGCTCTTGGTTCCGAGTGCTGCTACTCGGTTATCATTCGAATCGCGTGTTTGCTCGTATGAGTGGTGCGGTTGGGTCGGCTGAAACGGTCTAATCTAGATACGACCAGAAGCGATGTCTGGCATATTAGTTGTCTGGATCATCTCGTGGCCCCAGGGGAATTGAGGTCCAACTACTCAGTACCTTAAATCGGAGGGATCTGTAGAAGGAGTTTATTACTTTTGCGTCGACCCTCTTCGTGAAGGTCTGGATGACAGACCGGCTTCCTCGGCGACGAAATTGCACCCTGCTTGTCACCAAATGTCCATCCAATGTATACTTCAAAGTCTCGGTGCTTGAGTGTCTCTATGATTCCAGCACTTCGAATGTTTAATTCACTGATTGGCTTGGAGATATACAGAGCCCTAATATAGTGACATTACACAGATCGGTCCAGACAGGAATAGTTTCTATAGACCTGCGAGCAGAATACTTCAAGCACACGGAGCAGTGTCAGCTCATTATCTACCCTGCGTTTAATCCGTGCGAGGTAAATGATCAGGAAGAAGTTCCTCGCTACAATGAAAACTCTGCATCGTCACTTGATTTCTCTTTACCGAGTCCAATGTTAGATATATCTAGCGGGCGCCAGATATTGACTCTATCTAGGGTCTCAATACCCACCGGAGACATAAACTGAATGTGTGCTAGATGACAGACCTCAACGCTGCCACACATCCATAGCCTTTCTGAAACTGCAACACTCGGATGGAAAAAGAATTGCCCTTCACAGAACCCAAACACCAGGTGGAAACACAATAAGAAACAGAACTCCCGTTGCTAAGATAGACGTCTTATACTACTGATGTATCGTCCCCGTGCATGTTATCATGTTATGGGCTTCACAGACCCTAGTTAGCTGATAGGTTCAGCTATCCCGACACCCGGAAAAGAAGAACGCAGTACCAGTGGCATATCGAGCTCTTACCCGCATTGTGAGCTCAAATGGTCTCAGAAAAGAAAGAGTTCACCCCAGTAATACGGGGATATCCCCGTCACAGCTACCACAAAATAACCGAGCCAATACAATCTACAACAGACCATTAAATGGAAGATCAATGATACATACTTCGTATAATACTCACCGTTTACATATGGAGAAGAAACATCCACCCCTCCAATCTCTTACCTTTCGACATCTAGCCCTAACACCAGCGATAGCAATCAACACCCACGACTATTAACTAGCATAGGCTTATAGTGTCAAAAGATCGGCGAGCTTCTCAACAAATCAGGGTTGTATAGTGTAATGGTTAGCACATCGGATTCTGATTCCGGTAATCCCGGTTCGATCCCGGGTACGACCTCTTCCTTTTTTGTTTTCTTTTTATATTGTTCAGTCTCTGTCATTCTCCGATCCGAGACGTTTTCGGGAAGAACAGGGTATTTATTCTGTTGATGCTTTTTAGATAAAATTTGGTTGTCTTTTTATGCACCGATTGATCATATAGACTGATGTAGTTGCGTTTGCGACATGTCCGATAAAGTATCAGAATAAAGTAAACCTGGGGGTGGCTATAGCTTATACTATCATACAAGACGAGTCCGGACGAATGAGACGTATAGTTAGTAGAGAATCACATCTGGCGTTTAATTCTACTGTACTGCATCGTTTTGCTTTCCCTGACTTTGTGCCTAATAGACTCCTTTTCCTCAACTCTGGGTGCATTCTATACGGAAAAGAAAGCCTGAGGCATCCAGCTCCATGGGATGCCGAAAGTACGGCAACAAATTCATTTGCAAGAATAGGGAGGAAAACCATTAAAGTAATTATTAAGTTTCAAGCCTTGAATGGTACCCCCACCCCCCCCCCCCCCCCCTGTAAAACCCTCCATAACTATAAGCAGCAAAGCCCCCAAGAGTGTGTTTATGAAACGACAGTGTTCAACAACTCCGAAAAATGAACAGATTCTCAGCAGATTTAGCTCCTTTGGCCTATAAGGCCAATTTAAGTTCCGCTCTTTCAACAAATAGGTTGTATAGTGTAATGGTTAGCACATCGGATTCTGATTCCGGTAATCCCGGTTCGATCCCGGGTACGACCTCTTCTTTTTTGCTTTTTTCGATTTTGTCTGCCGGTTTCTAGCATGAGAGCTCGTTATATTCTTATTCATTTTCTTTTACTCCGCTGCGTGGTGTGGGATTGGTACAATTGAATGATATGTGGGAGACGTGATCCGAAGAATAGGTAGTAGATCTCGATATGAACCTGAAAATCTATCCATTGGACATTGAACACCATTCCTATGCCGCACATATAAACAGGCAATTCATACAGTAGCTACCGTCAAGGCAGGCAATGTAGCAATAGTACGACGGTTTAACCAGATGTAAGAAGATAGAAGGTAGAAAAATGGCGTATAATTAAGGTAATCTATCAAACATCCACATGAATAGGTACAATGAGATGAAAAGAGAACTCGTGACAGAAAGCAATAAACGTAAATAAGCAGGTGGTATTGTTTATTCTTCGTAAATCTTGACTCGATCGGCGTATTCTTTAATCTTCGAAACGAAGGTCTCTTCGATTTCGTCGCCGTGGCCGCTGGCGATGCGGAGGATGAGGTCATTAAGAGATGCGCGACCAAGGATGTCGACGTGGTCGCCTTGTTGTTGTTAGTATCGTGGATCGAATATGTCAAAACGTAGAAAGGACTCACCTGTATTGGGACCGCCGCGGGGTGAAAATCGATCCGGCTCATGAGGCATCTCATATACCTTGATCTTGACCCCCGAGGGATTATATCGCTTTATGTGCCAGCCCTTGGCGCACATGTAGCCCGTACTGAGTAGATTGACGGTCCCGTCACCTTCACCCATGACAACACCGTGGTCGACGCCGTCGCCGTTGGTGACCGTGGTGTCGATACTAACGTTCAGGTTGACCAGGGGGTCACGTTCCTCCTGGTAGAAGTAGCTGCGTTCGGTGGGTTTGCCGACGCCATACAGACAGTAGATCTTCATGTCCGGGGCCCGCGGCAGTCGGGCCTCGAGGGGGTTCAGCCAGGTGCGAGGATCCTTCTCGTTGGCCTCGACCTCCTTGGTGGTGTGCGCGACGCCATGCGAGTAGCTGGCGAGCACCTGGTTGCGGTACCAGTCGTCGCTCTGGTCCAGCAGATACGACAGACTCTCCGGAGTGGTCAGGTTTTTCGCCGTGAGGGTGGAGTTGCTCTCGCGGAAGTTCAGCAGGGTGCCGAACGACATCGACTGGCCCGGCTGGTCGTCCGGGGCCCAGGTGGAATTGCCCCAGACGGCTTCGCCGCCCTTGGGCAACATGCTCGAGATGCCCGGCATGGCGCGGAAGATCTCCGCGCGCTCTTCCTTGGACAGGAACTTCTCCAGTCCGTACACGGCAAACGCGTTCAGCTGGGCCGTGTCGCGCATCTCTCCCGATAGGACGGCCGTTAGCCCCTTGACGGCGCCCAGCATGCAGCCGCTGACATTGATCCAAGAGGCGATGTGGTTGTTCACCCAGTCTTTCCCTCCTTTGCCATGATCGTCACTCTCAATCCACTTGAAGAAATACAGCACCACTTGCGAGCCCATACTGTGCGAAGCCAGGGTCACCTTCTCGCCGCGCACCTGGACAGCAGTCTCCACGTAAGACTTGAGCCGACTGAAATACTGGTCGCGGATCTCCAGATGCTGGTACGCCAGTCGCCAGTCGTATGCCGCCGTAAAGGCATTGGTCGGGTCATATCCTATCGTCGCCAGGTTTTCGAGGATCTTGTTCCAGATCCAGTAACCGGTGATGAAGAAATCGGTCGCATCGAACCCCTGCGCGGCCCGGAGCTTGATCCCCGGCGGATCCATCCCCGTCTCCTTATCCAGCATGACATGGTTCTTCCACTCTGCTTTATCCAGAACCAGCGCGCGCATCATGCTCCAACTGCCCCAAAGTCGGCGCCGGAAGTACTGCCGGGACTGCGTGCCTGTTCCCCAACTCTCGAGTCCGGTGGAAATCACACCGGGGATCATAACAACAGGATGTTTGGCCTCGAACCCTTGCGATTGAAGATGAAGTCCAACGGAGAAGGAGTCATAACTGACCGTGTCGCGTTCATGTTGCTATTTGAAGTAAAAGAAGACGAAAGCCGTTAGTCAATTTATCCAGTAGTATAGCACCCGGGACGCCATCTCTTAGGTCAAGCGTACCGAGAACTCCCTCGCATCGCTAACAATGCCCTGCGGAATCACATCCATCAACGAATCCAAATTTAAATCCATCAGCGACTCCAAACTAATGACGTCCTGCTGGTTGGCGAAGAGGACGGCCACCAGGATGCCGAAGAGGCCGCCCAACGCGAAGATCAAACCATTGCGACGCTTACTGCGCGGTTTCGTAACAAAGGAACCGAATTTCTCGGGCGGAGGAGGCGTAGACGAGGGCGAGGAGGCTGATTGAGCATTATTGGGCTCCGACGGGACGTCGTCCTTATCCTTGGCCAGACGACGGCGGAGCATGAGAGGCAAAGAAGAGGAAAGAGGGAGGGGAGGGGGGTGAATAGACGGAATCAATTAATTGACACTCAGAGACAATAAGAACTCAACGATTGACAGAAATCGATGAATAGGAAAAAGAAAAACAAAAAGAAAAGAGAAAAGGTTTAGGGACGAAAGAAAAGCGCGAGGGAAAAAGAGAGCGACCCGGAATCACATGTCGGCGGACGTCATGAAAATCTTCCCTTTTCTTCTTTCTTTCTTCCTTCTCCAAACATTCCCCGAACTGTCAGTGTCAACACCAACAATCCCATCGACATCCATACTCCCCACACTTTATTATTCTTAATTCTTACTCTCCCTCAAATGTCCCCGGAATGAACCACCATGACGACCTCCCCGCCGTCCCCGCCGCCGCCCCAGCAGCAGACGTAACAGCCCCTCCTCCGGCTCCCTCCTCCGACCTCCGCTACACCCGCTACGACGGATCCCGCGAGGATGAATACGTCGCCGCCATGCGCCAGCTCATCTCCAAGGACCTCTCCGAGCCGTACAGCATCTACGTCTATCGCTACTTCCTCTACCAATGGGGCGACCTCTGCTTCATGGCCATGGACGACTCGCGGCCCGAGGACCCCATGGTCGGCGTCGTGGTGTCCAAGCTGGAGCCGCACCGCGGAGGGCCCTTGAGGGGGTATATTGCCATGTTGGCGGTGCGTGAGGAGTTTCGTGGCGGGGGCATTGCGACTAAATTGGTGCGCATGGCTATTGATGCGATGATTGAACGGGATGCGGATGAGGTGCGTTCTTCTTCTCGTTGTTGGGGTTTGGGAGGGGGATCATATGTTTGTTGTACAGGTGTTGCACGGCGGACCGGCCTTGTTCGCTTTTGTCCTCCCTCAACCCCACCCAACCCAGCTTACTGCCTCGTTGATTTCTCTCTCCTCATGACGGCGGACATACGTAGAGGAGAGAGATTGCCAGTGGATCGACTGACATGAAAACCGACAGATTGCCCTCGAAACCGAAATCACCAACACGGCCGCCATCAAGCTCTACGAACGCCTCGGCTTCTTGCGCAGCAAGCAACTGCACCGCTACTACCTGAACGGCAACTCGGCCTACCGCCTGGTGCTATACTTGAAAGAAGGCGTGGGGTCGGTGAGGACGGAATTCGATGCTTACGGTCCGACTGCGCCGGAAATGAGCGGAGCCATGCCTGCTCCTCCGCCGCCGGCGTTGCTGCATGGAAATGGCAGCGGATAACTATCCACTTTCTTATAGATATACGCAATTATGACATTAGACCGGATGACTTGACGACTGGAGAACAATCAAATACATAGCAATGCATTCTATATTCCCTAATTAGGGTATGTGTACATTATATATAAGGTATGTAGTTTACACAGGTATCTATGGTTAGTGGGGAGACATGGATAAACAAAGGTTGATGTACAGAACTTGGCACAATATGAAGAGACCAAGGCTGGGTAGCTGGCATTCCGGACAATGCGCCGAGAAAAAAAAAAAAATGAAAAGAAATTATGCAACGCCGCTCAAGTCGATGCGATGTGACAGTAATATACAAGGGGACCAAATGTCTGAACAGCCTGACTGGAGTAAGAGAGGCTGTGAGGGACTCAAGTTGTCGCTCACACAACCACGCCCATATCATAGCTTGGGATTCCACTTGCGGTGCACGGGAATGTGAAGGGCGTTCTGCAGCAGCCATTTCATCGGCCGTGGAACGCGATGCCATTGAGCATCCAATCTGGCGGCAGCCTCCAACATGTGAGGCAGGGGCATTTCGGGACGGTAGAAAAGCCCGACACGGATATCGCGATGTAGCAATTGCTTGGCGAACGCATTACGCCGTTTACCTTCATTGTTGCTCGGATTGAGGCCTGGGTCGAGGTAGGCGATCGGATTCGAATGGTACTCAGACGGGGCGTATGTCATGACCTTGCTCTGGCCGATGTACTTCGGAAGATGCAGGTCCACACCGACCACAACCTTCCCGGCACTCCTGTGCCAGGCATTGACGAAATCGTTATCCTCAGGGAGTATGGCTTTTCTCATCAGTGCCGCGTCGACACGCTTCTTCATTCCGAACGTCACGGCCTCGTGCAGGCACGCGTATCGCCACAGCACGCGGGTGAGATTGTAACGGCGATCATTCCAGGCCATGAAGAAAAGTCTCTCCCACATAAGCCCATCGAAGACCTTTTCAGGTTCAGGGCCGCATCGGTACAGATACCGGAGGGCGAGGAATGTATCGTTCCCGAACATGTTCATGATATGAAGGATGGCACTGCTGTTGATCGGAAAGTTCTGCTCCCGACAGATCTCCAGCAGCCGGTCCAAAGACTCGTAATCGCGACGACGTTGGATGACACCAAACATCAGGCTGATCGAGAGGCCCGTAGTCCAATTTCTTGTCCGCGCGTTGACCTCGTTGACGAACGAGTCCACGCTGCGGCCATTCTCTAGATGCGTGTGAAACTTTTGTTCGAGTGTCAATCGAAGGGCCTCCCGCCTCGCATGAATCCCTCTTAGATACCCCCGCCGCAGCAGCCTGTCCGAGAGTAATTTCCTCTCTTTGGGCAAGGCGACGTGGTCGAGGAAGGTGATCCAGGTGTTTTCGTTCGGTCGGATCTTCGCCCGGAACATAGCCTTGAGAAGCCAGTGATACGTGATTGGGTCCTGCCGCTGGGCCGCCGACTCCAGGAGGATATTTACGGTGTCCACAGTTGCAACATGTTGGGCCCGGGATAAAACTGGGTATATATACCGGAAGTACTTATGTTTACACATCCAAGAGAGTGCTTCATTCAACGCAGCCGTAGAAAACAGTTTCTTGTATGCATCAACCGCAAAAACCGCCACCAGGGCGTCGTTCACTTGTTTTCGGTGCGGCAATTTCTCTTCTTCAGAGGGAGAGGGCTTAGAGAGTGTCAGCTCCTCGACGTACTCCGCGAACTCCCGCACAGTTGACAGACTCGCCGCCAAAGGCGTGATTGTGTGTAGCATTGCTGGCTTCGCTTGCTTTATATCCCAAGTGCCTCGAACGAGCGGAGGATCGATACCCTTGGATATGAGGGTGTCTCTGGAAGAGATAACAGGTACCGGAGGTTTCTGGAGGTCGACCAAGGGGTCTGCTTGTTCCTGGAGAATCCGTGCATGTTCAATGCGCTCGCTGGCCAGTTCGATGACACGAGCCGACCCCGAAATTATGACCCGCCGACCCCGGCCATCGCCATCCTGTGGGTGCAGCACATGGACCTTGCAGCCATTGTGCACGGGTATGAACCAGATGTTCTCCTTCATCCCCATATTGGTGACCCCCGCGATGAGCCCAACAGTCTCCTCCGGCACCAACAGCTCCTTATGCCTTAACTCCTTCTTCGTCCACCGGACAGACTTCTTTTGCAATTGCACTAGCGTAGCTTCTATGGCCCTCCATGCAACCCTTTTTTCCCTCGGATTCCGTAGAAGGCGAATCCGTTGGAGAGCCAACTTTGCACGATCTTGGGCCGATAACGTGTACCATTCGCTCCGATCCGCAGGCCATTGCGTCTTCAATTTGGAATTCCGCCTCTTAAAAGAGGAAGACCGTGACGGTGGCTCGGGCCACCTAAGAAAAGGGTTGAACGGGGGTTTGATTGGCCCGATGAATGGCTGGGGGTCTTTCGTCTTCTCGGTTAGTGCGGCGAGGCCCTCTGCGACTTTCGACGAGCCATTGTCCGAGGTATTCGTGGTCGTCGGAGCTTCTGCCGTACCATTCGCGTCGGTAGCTACAGGAGGCTTGCCACGTCTCAAGATGGGCCCCGGCGACAGCTTTCGGGGTGGACGAGGACCTCCGAGGATGAGCCGGCGGGCATGCCTAAACCTTGCAGAAGCAGAAGGTCTGGAAGGAGAAGTCCGGTAATGCCGGACTGTCGACTTGAGCCAGCGCGGGTACAGGAAGAGAAGCGGTTCATCGGGGCCAGCAGCGATGTTGTCCAAGATGGTAGAGACGCGACGCCCTTTTAGGCAAGCTCTGCCATGGGAGAACATCTGCAAAGGTCGAGAAATATGTCAAGACATAAAAGAAAGGAGATAAGAAGAGACGGAAAGGGGATTGGAGAGGACGAGGTTCGGCTCGCGAGGTGGTAAAGACGGTGTTGTGTTCGCCGTCGGTTCTTCCATGGAGAAAATTGTTGCTTCCTGCTGAGAGGGGCAGGCGGTGAGAGGGCGAGCTCGGGAGTTACTTTTTCGGCACGACATGGCTATACAAACACCGTACATCCTACAACAATGCAATGGAACAAGAAATTCATTATCTATTACACTTGTCATCAATGGAAACAATGGAAATCAATACCCTTGAAACTTTCACTGAACACAAACGAACATGGGTATCAAGTCCCGAGAACCGAGCTAGAACGCAAAACACAAAGAGAAAGCTGCTCAACACCGAAACGAATCAAGACGAATACTGATAGATATGACCCTCCTTGCCGATTTCCGCTCCCTTCGGTATACCTTTGATCGGTCCTCCGTCATCCATTGGTTTGAACGAGAACTTCCCCAGATACCTAGACAGTAGGCCTTTCTTCTTTGGCCCGGGCGTCAAATCCAGCATCTCTGGCGCCGATGATCGGCGTCGAGCACTGACGACTTCGGGTCCACGGAGGTGATGTCGCGCGCTGTCTGCGGCCTTGCTGAGGTACTCCTTTTTGCGACGGAGTTCCTCGGCTTCTCGCTCGCCGACATCGGGTATCTTCTGGGACAGCTCGTCGACAACACCGACCAAGTGTGTGAGGACCTGCCATCGCGAGGCCTGGAAGACAAACATGGGCATGATCTCGGGGATCTGAGCAGAGCGAGTCAGCATCGATCAAGTGGTAGATACGGATGAATGTGTTCCCGAAGTCTTGATATCAAAACAGAAACATACCTGTCCTTTCAAATAATACAACTCGGGACCGCCTTCCTCGACAAATCGTCTCAACGCGTCGATCTTCTCGCGGTCCACGATCGCCGTCTTCAGAGCATGCATCAAGCTGGGGATATTCCCAATCTCCTCCAACGGAGCCTCCTCCTCGACCTTGGTGGTGGCCCGACTCAAGTACCCCGAGGCGACGCCCGACGCGCGCTCCGAGCTCGACGCCTTCTTCGTTTTCTTCCCCGTGTGGATGGTGAAATAGTCGTCGTTCAGCATATGGGCCATTTCCAGCCCCGTTCGGTCCCGACGACTCCTCTCCGACACCCGTTTCACCCGCAGCCTCACCCAGCGGCGCCTCCGCACAAACGAATGAAACCACGGATGAGACCCATGCCAGGCCGACGAACTAAAGGAGAACGAGTACTGCCATCCCTGTTCGTCCACGTCGCCCGACATATCCACGTACCATCTTCGCCACGCCCACTCCCAGCTCGGATCCGGCAGCTGCGCATTCGTGATGTTCACGGGACTGTCTCTGAAGTCATGAGTCACCCAAGTGGCGGGGTCGAAGTTCAGCAGCGAGTGGTGCGAATATAGCGGTATCCCGCACAGAAACCACCCCCGCTGATTCTCGTAGAGGATATCCAGATCCGTACCGGGCTTGAGTCCAACCGGATGAGACCTGGGACCCGACACCGACCCAGTCTCCATCCTCGATACTCCGGACCTAGACCCTGACCCTGACCCCGACCCGGCCCCCTCAGCGCCATCACTTCCTTGCCCGGCCGGCTCCCCAGCGGTCGCAGACGGGGCGAAATCAATCGGGTTGGAATCGAGCTGTTCATTCGTCCGAAGAGAGGAAGTAGTCGCGAGACTCGGCGCCCCTCCCAGCGTATTCGTCGCCGTATCCGTCAACGACAACTCCCTGCCATCAGACGGCCTCCTCTCCGTATCTGGATCCCCATCATCCGTGATCCCAAGTCGATGTGGCTGCCACTTCGCATACTTCCGTCTGGCCAGTTCCCCTCGCACGGACGGCCTCGTAAGCCGTCGCGATAGACGTCGAGATAACTCCGTAGCCGTGGGCGCCTGGGAGGGGGATTCGTCGCGCGGACAGGTATTATCTACCAGCCGAATGCTGGCAGGGTTGTTATTCTCCATGGTTGTATCCGTAGCTGATCATTCCACGCCGTAAAGTTGGTATACCGGATGGAGCGTAACGCACACGTATACACCGCCTTTTCGTGTCCAATTCACTCCTACCCAATCCTATCGCAGCAGTACCCCTGATCCCCTATCTGTACACCAAGTCCATCCTCGTGAATAATCAAGGAGAAGGGATGGGAAGGGGAGGGGAGGGGCGAGATTGCCGTAGCGTATGTCGGGCCAACAACCGAGACCAGTACAGACCCAAGCTCGACTAGTACGGAGTAAAGTAAGGGAGAAATGAGCTTAATATAAAATGAAACAAGGGGGAAGGAAATCAAGAACAGCTGGCAAGAAGAGTTATCGTGTACGGTGTAAGAAAGCCGCTGGGCGAAACGACACGTTAAATTTGTAAAATCAACCCCCCCGGAGCTATGAGCCATGAGGTCATAAAATCTAAAAATCAAATCAAATCAGGAGAGAAACGAGAGGGCAAGGCAGCCCCGAAACCAAGTGGACTCGATTAGAGTTTCAAGCTGAAGACCAGAGAAGAAAAGGGAAAAAAGAGAAAAGGATCGATCGATCGATGACATCGTTGGCGGGGCTGACGAGGGCAATGATCGACGAGTGGCCTGAGGCTGCCGTTTTCGTGTCATTTGCCTGAGTGCCTGAGTGCCTGACAAAACAGGCTCCTAATCCGCCTGCCGCATCGGGCATGTGCTGGGAGAGTGGAAGTTTACGATCATCCCGTCTGTTATCGCGGACCTCCGACGCGTCTCCACTTCCCTTCTTCCTTCCTGTCTGGATACCTCTCTCCTCTCAATTGACGCGAACCCATTGTCTCTCTGCACCAGAGAAGAAATACAAAAAAGGGGAACGGAACCCTTCCACCCTCATCCCCGTGGTATCAACAAACAAACAAACACCATGGCCATGCACCGCAAAATCGAACTCCAGTCCCCGGCGGACTTCACCTACCTCTACGCCAACACCGTCGCGCTCTCCCGACAGAAACTAGATCTTCATCTTCCCCCGTCTGCTAACCAAAGCGATGCACCGGATCCGATGCGCGAGCGAGTTCGCGACTTAGTCGATCAGGTTCGATACACTCCCTCCCCGCTTTTATTCTCCCCCCCCCTCCTCTCTCCTCCGTACCAAACCCAAATCCCACACCCATATAACTAACAAGATATTGGGAGGTGAAATAGTATATAACCAAAACATTCACCACCGCCTCCTCCTCAATCAGCATCAACGGGCTCGATTCCTCCTCCGCCCAATTCCCCTTCCCGGCGTCGTTCACAGCACCCACGGAAACAGTCGAATATGAACCCTACGATACGCACCTTGCGGCGCGTGTGACCTCGCTGTATGCGCAGTTGGAGTCATTGACGACGACGGTGGCGCAGGCGAGACGGGATGCGCCACGGAAGGCGGCGAAGGCGTATGCAGAGCAACTGAGGAGGGCGATTGAGGAGGATGAGGAGGAATTTACGGATGATGAGGATGAGGATGAGGATGGTGAGGGTGGGGATGGGCAGGGAGAGGGCGTTGATGGGGCTGCTGAGACGACGAATACCGAGACTGCGATGGAGACGGATGAATCGGGGGAGAAGAAGGAGACCGATGGCCCGACTACAGGTGGTGAAGGTGCAGATGTCGCGATGCCGGATGCAGATGCGAACACGGAACAACAACCCCAGGACCAGACACAGACACAGCCACAGCCACAGCCACAAGCGCAGTCACAAGAACAAGCACAAACGCAATCCAAGAAACGGAGCCGCGAGGACAAATCCAGCGACGACGGGCCTTCACGTCGGAAATCGAAAGCCCGCAAGGCCCAATGGGATCTCAAGGTACCGCTGGGAACGGACCACGAGGCCGAGCGTTGGCGTACCGGCGACGTGGCCGAGGTCTATGAGGACGCGCTGCGGACGCTGCTGCGCCTCCAGGGCGAAGGCGACGATGATTCCGCGGCCGAGGGCTCGACATCGGACGGCTATGCGTTGGCGTCGACGGTTGGGAAAACCGAACGAGCGAGACAGGCCGTGGAGGTGGTGGAGAAGAAGGTGTGATTTCTTGTCTATATTCATGTTTTGTTTATTTGTTTGTTCAAATATGCTGGCGTCAGGCATGGATGGAATGATACCAACTTCGATTGACTGATTAATTGACATTGACTGATGAATTGAATCATTCATATATTTGCTTATGAACGCACTGTACGTAGTGACTACCTACCTACTCAACGAGTGATTCCGAACCCACAACATACCGAACACACTGATTGAAACCTAGAACCCTCGAAAGTAACATATATATCTCAACCAGCTATATATCAATAGGATATTGAACATTCATCTCTCCTAACACCAACCCAACTAACTCGACGGGACCCAAACAACCCAGTAGTAACAAGCAAGCAAGCAAGCAAGCACACTTCCCTGTTCTCCTTATAAGAACCAACAAACCCTTTCTCGCCATTATTGTCTTCACATCTCATCATCTCCCCATCTATAATATAAAGGATAAGCACCACCGCGCCGCTCATGTTATCTTGTGGAAACTTTAATATCTAAGAACCCAGACAACGAAACCTCAAGGCAAAAGAAATTCGAAAGAGATGGGTTATGGGAGCTAGTTCAGCCCTGCCAGTCACCAATCACCGTCACCGTCACCCGCCACTCGTCATCAAAAGCAATATTCAATTATTGAATTGTGAAGGGTAAAAGAAGGAACCAAATAGTAGAGATCCAAAGGCAAGCCAAGAGCAAAAAAAAAAAAAAGGGTGTCTAATCGGATATAGCGCATGTTCTAGTGGAACATGATGCGTAGAGAGGAAGAGAAACAAAGGAGGAGGATAGGAGGGGGGGAAAATAGCGCCTAGAATCTTTTTATACCATATTGGTCCCAAGAACAAAAGAAATGACGGGAAAAACAAAATCAACAAAGTCAATAAAGTAGGAACGATAATCTATGCGCTGGGTTGGGAGCCTTCGGCAACAGGCTCGGTCTTCTGCTCAATACCGGCATCCTCGTTCTTGACCACGTTCGAGTCCTCCTGGGGCACAGCCCACTTGGGGGTTCTGGCCCATTCCGCCTCTTGCCAGGGACCCATGTCGCTCATCTCGCAGCCGCCGGCGCACTGGCAGCTACCGCCGAACTCGACGGGTAGGTTCTCGGCAGGGACCTGCTCCAAGAGCTTCTTCTTGTAGTCGGAGCCGAGGATGTGGATCTTGTCGACGGTGACGGGGTCCAGGAAGCCCTTGACCACGTTGAAAGCGCCGCTGAATCCCCAAGGGGCGTTGATCAGGTAGAACTTGCCCAGTCGCTCGGGGTAGTAGTTCTGCGAGATACCGGAGGCCTGGCGAACGTATCCGTAGACGGAGGGGATACTCGTGATTCCAACGCCCTTCAGGTCCATGATGGTGCAGCAGGTCTCCAGCAGCTTGCCGGACTTCCGCGAGCAGGCGGGCAAGCGGGGGTCGGCGAGCTTCTCGTACTCGGTGACGAGGTTCTGCAGCATGCGCTCGGAGGTGGTGATCTTGTACATGGCGTTCAGGTCAATCTTGCCCATCTTTTCGATGTAGACGGGTCGTCCATCCTATTTCACCAGATCAAACGTTAGCAATCGGATCGAGGTCCACGGGAAATCGGAAGGAAGAAACGGAGGACGCAACGCACCTTGTCGGTTTTGTGGTAGTACTGGGGGTAGTACTTGAACACCTCGGGCTTCTCCTTGTAGTCGAAAGTACGAGCGAGGTCGTCGGTGCCAAACTCCTTGCGCCACTTCTCAGAGTCCACGAACCTAACGGCAAGAAAGGCTCTCGTCAGCGGGTGTAACTTTTTTAGTGGAGGGGACCGGGGGGGGGGGCGGTCTGGATTTTAACGTACATGGTCTTCGCAGCGGCGACGTCAAACTTGCGGGCTCTGAGGAAACGCAGCAAGGTGAGGGTATCTAGACGCTTGGTGTAGCCCTCCTTCTCCAGCTCACTCCGGAGCTGTTCGACCTTGGCATCCTGCTCGGGGGTGGTATGGCCAGGGTGGCCGCTCTTAGACTCCGGCGCCGTTGTCGGGAAGTCATAGTCGTCATACTTCGACGTAGGGGGGTTCTGGTTCTCAACGGGGGCGGCCATTGTGAAGGTTGGGATTGAATGGGGGTGTGGGAAGGAAGAGAGGAGAGGGAGTGTTGTTGTGAGGAGGAAGAGGAACCTTAAGGCGGAAGAGAGGCAGAAGAAGTTAAGTTACCCGTGGTCGGATTGGCTTAGCGTGAGAAGATGAGACTGATAGGGAGAGGAGTGCAAGGTGGGGGGGGGTTTTAAAACGCAATCACACAAAAAACGGATGGAGAGACTGGTGGAACGGAAAGGAGGCAGAGGAGGGGAGAGGCGAGAGAGTAAGAAAATTGAAAAATTCAAATAAGAAGAAGAAGCGAAGAGGGGAAAGGAAGATGCAGGAGGCGAAAGAGCAGAACAGACGGTCAACGTGCCAGGTGGAGTCACGGGGAGGGGCTGTTCGTCGTCAGGAGTCGCCGTAGACAACGGAGTATAGTGTATACTCAGTACTCAGTAGTTCTGTTATTTCTTGAGTCCTCTGAAGAATTCATCGCCAACTCTTGTCAGGAGGAAATTGTTACAGTACTTCCTAAACAAGACAATAGTCGTCACATTGAATCGACTCTCGCTCCACCGCCAGCTACCGATCTGTATCGATATATCAATCTGTCAATTCTGGATATCTACTGGCTCTGCTCTCCCCCAACTCTGGCTTTCTCCCTAATTAAACCAAGACGCAACGCAACGCTCAAGTCCAAACAGGCGTAGCGATCGACGACGAGATGACGTAGTCCCTGCAACCAGACACCGTACACAGTACTGAGTAAGTACACCGTTGAACAGCCACGTCCGCAGCCTCATAGATCAGAAACCCTCATCTACACAGCAACTAGGAGACAAATTAGATCAATTCGCCACACTCCCACTGAAACCACAAATATCCAGCGTACTCCGTACTCCGTAAAGAAATATCTCCTTCTAGAACCCTTACCGAACAAAGCCCCTTAGGGCAAAGGACCGTCACGCCTCAATCAACTCGAAAGCAGCCACTAATCTACACAAAATACCCAAGAACCCACCCGAAAATCAAATAGAACATTCCGTACGCCTTCTAGTACTCCGTAGATTAGTTAGTTAGACCTACGGGGTGTGGCTCCGTAGTTCTTCCAATTTCCCAGCCCAAGCCCAAGCCCACTTGCCCCTTAGACTCAGCCACATCAGGCCTTCTAGATTAAGGCAGCCGATGACACGGTTGGTTAGGCATTCAGGGGACTACAATACTATGGAGTTCAGTACTTGTGAGTTTCGTACCCGTATAAGCGTATAATGTAGATACCTGTTTAGTTATGGAGTCCCGAGAGATGAGAGATCCTGCCAAGCAGAGCAAATCCCCGAAACCATTCATTCATGCTCCATGAAAGGAACGAAAAATAGAATAGAATAGGGGCTGCGGGTGTCGCACTGCAAGTAGGCAGCGAAGTAACTACGGACTGGAACTGTGTGTCGACTGTTGGGAACTGTGGAGTGTCCCCCAAAGCAAGGGGACGCGCTATGAGGGAATATGTTTAATATAGGTCATAACTCATCATCACTATGATTGTTTCTCGGATTTACCCCTGAATGCGAGAGCGTTGATAGTGGATACAGATAGATAGAGACACAGATACATCGATGCTATGCGATGCGATACCAATGTAGATGTATGTACAATTCGTATCCAAAGGAGTAACTACCTTATCTGTCCGTTCCCGTTGGAGAGAAATACATACCATACCTGATGCTTAACAAGCCTGGGATTTGGATTGACCGAATCTAGAACCCCAAGACCACCGGCGAAATGATTAGATAGTGTCGAAAACGCCTCAATGGAGTCATGTCCTTTGGATTAATTTACTATAAAACATGGAACCCTAGCTCGTCGAGTTAGATCAAGCCTCAGGTGAAAGAAAGGATCCATCGGATGGTAATTATATCCTAGACAGTGCCTGACTGACAGCTGTCATGGAATTGACTATTGGTTGATCTTCCTGGATCGTCGGCTATAGGAATCGAATGGCTAACTCATTTGGCTTAGGTTGTTTTAATGCCTACTCCTGGCGAGGGGTGGAAATGGTTTAAAGGGAGTGACTGGCTATTCTTTGGCAGCGAGACAGATAAAATTTACCATGAGTGAAACTTCAGAATAGTATGCAAGCAACGCTTGGGGTAATACCACAAGCATAATACATTCGAAACATCCTCATTACCTATATCCAATCCCTATAGGACCATACAAACAGCAGTGGATATAACACGCAAACGGCACAAACCGACCAAATCAAAAAAAAAAAAAAAACACACGCAAGAACAGTCAATCGTACACAACACAAATCATTTCAACGGGGTATACCAACAAGCAAAACCGCCCAATCCCTGGCCATGGAGACCAACCCGTCCTCGACCTGCGAGACACCAGGTTTGGTCCACCCTCAGAATTAAGGTGCTCACTTTCTCACCAGATATAAATCCTCCTATAGTCACGCGTGCCGATGAAGGAATCAAAACAGAAATCATGGTGAGTAATGCAGTTATTCCTCCATCCACCTCGAAATCTCAGGAGAAGAGAAAAAGAAAAAGCAAGGAATCAAAAACAATGAAACTTAAGTGAAAAGGATTTATACCGTCCATCTCCCTCCAAGTCGTAATATAATAATGATAATAAAACAGATCAGTCAAACAAGTCGGCACTTCTGTTGCCGTGTCGAGGCTATGCTTGAGGCGAAATTCGTATGTCGTCATTTAGTACCCCGATGGCAGCAAGTTCGGCTCTGGAAACCCAGGCAATCTACTCATGTTAAGCATTTGCCTTGTCTCATATATCGTAAAGGGAGAGTAGCAGAGATCCCTGCAAGAGTCTCTTACCAGCCCTTCTTCCGTGCGAATCGTTTGTTCAATAGCATGAGCACTTTGGACACGTTGAACTGGACGTATTCCAGATCCAGATCTTCGAGGTTGTCTTTTTGCATCTCCAGCAGATCGTCAAGCTTGAGATCCAACTCCAGGAGGCCTCGGGCCCGTCCTATTCTCCCTGTCAGTATACGGTGAACCACGGGGACTGCGGAAAAAAAGCCAATGTGTGAACTTACCTTTGTAATGTAGACTGATGACAAACGTGCCTGGCAGAGGACTCTTGAACATGAAATAAATGTTGGCGCGTCGGTTTTCCGGAACATTGCTCCTGCGGATCACCCCTTCTTTCTCCAGTTGCTGATGGGTGAATTTGTAGGGGCCGAGTTCCTGGTGCTTCTGCTGTTTTCTCTGCTTACCCTCCGACTGGCTGCGGACATTGTGCAGGTAGGATTTGTACGTTTCCAGCTGACCCACCAAGTATGCGTTGTGGTCGCGGATCGTAGCAAAGACTTCCTCCAGTTTCTTCGTCTCATCCAGGACCTTCTCCTTCAAGGAACCCAGGTGCACCAATTCCTGCTCCACCTCGTCGCGGAGGAGACTAAACTCATCCGACCGGTCGATGACTCCCATTTCTTGCAGTTGACTCAGCAGCTCCATGGTACGGATGCCCTTTCGCACCATAACCGCATCATTCTTCAGGGTCGCCGCGGCCTCTGCAATACGGTCGAGGCGCAGAGGTCGACGGGCGACCGACGAGTTCGGAGGCAGGGATCGTAGAATCTGGACGAAGGTTGACTTGGCCTCCATGAAGAACACTTCCTCCTGTGTAATGTCAAGAGCGGAGGTCAGGTCATCGAGGGCCGTTTCCCATCGGCTAAACAGGGGGATCGTAATGGTCCGGTTTTCCTTCCGGGGCACCTGCGGAGGCGCAGAACCAAGCTCCTGCAAGAGTTCGTGCAGATGCGAGTGCTGGTCCTGGGCCAAAGCGATGCTATGCTTTTCAAGTAGGGAGTGAGTGGCATATATCTCGTTGAGAGTGATCTGCAGCTCCAGATCCCGCTTGGAGAGCGCCACGTAGTTGTCCATCTCCAGGCTCTCGTAGAAATCCTGGACCTCGCACAGATCCAGCAAGAATTTGTTGACGCGCTCCTTGTTCTGCTGGATGAAGGGCTGAAGGTTGGCCATGTAAGGCTCCTTAGCATAGGATGGCTTGTTGGCCAGATTCTGCAACATCTTGGCGATCAGGGTCAACGTGCGGCGAGGCCTATCGGTGGGGATCGACTCGATCAGCATGTACGAGCGCGGGGTGACGATAGCGGGGTTGATGAATCGCAGGAAGAAGAAACCACCGATCAGGGTACAGATGGTTTGATCTTGAGCGTCCGGGTACTTGCGTCGAGACAAGCTCCGAATCTGCTTGCAAATCCATCGGATCCCGTAAGGAGCCTCCTCGACCGAGTTGATGATCGTGGTCAAGAAACCGTTGGCAATGTCCGTCAACATCTTCAGGCGCGGCGCGATGATCGCTTGAACCTGCTCATTTTCCGCCGCCGCTTCGGCCGTCACGGACCGAGCCAAGTAGTCCGGCAGAGTGCCCGTTTCATCCTCAATCTGCTTCACCATGGTCTCGTATACCTTCAAGGGGTTGATCTCCAGATCGACATCCCGCAGCTCGATCAGAGAATTGATCTGGTCGGCAAGGACCTGTTTCAGATAGCTCTGACCGGGCCCACGGCGGGTATAGGTTGTCATCATGCGGGACACGGGTGTGTTCTGGCGCAGGAGCGAGGAGTATTCCGGAGTGTTGTCGAACTGGTACGTGAGGACGGACTGGAACATGGTCAGAAGCAGGTGCTCCTCGCGACTTTCATACTGGTTTCCGTAGATGGTGAACATGACGGTCTGGAGCAGGGAGTCGATCTCAGACATGGAAACCAATCGACAAAGATGGGCGATGTGACGCGGCTCAGACTGGAGAAGGAATAGAAGGTTTCCATATTTCTGCGTTTTCTCGTCGTTCGGGAAGAAGCCCTCCTGAGGATCAATCGCATCGTCGAGGTGACTGGCGACTTCGTTTTGCTAGAACCTGTTGTGAGCGGGTGTTGCGCCGATGATGCGCCGGAGTCTTTTTCTGGGGTTGTTATCTTACCTCCTCCAGTGCCATGCGGTTTTGGATCAGCAAGGCTATTCGGGAATCCAGGTATCGGACATCTTTTTCAAGGACGAAGTTTTTCTTGGATTGCGATGAAATCTTGCTTTTCAGTTCTCGAAGGTATTTTTGGGCTTTTCACAGACAGATCCGGTTAGTGTTTTCATTCGGAAGGCAGGGAAGGACGAAAAGAACATGGAAAAACTTACCCCTCGCCAAATCATCTGATATTTCAAGGTCCCTGTCCTTCGCGGACATGGACAGGTACAGCGCCGTGACCGACAGCCGCTTGGACTGGCGGAGGGACCGGGTATCGTGGGAAGACATTGTGTTTTGACGCGAAACGGGTTGGAAGGAAGAGGATGAAGACGTTGAGGTTCTCGAAGCAGGTTGTAACATAGTCGCAACCGACATTATGTGAGATCAACGGTGGGTTGTGTAGCTAGAAAAGACACACAAAAGACCGCTCCCAAAAAAGGCACGGTATACACTGACGACGGGCGACCGGCCACCAAAAGGGTCAACAAACACCGGCTAAAAGTAATGTCGGTTTGATGGTTGACGATCGCAAATCTCAGCCGCTAAATTTCATGTACCCGAGCTGGTCATCTGGGTTGAGAATCTTGAACGCGACCACAACGTAATCAGTCGAGTTGCACCCCTTAGCGTACGCGTTTCACAGTTGTGACAGCAGCACCACGGATGGAAGTGGTCGAGTCGCTCTTTGTTGGATTGGAGAAAAAGAAACGCCGGTCAACGAGAAGATAGTGACTTTGCTGATTTGATTGTCGAGGTGAAATAATTTTTGGTCTGCTGGTGGAATGCCAACGAGGGGGAGAAAAAAAACCCAACGGTGGTGGGAGCGATCAACAGGGGACGAGACGATTTCAATGCTCCGACGGGTATCAGGAAAGTCGGAGGAAACGAGACGGGCTGTGCGAGATATATTTCCGAACGGTCAAGGAGCGTCGCGAACGACGATTGATAAACGACGCGAGCGAATTCGGCGCTGGCGAGGCGAGCAACAGGTAGGGAGCGTAAGGCAAGGACGCGGAGGAATTAATGGATAATTCGGAAGAAGGAGGCAGGAAATGCAGAGCCGTGGATGGCGAACCGTTGGAGGCAGAATCACAGGTAATGCGATTAATCTACCAAGCGAGGCAGAATGAGACAGGAATAACGACAGTCGAGGGAAAGGAAGCAAGCGAAGGAAGGAGTGTAAGATTAATAGGACATGAGGGCAGCTGGTAAGGTAAAGTAAAGTAATGAAGATGAACGATAGGGAGGGGAAAGGTGAACAAATAATAATAGCGGCAGCAGCAGGAGGGGGTCGGGTTTTCCTTTAGGGCGTTAGGGACCTTGGACTGGCCCACTCCTGCAGCGCGAAGACTCAGGAACCGCGTTGTCTTGGAGTAGGTATATCCTCGCTAGGAGACCGGAGTACTCTGCCCTTTAATTCCTTTTGATTTAGGATCTTAACTTTTTGTGATTCTCTACAGAGCAGATAATAATGAATATGCTAATTGACTTGGAATCTGAGAAATCTCCCCGGTCCCTGCATCTGGTAAGTTAATCTATGGAGGATCCATGGCAAGGAACGCAAAAAAAAAAGGACCACAAAAAGAAAAAAGAAAAAAAGAGGTGGTTGTCCCAAACCGCATACTCCGTACATTAATTTTTTTCTGCCAGCGCACTCCACTTTTCCATCCACCCCCCAGACCCAGCAAACGATCCCTGTGCCTGAATTCAAGCCTATTCGGGAATTACATCCACCATCACCGCCCGCATTTATCATTTAGGATTGATGAATTCATTCGCCTCGAGTCTCTGGATTTCAAATCTATCCCGGACAAGCACGAGGGTTAATAGATGGTCTTATAGCATCAAGACCATGAGGAGAAGAGAATATCAGAATAAAAAAATAAGATAAAAGAAATAAAATCCAATACAAAAAAGCACACCGACCAATAACCTACACGCGAGAAATTATGGAGAACATTGGAGGACCTGTTTTTTAGTCTTCTCCGTCAGCCCTGGTGATTGGCATGATTAATTCCTCGGAAATCCAATGAAATTATCCTCGGTGTCGTTGACTAAGAGAATTCATCTAAGATAATCAATTCCATCATGATGAAGTACACACCGTCAGAGCATATCCGGCCCTCCATCATCTCACGTCGACCGCTGAACAGGGAAATCGGCCGGATGATCGTCTGCCGCTGTCTTTCATCCTTCATGACTGCGATGTTCAACAATTAAAAGGTGCAATGCACGTAGACGCAAGGGGAATTTCCCCATTCGCCGGAGCCACCTACTGCACGTACCTTGTCTAATCCTTTGGACTAGCAGTTAGTTCACGTTAGTTGCGAAAGTGTTCGGAGTACGGAGTTGAACAGTATATAACATAAATAATAATAATAAGAAAATCAAACAAAATCAAATCATATCAAATAAAAAGCTGTTCAACTGCTTACTCGGTACTTGCAATTCCGCTCGGGAAGACCAGTTCCTACGGAGTCCTGCGTCTTTAGCGGGCGTTTCGACTTTCGAGTCCCTTTTCCCCATCCGTTTACCCCTGGCCCAATGCGCGGCACCCGAACATCGCCACTCTCGGTCGTTCGGGAGGGACAAGGGGGGGCCGAAGGTGCGACCACCAAGAAAAAAAAAAAAAAAAAAGAAAAGAAAAGAAAAAGAAAAAAGATTGACTCGACACTAAATGCTGATGATGCTGCACACACCGCACGCAACCGTGCAGAGGGGTGGAGGAGGACGGTTACCAGCGTGGTTGTGGCGGTCATCTATCTGGAGTCTGACAAGGATGATGCCGCGCTGAATGATTGACATAGGGATTTGATTATTATTTTCTACTTTCTACTTTCTACTTTCAATTTCATGTTTTCTTTTGCATTTCAAACGATTGAGTATCACGACATGCTCTTCTGCAGTATATATCGTCCTACCTACCGGATTGAACGTACCCGTCCGACTATATGATATTCTCGCTAGCATTCGTTAGACGGTCTGGAGTAGATGAGTTGATTACGGTGTAAACCTTCATGATCTGTAGGTATCCGAAGTTACCGCTGTCATAATGCAAGTAACATATGAGTCGTCATCCTGTTTGTTTCCCTGTTATTGTTGAGTTTAAGATTTTTCCCGGTTGCCTTCGTCAATGATACTGTACACCGTAGATCGATAGTCCCGTCAGGATTCAGGAAGTCTGTGTGGTGAAACCGGTGCCTCCCATTGGCGAACCGTCCCATGTCGGTCTGAATCATGGAGTTTTAATTCAGAATTTCAGATGGTGACGAGGGGACAAACGGAATTGAAGAGGGGGGGAGGGGGGACCCACAGTTCTTCCCACCATTACCGACCGACTTGCACTGATAAGGAATAAGGAGAGTCTCATGCCATGCCATGCCATATGGACCAAGCCAGGGCCAACCGCCAAATTCAACACAAACACACAAACAAAAATGAGAAAGTAAAAAAGAAAAAGTGCTCCGTACTACTGATATTCTAATAATAATCATTAACCGGTAAACCGTAAATCGTAGGGTCGCATAAGATCCATGAATAATATGATCCAAGGATAGGATGAAACCTGTCCCCTCCCCCTAATCTCAGGACTTGGTTCCTGACGGCGCCAGTAAGTGCACACTTCCCGCCTGATCAGGCCCGGGCGTGGTACCTGCGTCGAAAAATAGCCCGTCCGCAGCAGGAGGGCCCCGATGCGGGTTAGTGTCCTGCAGGCGCTGAGTCGGTGACACCCTCGCCCCTATCTTAGTATCTTAGTATATGGTGTACTCTGTCCACACTGTAGGGATTGAAGATTACTACTGACCGGGTATACAATGCCTGTTGATCTATTCAGCTCATAGTAATCGATTCCCCCTGTCAATCGGCATGGATGATTTCCAAATACTGTATCCCCCTGCTCACCCTGTCGGTGCTCGGTACTTCTGCATCCTGTTCAGGGGAGACTAGCTACTGAGAGGCGCCGTTGAACCGACAGGGAAGTTCGAACATCGTACAATCCCCTTATCTCCATTGGCGGTTCACCCCCCACCGACGATACTTGGGAGTGCTCAACTAACGGAGTAGTCAGTTGGTCAGGGATCGTTAGTGAGTGAGTTAGTGGTCTTTCAACACATCATTACATCATGACTTCTGGTGACTAGTCACTAACTCCTCCGTAGAGTCCACCTGACTCCTGAAACATCCGGGACTAATGTTCTTGTCTGACTCTGGTCCGTTCGTTCGACTGCAGCTAAGGGGTAGTACGGATACTCTGTAGAGTGCACCGTGTACTCCCGTGGCGTGGAGATGGACTTCGTCAAGTCCCCTGGGATGCGCATCTTGTGCTACCCCGGGTTAGGTGGCCCGAGGGTTTAGAGTACGTAAGTCGCCGGCGCAATGCTACATGTCATGCCCCTCGCTCCTGATTCCTTAGCTGCATCGGCACTTCTCGACTCGATTGCTTTTTTCTCCTTTAACCCGTGACCCAGTCTGACCTACTTTGTTCGTGTCCCATGCTAATCCCCGAGATCCACAGGACCAAGACTCAATAGCACCGCCAACGACGGTCATGTAAGAAATAAGAATAGTACGAGACAAAGGGAGAGCACGGACACCATCCTGGTCCCTGGTTGACCTCGTATTCGACTTTCCTATCTACTATCAGGGACCATTATCAGTCTATCTATCATTTTTCTAGGGTTGCGAACTGACCCGGCCCCGTGGTAAGCCAAGCCTGGTTGGTCTATATCTGGTCTATAGTGCCGCTGATATTATAGGAGGTTGTGTTATTCCACGCATACTTAGTATCTACTCTGTACGGTGTACTATCTACTGCCTACCACGGATGACAACCATCCCACTGCTTCATTCATGATATGATGATATGCAGTGACTCCGCATACCCACTCAGCTGAACCCACAGACCCCAGACTGCCAATCCAACCTGAGTAGGATTAGTGATACTCCTTACCTTCTCAGTGCTTCTTCTCCTGAGTCTTCGTCTTCACTAGTAGTCTCCTGTTGCCGAGTTATCTCTTTTTCTTTCGCCTCCTTCCAATGTAAGAATTACCCGCGGCATGCAGATAGTCGACTGGTTCAATTAGTTTACAGATGTGCAGCGCAAAATGACCATCCTTTGCAAGCTAACACCTTAAGTCAATGGGTGCTGATTGCCTTACACATTCCCACCATGAATGAAGTGAGCTGCATGTCCATGTACTTTGTTGGTCTGCCTGTAGCCAGCAAGGTAGGTCTAGTGCTGCAGTGATACGCGGGATGGTATGCAAGTCCATAAATATGTGCATACATACGGTCCATGCACATCTGACTGTTTTCGTGCATATAAATCTGCAGGGTCGATTTTCAAAGAGTCCCTCACCGTGCCAAGACCACAGTACTCCATACTCCGTCTGCTAATATCTCTGTGTTGGTTGCACGATTTGACCCCTCCATAGATAAGGAGGAACATATGGACCTCAAGATGCCGCTATTGAACTTTGTCCGCTCTTCTGGAAGTGACTATCTACACCGCTCTTTGATGATTAGAGACATAGAAAAGTTAATTGTTCTTAACTCTATCATCTACTTGTAGATCAAGCCCTGTGGATATCTTCAATACTTCTATACATGAGGTTCCCAACGTATACCCGGCTACCTCCTACATCACCAAGCACTGTAGTCCACAGAATGGCTGACAAAGACCTTTCACATGTGAAGCTAACCCAGTGCACTAACAATTAGTTCGTCAGTTAGTTTCTTCTCCGGATTTCAGTTTCTTCAGCAGAAAAAAAAAATTAAAGATGAAATTCCCATTCAATTCAAGAACCTCAAAACTCAATTCCGAATCAACGATGAATCTATCCAAAACCTACCTTCTCGCCTACAACGCCCTCGGCGCCATCCTCTGGCTCCGCATCCTCCTCACTCTCCTCCTCCACCTCGTTCCCCTCATCAGCCCATCTGCATCTCCATCTCCAGTTACCTCCACTCTAACCTCCATCTACACCACCCTCGAGCCCCAAACACGATGGGCTCAAACCCTCGCTGTAGCTGACATTCTACACGCCGCGGCGGGTAATAACCCCCTCCCCCTCCCCTCCACCCTAACAATCTTTCCAATTTTATTCTGAAATAAGAGAGTCATACTATTACATAAACCACTAAACTAAAGTATGAGAAACAGGCATCACGCGCGCTCCCGTCTTCACAACCTTCACGCAAGTCTTCGCGCGCTCCGTCCAAGTCTGGGCCATCAACTACGGGTTCCCGGATGTGACGGCCTCGTCGCCCGCGTATGTCTGCATGCTGTTGGCCTGGTCGGCTGCTGATTCGGTGCGGTATGTTTATTTCGTGGCGTTGTTGTCTGGGTCGGGGTTTGAGAGGGGGGTGGTTAGGTGGTTGAGGTATGTTTTTTTTCCTTCCCACCCTTCTTTTTATTTTGCTTGGGAGGGGGTGAGGGTGTGATACTGACCAGATACTTCCTACTATAGATACTCCCTTTTCATCATTCTCTACCCTATTGGTATCGCTAGTGAGTGGTGGCTTATGTATAAGGCGACCACGACGACGGAGAGCGTGACCGTGTCTGGGATCTTTTATTTCTGTTTGGGGCTTTATGTGCCGGGTGAGCTCTTCCTCCGTCTTTTCTCATATCTATTTCTTGTTTGGTGTTTAAGTGTTTGTTTGAGTTGGGTGGTTGGTGGTATGGTTTTAAAAGTTGCTAATGTGTATGGTGTCTATCTAGGGTCTGTTATGATGTATTCGTATATGATCAAGCAGAGGAAGAAGGTTCTTGCGTAGGTGTGCTTCTTCCCCTCTCTGGCTTGGTTGGGGGATTTGGGTTTTCCGTGGTAGGGGACGTCGGTATTTGTATATCGTTGGAGATAGATTGGTATCATATAGATATAGGATGGTAGGTAGATGAGTGAAAAAGAAGCATTACAGTTGGATAGATGAACTACATTTTTGAATAGGGAAAGAAGGAGCACATGTCGATTGAAAGATCATACATTCTTTCTAACTCAAGGGTATCGCTATGAACAACCATGGAAACTAATCATCTTTTCTTTTCTACCCATGCCCATCCATCCATCCATCCATCATCTATCCGTTCCACATTCGTCTTAGAAAATTCAAAATATCCAATTCCAACGCGAAAGACCAAAACTACTAAAATATCACCTAAACGTGAAGGTCTTCCCCGGCATCTCTCGTTTCTGCTTCCGTGCTCCCGAAGGCGCATCCATAGCCTTCGCGTACGGATTAAACGGCGCTTTCTTAGGCAAACCTGATCCCATCGTAGTCTGACCGTGCAGCACCGAGTCCGCTGTCTCATAGTTGAATGGCGTCTCTTCTGACTTGGCCTCGGGCTGGGGTGTACTCTGTCCGGAGGCGGACTTGTTCTTCTTCTCCTTTCGGCGCTGTTTCTTGCTAGGCATCTCGGAAAGGTCGACGGACTGGCTGATGTCGTCGAGGACGGGCGGTCCTTGAGGCGTCGTTTCGACCGGGGTGGCTTTGCGCTTGCGGGGCCCACCAAGCTCCTTGACTGTGAAGATCTTGTTTTCGGGTGCCTCGGGGGTTTCGGCGGGGATGGTGGACTCGGGTTTTGTGGCGGCGGCGGCGGCGGGGGCCGCGGTGTGTTGCACTTCGGAGACGGTTCGCGGCATGGGGGGAAGAGGGAGGGAGAGTCGAAGAGCCTCAGCGGAGGCGACGGCGGAGTATTCAGGAGGTGTAAGCGGTTCTTGCGAGTTGAGGATACCGCCCCAGAATTGGGAAACTTCGTAGCGTCCAGCGGTGGGATGGTCCTCTTGGTCCGTCAGAGTGTCCTGGTCGGCTGCAGGCGCAGTCTGCTTGGTTTTGGTAGGCTTGACGTAGACATCGCGCCATTCAGGCCCCGTGGCACCCTCAATCTTCGCCTGTTTGATGGTCTCCAGCAGGTCCGATGCACGGTCCTTGGTGATAGGCGTCACCGGGGACAACGTCCGGAATAGAGTACCCATATCCACAGGCATGACGTTGGCGACCTTGAACAGAATGTGCTTCGGAAAGACGCACTGCACGCCTTCATCTTCCTCCCTGGCGACCTGGTCACGCCATTGATGCACTGCCTTGAAAACGGCAAACTGCTCCTTGCTGAGAACGGCAGGGTTGCGACACAAGTAGTCGTACCAGCCGCCGGGACCCTGGCCGGTGGCAGCGTCATAGACCGAGCGCTCATAGCGCTGCAACGCCTCTTCCTTCGAGTGGTCTTGGACGTAGTCGATGAGGTTGTGGCCAGGGACTGAGTTCTCGACTAGCTCGTTACGCAGATGGTCGTAGATGTGAAGAAGGTAGTGAGTATCGGAGCGAGCATAGTCGAACATTCCCGTCGGGAGAGGCCGGATTCTCCAGTCGGCCATCTGATACCTCTTGTCGGCCTCGAAGTTGACAATCTTTTGCAGCAGAAACTTCAAACTGCGCTTGGGATAATTCAGCGCGCACGCGGCATGGAACGTATCGAACATGCCGACAACGTACAATCCCAGGTCGCGCTGCAGCCAGATGATATCCATCGACGAACCATGGAGAACCTTGAGGATCGCGGGGTCCGCAAACACCTCGTTCAGCACCTGCAACTCCTCCCTCCACGGCTTCAGCGTATCCACCACCCAGTCCTTGTCCCGAGTACTGATCTGCATCAGCGACACCAGACCGTGATATGAGTGCACATCGTGATGCTCCAGATCAATCGCAATCTCCTTGGCCTTCTTCAGTTCCTTCAACATATCCATCACGCCCTCCATAGTATCCACAAACGTAGCGGTCGTCGATTCAAACGGCAGGTAATCGACCGGCGGAGACACCTCGTACGTCGAAGGCGGGTATTTCGCGGCGCGAATCTCCGGCTCGTACGGATTCACATAACCCTCGGACTTCTCCAGCGGTACCGTCGCATGGAACTTCGTGTGCAGCAGAGGCTTGAAAGGCGAGACATCTGTATTATCGACTGCACGCTTAAACTCCAGCTGAGGCTTAGGGATCTTGGACGGCCCGTAGTCGTACACGCTGGGAAACTTGGTCGGGGGCTTTTTCGAAGCCTTCGCGGCAGCGGCGGCGCTCTGTTCCTGTTGCGACGGGCTCAATCTCTTGATGACACCCGTGAACTCATCCAGACACGCATCCGCCTTCTCCAGCAACGCGTCGATCACATCCACCACCCCCCGCCAGTTATCCTCGATGGAGTCCTCATCTTGCAGACTCGGCGCGGCGAGATCCGTGCCGGCCGTCGCGGCTTTCAGGATCGACGACGTAAGAGACAGAATGCGGTCACTCTGCTCGTCCAGAGACTCGGTGAGCTCGGAGCTCGAGGATCGGTGGAAAGTGAGATCTTCGGCGGAGAGTTGACCGACGGTGCGCGTCATCTGCACCAGCGACGAGGTCAGCCGGGCCTGGAACGGAGGGAAATCAGCGGCGGAATCCATGATGCCACAGATCTATCTTGTATGGTATAGATCGTTGACCAGAGGGAAGATAGAAGAAGCAGAAGCAGACAATGACAGACAGACCACGACGATCTGTACACGTGCCCGCTTTGTTTTTTTTCTTTTCTTTTTCTAATCTAATCTCTGTCGACCGTTTCAATCTCCAAACTTCGGAAGATGAAAGAAAAAAAGACCGCGTCGGAGGTGGAGAAATAGTGGCGCCGGTGCAGACTCGACCGCCTACCGTAAAAGGATAAGTGATAAGCCGCGCCGATCATCATCGATCGGAGTTGAGGCGATTCCTTGCAGTCTGCGTTGCCACTCACTATAAGTTCGAAGCCTCTGTTCATAACGAGAACCTCAATTTCATCTTTAACTCACCTAACTGATTAATTCAACCCACCTCAAAATGGCCGCCTCCATAGCTCCCGAATGCAACGAAGTAAAAGAGTAAGTCCACCTCGGAGAGAAAACCTACCTCCGAACGGCCTCACTAACGACCTCCGATTGCGTAGGAAATACGATACCTGCTTTCTCAAGTGGTACAGTGAAAGTACGCTGCATTTTATGCTTGAAAAAAGAAAACCTCACGATAAAAAGGTTTTACCTCTAACAATTCAAACAGAGTATCTGCGCGGCAACACCTCGGCCAAGGACTGCGACGAACTCTTCACCAAATACAGAACTTGTCTGAACGTATGTGGCTCTTTTCAACTCAGATATCCCCATCAATGTCCATTCAAATCCCTTCATATCCGGCAAAGCCCACCGAGAGTAATCTAACAATGGACACGAAAATGCATAGGTCGCATTAAAAGAACGAGGAATCGACTCGATGCTCGACGACGCACGGAAGAACAACGCCAAGGAAAGCGACATCGAGCATCTACGAAGTTGAAGTGCTGAGTCCGTGAAGTTATCGAAACGAAGTCATGAAGCATCTTAACCTATATCTCCGTTTTAGTCGACTTGCCTCCAAAACCGAGGTATTCGAGTCGACGTTTCTCGCTCCGCTCGCCGCTCTACAGTGAACAATTTTATTTTTGTGGCAGTCTTTCTTCGCGCAGGCTTCTCAGAGATAAGAATCTGTCGCATCTGGTTCCGAAATGGGATTGGTTACTCCGGATGGAAGATTGGAACCGCGGCATTCCTGGCCGATGGTGTCTCGCCTCACCTCCGTGTCTATCTCGGATCGGTTGCACAAGCATTGCAAATGGCTGATGTTCTTGAGGCATAGCGAGCTATAGTTGCTTGGTTATGTGTTTATATATTTGATTATGGGTTGCATGTACACTAGGATGGAGTTTGCATTATTGCGTGCTAGATTTATACTTATATATGAAATACCAGACTATACTGTGAAATGTCTGTTATCGAATGTTTTATTCTTCCGCATGGTTAAAGAATTAGATTAAATATCTGCATAACTCATATCTATCTATACCCATTTAACTCGTCAAATCAGCGATGTCCTCTCCGTCTCATATCACCCTGTCCAAATCCCCCAGGCACCTTGAGCAGACCATTCGCCGCGTTACCGATCCCCCCACCCATAGACGAAGACCCGCTACCCGTGCTATGGGTTTTTCGCGGCTGTGTCAGAATCGACCAGACCTCTGCCATGCCGGCCCGGCGGGCAGGAAGCATGCTGTACTGCATGCTGTACAGATTCCGGCGGTGGATGGGCGGCACGAAGCGGCCGGTGAAGAGGCAGAAGATGACCTGCGGGGAAAGATAGTGTTTGCGCAGTCGGTGGCCAAGTTGGAAGTATTGATCGAACATGGCGCGGAGAGTGAGGGGAATTGACTGATGGGTCATATTAAGATCATGCACGTCAAGGGTTGTAGTCAACGATGGATAGGAATGCATACCTCGAGGTGAATGTATGGGACTGAGATTGAGCCATTGCCCGATGACTTGTCGTACTCTTGACGAAGCTCGAAGCGGATCCCGCCTATAGCAAACATAAGATATTAGCCAACATATGTTACATGGAGGGTGAGCAGCATACCAGGTAGTCGACGAGAATCTTTGACCCGCAGCATTAATGCAAATAGCGGGAAATGGTTCAAAAAAGCCAACCACGTATCAAGGGCCGCCTTCAATGAGATAATCAACATCCGTGCAGACGCAAACGCCAGATAGAAGACAATGATAGTTGGCAGGAGGAAGAAAAGGACTGTGAACAGGATAGTGCCGATGAGAAGTTGATCGAGGTCATAATCGCATGAATCTATACGGTTGCGGAGCACATTTCGCTTCTTTCCGCGGAAAAGATGGAACAGAGATATGATGATGGTGAGTTGCCAGTTGAAGATGCGCGCTGATGCGGTGTAGAAAGAGTAGATATGCACAGTCAGGATGGACACGAGATCAGAAAATAGCGCGATGGGCATGCTGGCTCCTGCGAAAGAAGAACATCCGACGATGTATATCACATGGGGGAGATAAGGTTGTAAATTCGCAATGCAGGCTTGGTCCAGAGTCAGCTATCAGAGTGGATGAACGTGGAATGAAACCCTTACCGGCCCAGTTTTCGATCACCCATAGGAACAAATCACCTAGGAATGCAGCAAGCTCGTTGTTCAGTTTTAGACCAGCAGGCCAGTCCATTAGCCAGGAAATGGTACGTTGTAGACCCTCAACCGTCCAGCCTGTAAGGATGGAATTGATCTGAAAGGCCACCCAGTAGGCATTGTCGATTATGTACGACCCCAGTGCAATTCCAATAATCACATCGTTCGCAACAAGCCACAAGCTGTTGTAAAACCGGATGTAGTCCGGATGGCTCGTCGTAACGCTCTCCCAGTTATCCTTCCTCTGTCGTAATTTGGCATATTGAATGGGCCAATAGCAGAACTGCTGAAGCCGAATATCGACCTGCTGAGCTGTCGCGGATATATCTTTCAGCGCAGCCGCGTCAGGACGGGCACGCCACTCCAGAACCTGTAGAACGACTTCCGCCACGGTGCGATGGAAGACTAGCCCAACGACGAAGACCCGCGTAACGACGGGCCAAATCCACTGCCAGAACACATAGGAAACACCCAGCACGAAAAGATCCCATAGAGTGGTTGCAGACTCGACGACCCGCTCACCAACACTCATGCTGCGCTTGATGCGGATTCCAATCAGATGACTGTTCTTTTCCATGAGCTTCCCCATCTCGTATGCGCAGTTGACTTGGTTGACGATCAGGGGCAGTGCCTGTTCCTTGTGTGACGGAACATGCTTGACGACTGTGTGCAGCTTAAGTTTCTCAACCAGCTTCCCCGATCGAGACCTGTCTCCCTCCTCTTCGGTATCGATTTTATCTGACACCGTGTCCGACTTGTCCGACGTAAAGACCTTGTCACCCAGAGCGAGGGAAATCGGATCTAGCGACATATACTCCATTCGAGTTGGGTGCGGTCGGTGGAACATAATCACTTGAACGGATAGATTCGTCTCAGGGGGGCAATAGATTCGGGGCACCTTGCACGACGACTGCGTACTGACGTATAAATGCGACGGATTGAAAGTTGTCGGCGGGTCATGCGAGTTGGTCGACCCCAGCACATGCATGGCCGAGCGTCCACAGAGCGTAAATATGCGCACAATTGGGTGTGGGCTATTGCGGAAGAGGATGCCGGCGCGAAGAGCATTGTCGACATTTCGAGGCTTTACCGCATCAAACCAGTCTGTCAGCACCACACCGATTCCAAAGATCGCATTGAATATAGAACACACCTCGACATCCTCCAACACCGTAAGCACAAAGAAGTCAAGCTCCGAGTTCCGCCATCCCACAATTACGCCCGGTGACGACGACCGAGGGAGATCGTACGGCCAAAATACCCGTAGTAGTCCATCGCTCATGAGCATGTTGTCATCGTTCAGGGCGATTAGAAAGAACCGCGGCGGCGTAGTTGTTCCCGAGCAGAGACGCCGAGGTTCACGTATCGGGGATGCTAACAGCGGAGGGTTATTAGGCGGCCACCTATGATTTAGTTCGGTGTGGGGAATAAGCGTACCAATTCACCCTCTCTCGTCGCCAAATGGTTAATTGGAAGGATGAGAAGGAAGAAAAACACCGAAAGCAGCAGGAAGCCCTTCGCTGTGCGAGTCTGTTCGAGAAGATACAATGATTAGCCAATGCGATCCCAACCGCGACCGATCTTGCGGCTAGTTCCCCGAAGCAAGACGTACCACGACGCCGTGATCCCACGCGAAAATCGCCAGTTCGTATAGCCGGGTAACAAGATCCCACCTGGCGGTGATGTAACCCGCTACGAAGATACCGAGAGTGAGGATGGAAAAGGGGTGCATGAATCAAGGCTGTTTATTCGGCGGGTCACTTATTATTTGGCGCGCATCGCTGAGGGGGAGAAGGGCCGAGAAATGAGATGAGGGTAAGGGCGGCGTGGGCGGCAGAGAGCTGAGCTATGTGTGACAGGGAATGAATTGTCACCACACAGCACAGACGACAGCGAATGATGAAGAATGAAGGACAGACACACCGAGAGCTTTGCCGACTCGAGATGGAGAGGTTGGTTCCTCCTGATTGCGCCGGCGGAGACGAGAATCTCTCCCGAACGGCGGAGCGTCTGGACCTCCGCCCACGTGACTGCCGGTCGATAGAACGGCGGCGGGCGTAGCAATTGTGTATCCCGACGTGCCTGTTTGGTGTTGTTCATGAGAATGTTGCAGAAGAGTGAATCGTACAGCGTGTATGATCTCCCCATGAAATGAAATCGCAGTGTAGGATACCGGTTGGAAATCGCATCGATCTATATCTTGGCTGACTCAGCCGCGAGACCGAAGCGGCATAGTTCCGACACATGGCTGGAACGGATCAACATCCATCGTTCAACATCTTCCGTTTACGATGCTCTATATCCTTGCAGCGAGATGACATTTTGCTGCTGGTCTTTAGCCCCGAAATAAGTTTGCGTCTCGATGACCATTGATCATCCGCCCAATCTTCCCAGTTTGATTCCGTATTGGCTGGTTCTCAGCTCGGTGATAACGCGAGCTACTTGTTCTTTTTACTTCTTACATTCCTTTTTATTTCCTCCTTTACATAGATCAGGCGTTCCTTCCCATTCCTGGTATAATATAGAGATATAAGCATATATCCACCAGGTTGATCATGGCGGAAGGGGAACCTTCGTACATTGACTACGAGGCCTTCTTGGACCCCGAATTCTCTCCCGCCTCCTTTGCCAATTCATTGGTAGTGGCCACAAACAATGCGACAGATACACCGCTGGACCTGTCAACGCCGCTTTCACGGGTGCTTTTTGACCTCCAGGAAATCGATACCCACATTCATACTCTAACTACCAAGTCGGCCCTACCACTGCTGACGCACACGCGGGATCAAACCGCCGCCGCGGGGCATGTCCTGAAGGAAGCAGAGAACCAGATCTCCTCGGTAACGCAAGGGTATGAACGGCTGGAAAAGGAGGTGCTTCGCAAGTGGGAAGCGGCCGACGAGGCCAGGGTAGCTGCAGAGAAATCGCTGGCCACTGTGCGACTTGCCAGAGCGGTCGGACGCTGCCTGGCCCTCGGCAGACAATTGGAGGGCCAACTGAGCGAGATCAACGGTCGTGGTGGTGGTGGTTCCGGAGCCATGACAGGAAGTGACAGCACGACGCCCTCCACAACGCCTGTCAGGGATGACTATCGAACGCTGGAACGCGCAGCATCCACGATTGTGAGTCTACGTCGCATGTTCTCGGCCACGGGAGTGGGAGAGGAAGGTCATGGATTAGACCGGGTCAAGGTCATTCGTACATTGAAAACGGAGCTCGCCATCCCCGCCGAGAACATGATCAAGTCAAGAGCGCAGCAAGGCATCCATCGATTCTCTATGTCCGCCAGCTCCGCCGGGGGTGGGGGACAATCAGGCTACAAGCAAGCGCGCGATTCGAGGGCGCGACTGATCTCGGGAGTCACCATCTTGTACTTGTTGTCGCCGGTACCTCAGAGCCTAGGGTCGGCGGCAGAATTTCAACCGGAACTGCTTCTCTCTACGTTGCAGGGGTATATGCAGACAGCCATTATGACATCTTTGAACAACCTTTCCCGAGCGCTCTCCATGTTGCCAACGCTGGAGCGAACGCTTTCCGAGGTGTCCGGGCGATGTCAGGACATCTTTGCGCTCGAGGCCATTCTCAGCAATCTCCGACCGCCATCCCATCCACTACTACCCTTGTCGACGGCCCCCGACAGCAACGAAGGCGACGCCTCTGCCGGCCAACACGGTAGCAAGAACAATCTGTTGCAGCCGCTTCTCAACTCCCTCGATACCTCATCACTACCGTCGTACTTCTGGCGATCCCTGGCTTCGTCGCTCACCGTGCGCACCCAGGATATCGTCAGCCGAGGGGGTGTCTCCGCTCGGACACTGAGATCTAACCGGGATCGACTGAAGAAGGAGATCAAGGAATGCGTGTTGCGAGGATCCCAACTTCCGACGGCGACTCTCGGAACCGAAAGAGGACGCGCAGAATCAGGAGGCGGTGGAGGAGCAGGAAGTGGTAGTAGTGGGAACTGGGAGCGCGAGGCAGCAGTGATGGTCAGCGCCGTGGCGGGTGTGCTATAGAGATAATATAACGAAGACAACACAACAGGGTTATAATAATAATAAAAAAACATCCTGCTAGCATTCGGCTATTTTCCCGTCCCCTAACCATTTACCCCCCCTCCATCTCTTTGCATCTGCATCGAAGCGCCCATACCCTTATACAACGCATCGCATCTAGCGCTCACACCGCATCCTATCTGGCCTACATGCCGCCCTCCGGATAGGCCACCGACAGCATAAAGAAAAAAGTAAGATCTAAATTAACAAAGAAAAAAAAGAAAAGGGAAATGAGCACGGACTGCGCATGTGAAAAGGGTCCGGGATCAACGGGACTACGAGTCAGCAAGGTACAGCAGGTCCATCAGCTGATGGATTAGGTACGACCTTGGTGCGCCCAATGAGCGGCTCCAAAGTGGCCAAGGGGAAACTCTCCTGTCTGATTTAGCCTCAGCCTCAACCAGCATTTCGAAAACTTCTTTGTCTGTACAGTGACAGGTAACGTTTTATTTGAAGTTAATCGGTTCCATCGATGGTCTCGTCTCAGGGATGTTGGGATTAACATGGGATACACATAGGACAGAAAAAGAGACAGAGGGCAGGCAAGAGAGAGGACACGGGGGGGGGGAAGGGTCATCACTCATCAGCAAGCATGGAAGGGCAACGCAATCGCAAACCTTCGATGAACTGTCCGGCGGCTATTTTCGGGCTTTGAGTCCGTTGGCAGTTGCCACATGTTCTCCTCCCATCCTGATGCACGAGATGATGTTGACGCGCAGATCGTCAAAGCCCGGGAGTGTGTGTGTCTGAATATATCCTGTTTTGGACCGTTTTTCAATTAGTTTCGGTTTTTCTTTTCACTCTGCAAATATTTGTTCAGTTTGAAATGATGAATTCCCTAGCTACTGAGAGGTCCCTTAATTACTACCGTAGAACTACTGTGTAGAACATGATTTCTCTCTTTGCCACCGCTTTAGTGCCACCACCAGGACTCGACTCATTTTTAGGTTTGGATTTGACAGGTACCAAGTACAGGGCACATCAGTCGATTTACGTTTTTCTTTTTCTTTTTCCCTTTTTTTCCTCGCCGCACGATGACAAGGCACCGTCTTAGCTTACCTTACCTTACCTCATACAACAGACACCACCCAAAGATATATTAAGAGAAAAAGAAAGGAAGTCGCAAAAAAAGGGACTGTCGAAACAAACCCAAGAACCAACCCTGCCAGACCAACCATCACCGACACCGTTTGAATCAATCTGATTCGATCAAATTGTCGATACCTAGTGGCCAGATAATCATAGACGTCAGCATCACGACGAAGGGACCCGCCGATGGGGATCTCCGGCGGTTATACAAACGTAAGACGATGCAAAGGCGATTGCGTTTAATTGGGCAGCGAGAAAGAGAGGGCCCGTTGGTCGGAGTTGGATGATCGACAAATTCATTAGATTCTTACAGGACACCTAATCATGGGTGGCGGACGGTCTGGTCTGGATAAAGGCACGGAGTACGGAGTTGACGGAGTTTGGTTGATACTTTAGTTGGTGGGACCTGGACTGATTAGGCAAATGGGGCTAGTACCTAGGTAGCCAGAATCCGGAGCTGATCATAAGATCAGGATACCTTTGATATGCTATAGATTTAGGGACAATTACTGATTGATGATTGATTGTTCCAGATAGAGAGGATCATCCTGGGATACCGCCCTCCGGAGTACCGCGAACTAGAAACTGTGCTAGAGCAGGTACACCATCAGCTTGTACCTCCCCTTCCCCTTCCCCTTCCCCTTCCCCTCCCCCTCTCTCCCCAGACCACCGGGACCGAAGTTACCCCGCCCTGATAAGACTAGAGTCGCTCCGCGTTTACTGTTCTGTGTTCATCTCTGTGCATAGGGGTAAATCATGAATACCTTACTCTTGATCAAGTAAAGTAGTCGCTAAGTACCGGGTACAATCTGATATTAATATATTATGAAATGTCCCCGGTCACCCCTGCAAACCTAATACCAATGTAGATACAGGCACATATCAACTAGATGTATACCACCTTAGCGCGGAGGACATTGACTGTCCATCCATCCCATCACAATCCATCACCTACTCGGAACTGTGCTGAGTACTGTGCACACCAAAGGCTATCACCTGCCTGCCTGCCTCGCTTGTCAGGGCCAGAGCGAGCGAAAGGGACGAAGAGGGGCAAGTTACCCAGGAATAACACCCCAGTCCAGAAAGCCACCGCCTCGACCAAAACCGGATATGAAACTGATTTGCGGTTTTCCCCCTCTTGAGTGGCGTCCCCTCTTTCACGTTGTCTGCGCAGTACACGGTACACCGTAGTCTGGCCAGTGTTTATTATTATTATTATTATCAATTTTTTTTTTTAATTTTATTTCATTTGTTCTGTTTTACGAGAACTGCGCACTAATCAGACTCATGTCTTGGGGGTTTGGACCCTGGTTCGGGTCCGTGTTTGATCCTTTTGCCTTGCCTATTGTAAGTGGGGGTTTTTACGATGGTTGAATAGGAATCAGACCTAAACAATCAACAATGAACAATTAATAATTAGCAGGAGGGGTAAGAGGTGTGAATCCCCAGGTACATTTATCTTGTACCTCGACTATTCAGTATTTCTCTGTAGGGCCAAGGTTAGAAAATAGAAATAGAATAATAAAACTAACACCAAAGGGAATAAAATAAAATAAATTAAAATCAAAAGTAGTCTCGGATGGAGACAGGCCACGTCGATCGCCCCTCTCTTCTCCCCCCCTCTCTTGTAGGCTCTTCCCCTCTCAGGACCTGGATTTTACCGCCACCACCAACCAACCGGCCAACCACCGCCGACTTCCTGGGCACAAAAAAAGGGCACCAAACACAAAACGCAGGGAAAGTCAGACCTACAGGCTCTACCTACACTGAGTACACCTACACCGTAAACCGTTTCAGCCCTTGGCCCCCGTCTTGCCGCCAGGAGCAATTTCCATAGGCAGGTTAGCCAGGTAAGGTACCTCCACGATCAGATCCCCAGGCGAGCCAATGATGTGAGAAAGCGACAGAGGGGGAGAAGAGAAAGCTGCAGGGCGAGCTAATGCACTGTCGCGTTATTCTAAGACGAGGCGGGACGACCTAAGCGTCAGGTCGGTTTGGGGTGATCTTTGGGTGAACGGGCCTTTTTGATTTTCTTACGGTGGTTGTTTGGTGTCTGTGCTTTGTTGCTATGGATGGTTTATCTTGTCCGTAGTACGGAGTACTCTGTACTTGTGCTTATCATAGATCATAGTATAGCCTTACCAAAGAAAAGGTATAAATAGATTTGCAGTCAGTATTTGGTGCATTCGAAGGAATAAATAATATTGGATATGGCGAATTCAATTCATATTGCAAATCGTAGAAACCAAGTACTACGGCCGGCCTACTTAGTACAACTACATTATAGTGAGTCCTCTCGCCCACAGCCTTCCAAGTGAAGCACATCATCCCTCCCAGATGTGGCGTTAAAAAAAGTCGGCGTTTCAAGATCTCCTGTCGCTTCCCTGGCCTGGCCTGGCATGTTCCATCAGCATCCGGGGGGGGGGAGGGCCATGACACTACGGCTGCGTGCCTATTGCCTCCCTGCATACCTAGGTCAGATGTCATGGACCTGGACGAAGCTTTCCACCGACTCCCGTTTTTACCGTTTGCAATCGCTTTCCTCCCCCGAGACTCTGGGCTTAGAGTTAGGGATCGGGGTTAGAATTCAATTGTACATACATTCTAGGTTTGACTTTGAAACTTTCGCGAAACTCTTCTCCTTCGTGGATCGTGAGGGACGGACGGGGGGGGGGGGGCCAAGAGAGGGAGGGACGGTTTCTCCACCGCCGTTGCTGAACGCGGCGGTGTGTCGGTGCCCATGTCCATGTCCATCATAAAGTAAGGTAAGGTTAGTTTGTTAGTTCTTGTAACTATCCGTAGGTTGTTTGGCAGTTTGGCAGATAACCTTTTCACCAGACCAGGAACCTCATCGTTTCTTGAAAACCGCGATCTGGGTTCCCTGCAGGGCCCGGTTCTTCTTTCTGCTGCTTTCGCCGCCGGGAAGATCTGAGTTGTTCATCTCCAAAGTCGAATGCGGGTATGATGCATTGTATCTATAGGTCGGGTGGTTATACAGCACCTGTTGGGAATGTAAGGTACCTCTGCATGTATGTATCTGCATGGGCATGTGCGAAAGGGATTCCTGGAGCACGGGGATTTTGACTGCCTATCACTTGGGGTCGGTGGCATTCGGAATGGCCATTGTGCGACTCCACGCTGCCTTGTATTTTGGGTGGTTTTTATTTTACTTATTTTTTGTGGAAGAACTGATTTTAGTTTCTGGCCGGTTGGCGAATCTCGTCAGGTGCGTTTCCCTGGAGGGGCGCTTACGCGGCCGAGGATTCGACTACACATACTCCGTCGAGAGCACGAAGGTCCCTATGAGATGGTCAAGTATACCGTAGTGTATACTGGAGTACATAGTATTATCAATTCATAATGGTAATGGTAGCTACTGGGATGGACCCTCCTCCAGTCGGGACTGAATGTAGGTACGATCTTCTACATTTACATCTACATACATCAGAGACATACAGACATACATCATAGCTAGCATTTCAACCATGGCCGTGGGGAAAAGGCATTGCCATGCAGCTGCTCCCGATCGTCCGGACCAGAGATCACCAAAGGAAGAAAGACTGGAGAAAAAGTGATTAAACTCTGGGACTGGTTCGGGGTATTTAATTGAACTTGCATTCTCTACTGAGTCTGAGGTACACCCCAAAGTTACCAGCACATAGAACATTTTTCTTTTTCATTTGGCTTTGCACCCCCTCAGGGTCCGGAATGGTGAACGTCACCGACTCCGAAGTGTCCGAGGGAGTCCATGGTTTCAACGGGGTCTTTTGTCAGCAGGGATACCATGGGCTCGAATAATGAATCATGAAACTCGATGCTGGATGATGGATCGTGGATGGATTGGACGAGGGGAGCGAGAGGGGAGGGTCTGTCGACGGGAAATCTTACCCGATTGCCTATTACATTGATTTTTTGTTCTTTGGTTGCCTTCAGAACTGTGGTTTTATCGACTTACCCACTCTGAAGTAGGTAGTCCTCTTTCTCTTTTGAGGCTGGGCCTTTTTTTTTTTTTTTTTTTTTTTTTTCCCTCCTTCTTTCTCTTTCATCCTTTTCCCGTTTCTCCATTTCCCCGCCGAGGATCTGCTAGAGTTCCTGGTGCCTTTAGTACAAGATCACGTCCCCCACCTCGAGCGAGCGAGCAGGGACCATGGAACGCCAGGTCGAGACTTGGATCGAGACTCTCGTCGTCGCTTCGCCAGCCTTACCGGTTGGTCCAGAGGGGCATTCCATTCCAAATGCTTGACCTAAAGTCAGCCACCTTGTTCGTGATCTATCGGTCACAGAAACCAGAGAGTCCGTGCCGGCGGATGGCGAAACGCCCGTCTCTTCCTGAGGCATTGATGGGACTGGGGGGTTCCTGATACCGTTTCAATACCGCGGGGACTGATATTTTAATTTAGTTTTGACATATATCGATGACTATTGACGATTTACTTCGTGAATTCTTCTCTGCTACGACCTAATGCATAGAAGGTCGGAGTACACCGAGAGATCATGCAAGACTCGGAAGTCCAGGAATCAGGACTCCTCAATGCCAAACGGCCACCCCCCCGCGGCCAACAATGGTCCATGAGTTCATCGGCGATTCATGACTCCACCGGCCGTCGATGATTCATGGCGGTCGGTCCGGATCAAGTCGTCAGTACCTGGGACTAGAGAAACTTTAGTCGGCGCGCCTTTCCAATGGTGCCGGTTGAGTTAGTTTCGCGCGGGTTCTCGCCTGCCATAGATAACTCGGACAGTGACGATGAGATGCACGCTGCCCTCTTGGTCGAGGTTAAATTAGAATATCTAGACTTTGGGCCGTCTCCACGACGAGGACAGGTCCTGTTCAGTCCTCCAGATAGAATGATACTTGTACTTGTACTTGTACTTGTACTTGCCCCTGTTCCTCCCCCCGTACTCCGTACTCTCCCTCTCCTCTCTCTCTCTCGATCGAAACTCTGAACTCTTACTGTGTACACAGTGTACTTCCTACTCCCTACTCTGAAACACATTCCATTCCGCCATCCATCCCGAGCTGATGGTTCTCTTCCCCTCCTTCTGCCCCTCGTTCGCCGCTTGTCCGCCAACCGTTGTTTCCGATAAGCCTCTCTCTTCCTCGTCACCCTTTTCATTTGCATTTCTGCTTTAGCTTACCTGGACTCGCCCCGTCCTGTACTTGTACTGTCGCACCTTCTTCCCCTCTCTCTGTCTCTCTCTCCTTTTCTCTTCCCTCTTCCTGCCTTCACCTCGGCTTCCTTTGCTCTTCCATTTCCCTTCTTCCCTCCCGGTCTTCTCTATCTTGACTCGCCCCGTCCATATCTCTGGATGCTTCATCGATCCGTCTGATCCGCTGGCCCTGGTTCCTGTATATTCGCCCACCACCTCTATACGTCATACACTTTTTCATTTTCTCCTTTTCTTCTCTTTAATTATTATTTCTGATTTGTGTGCCTTCTATTTCTTTGGTTGCATGGGTTCCATCTCCGTTTTTTCTCGAAATCTTCTATATTGATCGTCGAATTATCGTTTCTGATTGATGTGATTTTATTTATTTTTCTATATTTGACTTCCTGCGATCTGGTTTGGAATTGATTTATTGCAGATTCAATTCCTGCTTTTGGCCACCGTGATCTTATATCTGTTTCTGCCGGCCGATCGATCACCGAGAAACGGACCTGTTCATGACCCATCCACTTTTGATTATTTCTGACTGATTATTTATTTCCCTTTCTTTTATTTTTATTTTTTATTTTTATTTTTTTCTCTCCTGGTTTATTTTAGTTCCAGTCTTGGCTGGGTCCCGGCCTTGTTCACTGTCATACCCACAACCCAGGACCCGACTCGATCTTCGAGTCCCTCCGAAACTTCATCTCCTCGACTTTCTCTTCTTCTCTCTTCTTCTTTTTCTTCGTCCTTTCTATCGTTCATCGATCAGGCATCTTTCTTGTCATCCTCCCCTCCTTCTCTCCTCGTCAGGCCCATCTGCAAGAGATGCCTCCCCGTCTCTAATGGTCGTTCTCTACCGCTTATCGTGTACAACTACTACCTTGCCCTTGCTTCGCCATCTTCGTCGGGCATTCGGCTGAACATTCATCTCCAACCTGGTACATTCCACAACCCCCCTCCTCCCCATCCTCCTATAAACCCACACCCCTTGGACGCTGAAGTTCCTTCCCCTTTCCTTCCATTTGTAAGTTATGACCGGCACAAGAAGAACAACACCATTATAAATTAAAAAGGGCTCGAAGAAAAAGAAAGAAAGAAAATCCTACCTTTCCGGTCACTTCCTACCAAATGTATGGTCTTCAAGCTGACAGGCGTTGCGCAAATCTGTCCAGTAGTCAGCATCGTCCGATCGACACCGCGTTTTCTCACCTCCTTAACCTTCACCCAACCTCTTTCTCTGTGAAATAGATCGGCTGTTGTGTGCCGAGCATCGCTCGACTTGCCCCGCCATCGATTCAGTACATAGATTTTCTTATCTACATACGTGGAATTCCAGATCGGCGTCTCCGTCGGAAATGTCTACGTTCTTACCGGTCAACACCATCTCGTCACCCCCAGACCGGATGATGGAGGATGCGACCACGCCAACCACCCCTCGACCGTCGGATGCGCAAAATCCCCCTCGGCCGACCGACGCCGCGAAGGATGAGAACACCCCTCGCAATGTAAACAGCACCGATCCCACCTCTCGACTATCAGAACCTCACAGTGTCCCGTCAACATCTGAGGACCCGTCGCACGCAGACTCGGACGGCGACCGAGAAGGCTCGGACGCTGAATCGGACCACAAGGGAAATGCCCCCCCATCCAAGAAGAAGAAGGGCCAACGCTTCTACTGTACGGATTACCCGCCCTGCAGCCTCAGCTTCACCCGGAGTGAACACTTGGCCCGACACATTCGAAAGCACACCGGAGAGCGCCCGTTCCAGTGTCACTGCTCGAGGCGGTTCTCTCGACTCGACAACCTGCGGCAACATGCTCAGACTGTACACGTCAACGAGGAGATCCCGGGCGATTCGTTGGCCGCCACCGGCACCCGCTTCCAACGCCAGATTCGAACCGATCGTGTGCGCCCGCCGGGTCGGGCGCGGGCCGGTACAGGAGGTAGTCAGGGAACGCATAGTCGGGGCCACAGCAGGAACCTTTCCGCCTCCAGCATCACGTCCACCGCGTCGACTTACAGCCAGCCCCAGGAATTCCGCCGTCGACCTCCGCCCCTGATCATGGCGAATGACGGACGAGCACGACTGGCGATGGATACGATGGCCGATCCGCCCAGCACCCCTCCCGGTCAGGTCCGCGGAATTCCCGGTCCCGCTGCGACCGGCTCCCCCTACGCATCATCCCACATCTTCTCCGCCGGAGGTAGCGGTAGTCCCCACGTAGCGTCGCCCATGTCCACGGCATCGCACGCTTCGGGATTCTGGGAAGGTAAAACGGCCGCCCGCCGTTTATCAGTTCCGACGGGAGGCAACCCGTTCGCATCTCAGCCGGTCAACGCTTACCCCCCGCATGGCTATCCCGCGGCCGCCGGCACGGCGGCATATCCTCCCCCTTCAGGCGGCGTCTATGCTAGTCCGGTCAGCTCCAACTATCCAATGTCTCGTGATGAAGCGGCGCACGGTGTGGCCGATGCCGATCTGCGCCGACGAACCTGGCATCCGTCCACTTATTCGGCCCTTCATCGGCCGGCCACGAGTGGGCTGAGCAGCTACCAGACGCCAGACTCCTACCATCCTTCGTTCGGATCCCAAGCCGGGGGTGATCAGCCACCGCGGTTGCCGGGCATCGAAAGCTTCGATAAGGTCGTCTCGCAGCGCCCGCTTACTCCTCCCGTCCGGCGACCCAGTCCCATGCAAGTCGATCAGACGGGCAAACCGTCCCCGAACTATACCTTCGGTGGAGGGTTCAACTACTCGCAACCGTCGGTTCGGCCGCCGCCGCCGGTCTCTGGGCCGGGCCATCGCCGTGGACACGTTTCGTGGGATATGTCTTTGCACACGAACCTCACAGGCTTGCATATTCGAGACAAGCCCCCACAGCCGCAGAAAGACGCGTCGCACTGGAGCCAGCAAACCATTGCGGAACTGCACAACGTTGGCTCTCGTCCTTCTTCGTCGTACCAGCCGAACATGCAGGAGTATCGTCCCCACGGTGGTCACCACCCCAGTTATAGCAATGCCACGACGTCCTCGCAGGCCACGCGAACGTCGCCCGAGGATTCGAGCAGCAGCGAAGGGGTCCACACGCCTTCGACCGCGTCCCTTGAATACCATCCGGCTATCGTGCACAACAGCGGATACATCGAGGCCCACCATCCGCCGTTCTCATCCGACACGTCTCAAGCAGTACGCACCCGCTACCCGCAGACCCGCAGACTGCCCTCAGGTCACTAATTGTACTGCAGGCACCCCAGTCCGATGGTTATCAAGGCAAACCCGACCCCCGATCCGATCTGTTCCATCACTCCTCTGGCAGAGAGTCCGGGATGGGACGACTTGAAGCTCTAGTGGCCGTTGCCACGAGCGAAAACAAAGGAACCGCGAAGCTTTTTGCATGAGCTTGTGACCTTCTTCAAAGCACTCGATATCGTGTGTTGGACGACAGGGACTGAAGTGTCCCATGGGAACGGTTTTACCTGATCGGAAAATGAACCACCCTTATATTCTGGTGGTTCTTTACTTGCCCTACCTCTCGTTCTACATTCTTTCTGTCGTTTATTTGACCCGCCGGTGCTGTATAGTATGAGTCACTGGGCCTCCTTTTCCATCCTCTTCACCACTCTTTCCTCTTTTTTAGTCCTTTTTCTCTCTGGATATAGCTACGGAGTTTTTATTTAGAAGAGCGGCCTCTCGTTACTCGAAGCTACACACTCCGCGGTCTGGCTGCGAGAATCATTATGAATTGATGACTGATGAATGATGCATAAGTGACTCTCATGGGGGCTTTGTGACTTGCCAGTCTTTTCGGGGTGTTCGATGTCTTTCCCCCTTTATATGTTCTTTCCCTTTTGTTTCAAAGTTTTCTTCGGGCTGTCTTATGTTCTGCATGTTCGGGCGTTTTCTTTTCTTCCATTTCCTTTCATATTTTTTTATTGGTTTTGCGTTGAGTCTTGTTTCTGTGGGATATTGTTCATAGTGCATGAAGATACCCGGCCCCAATCTCGAGTTTCAGCTGCGAGGTTCTCTGGACGTGGAGTTTCCTATCCTTGGTCGTGGTGTGGCATTGATTGATGGTTCGGATTTATTTCAATTTTCTCAAATTTTCCCTTTAATTTTCTTTGGCCTGTTTATACCAATCTTTACTCACTTACACATGGAAATGTCTATTATGTGTTTTACTACGAGAACTTGAGCAGTTAAAACCAGGTGAATGGGACGTTCATCAGTTACTGTAAAGTGTAAACCAGGCGAGTGTCTGGGTATGACGTTTACCCCACACGGATCGACCGGCGGTGCCTTAAGAAGTTAGGACTAAGAGTTAAGGAAGAAGCAGTTGGCGTTAGTAACTTACGGAGTGCAGTAGTACCACTTCGGCCGATGACTGCGCGGTGACGTCGACAGTCGTGCAGGCTGCCACTGCCGACCCGTCGCTTCCTCTTCTGTACTTACATCGTAGGCAATTGATCAGATGGAAGGATTCCTTCGTGTCTTCCTCCTACTGACTTTAGGTACAGACCTAAGAAGTTACGAGCGTCACTGATTCACCATATTTGGGCAAAGAACTTTTTTGTTCTTGTCTCATTCATAATCCGACGAAAGTGGGAATAAGAAGCAATACCTACCGAACCATTCCCAGGAAGTGATCAGAAACACCCGGGCAGTCTGGACCCAGGAATCGTCCACGTAAAGACGTCATACCCTAAATCCACTACTTGGTTTTCTTCTCGCTTCTGGCCTTCTTACTTTAAATACGGCCTGGAATCCGTGGAAGACTCAAGTCAATCAATCTATACGTCTTTTCCCACATCTACTACGAACGTCTCTCTCGCTCTCTCGCTCTCGAACCCTCTACACATCTCATCCAATAACCAACACACCTCTTCTACATTATGTCGAAAAACAGAACCGGAATTTACGCTGCTCTCGCCGTTGCAGGCGCTGGAGGCTACTACCTCTACCGCGCGGGCGGCGATCCGAATGCTGCGAAGGAGGCTATGAAGCGTACGTTCTCATCTTACTAGCGTCTGCCTTCAATGTCCTTTGACGGACTTGATAAAAACCTTCGCGACCGAAAATTGTTTCAAAGAGAACGATAAGAATAAAGAAACGCCTCAATGCTAACTTGCTAACAGACGACGCCGACCGAGCCCGTAACCAGTCGCCCACCTTGAACGACGCCCAACGACTTGGCGAACAGGCCAGTGCGGATGCGCAATCTCACTATCAAGACGCGGTAAGCCTGCTCCGTTACCCTTCTCCTAGCCACTTGATATGCCAATGGGAATGATGAGAATACTAATGGATCATGAATAGAAAAACACGGCCATCAACAAGGCTCAGAACGTTCAGACCCAGGCCTCCGGGCTGGCGCACGACGGCGTCAACAAGCTGGACGAGTACCGACAAGACGCTTCGTCGAAGGTGCGCTCGAATGTCGACAAGTTTGATAGCGCGGTCGAGGAGAAGGCGTCTGAGGCCAAGGGAACGTTGTCGGGGTGGTTTGGAAGTGGGAAGAAATAGATCTCTTGAGTCAGTAGGGAATGGTTTGTCGGCATGATCAGAAAGGAAGGTGTTTATGGATTACGGCACTTAGTTTATTCTTGACGAGTTTATGCATGTTCAGTAATTAGTCTGGTCTCTTTATGGAGCCCGTCTCGGTGAAACTATCACTATGAATGAATGTCATTATCTAATACAGAGTTATGACTGTCTGTCTTCTGGAAGTGAGGGCTGGTATGTGACATTCCGCGGATGCAGGCATTGCTGTAGTGATAGGAATGTCATGCCTGATCTCCCTGGTGGGGACATACCTACAATAAGATGGAAGTTATCACCAGATCATATAGTCTCTTCCAGTCCATATAATGTTACTACAATCTGAAGGGGCGTTCAAGATCCTGAATAAAATAACGACGAACTACAGGACCAACCCGAGGGAACCGGACGACTCCACCGAAAGCCATTTAACCGCATTGGGGCACGTCGCGCGTCGCGCTCGGACGCGCTCCACCGGGAAAATCTGGGCGCCCCTTTTAATGAGTCCCTAAAAGACAACCTGGAATCCACTCTTCCCTTTTTTTTCACTCACGATCTCCATAATCAATTCTTCCTCTCCATTTACCTATCTACCTTACTTACCTTAATTAACCCCCGCATTCGAAATCCTATGTGCCTTCTATAATACGCCTACCTTAGTTTACCTTAATCCTTAAACACTAGGTATTAAGATTCATAACTCAAGAAGGAGCCAGCCAGCCAGCCAGCCAGCCAGTCCGTCCATCGAATAGAAAAGAGAAGAAACCGCGATGCCGCGCGCCTCGTCGACTCGCTCCTCCCTTCCCCGGGGCCAGGCGGCAATCAATGCCTTCACAAGAACGACTAAGCCCGGAATCGCTCCCCCTAAGACCCTTCTCGACGGCAGCGGCGATGGGAAGCAGGTCCCCACGACACCAGCGCCTACTCTCCCGGTCTCGCCTTCCAAGAAACGCAAACTGAATGAGCTGGAGAATGTCGACTGCGGGAGGGGAACTACGACGGAGGATTCGGCTGTCTCGACTCCCGTTGGTCTGGGCAAGGAGGAACAGGGGGGCTCTTTGAGTTTGAAGCCGTCGAAATCTATCCGTCGGACTGTGTCGTGCACGCCTAGGAGTGGCCATTATGCGTCCTCGACTTCTGAGCGTGTTACTCGAGCAGGGGGTGGAAAGAGAACTGTCTCTGCGTCAGCAGCAGCACCCCCGTCGCCCGTGAAAAGGGCCTCTTCGGTCCGGAAGAGTCATGTTCAGCTTCCCGAGCCGGTGCTGGAGGTCCGACCGGCGTGTGTAGCCGAACTGTTGAATCTGCATGCGGCGTTCGTCAAGGCGTTGACGATCCATGCCGCGCATTGGGGTCCCGGCGTCCCGGCTGACTTGCGGGATTTCTTGCACAGCGTGGAGCGTCTGTGGAAGAAGCGGAAGGTCGTCGTGGGGGATTTGCAGCGCTTGGTGTGGATTTGGGAGCAGGTGTATTTACAGCAGCAGCAGGAGGGAACGACGACCACGGGCCCACGATTTCGGTTGGCGAATTACGGACTGGGCAAGGTGTGTTTGGAAAGGATGTCGAAGAAGGAAGGGCGCGTGGATCCCGTCAACGAGACTGAGCTGCAGGTGCAGTTCGAGCAGGCTGTGGAGTCGCTGTGGGAGAAGGCGCTGGATGCAGCTGGCGGGGATGAGTCCCGAGTTGATTTTATGGCGACGCTGGGCTCGTCGGTGATTCATGAGTCGCTGGCGCCGTTGTCGACGTTCCGTAAGGGGCAGCAGCGGTTGCAGGATTTGAAGGGCGGGGTGATCAAGCTGAAGACGGAGAGGATGCGCAAGACGGACTCGGAGGAGACGCAGACCCCCATGAAGACGCAGTCCGCCACGACGTCGCGCAAAATGGGGCTTCTGGATCGCATCAAGGAGAAGGCCTTGCGGCAGTCGAAGCTACCGCCGCCGCCGTCGAAGGAGATGATCATGCGTGGAGCGGCGGCGCAGCGGACCGAGGAGGTGGTCGGCGTGCTCTCCCAGTTGAGACCGGCAGGTTACGTGGGGACTGGTCCCTCGGCGGTGGTGGCTGCTCAGCGGAAGCCGTTCCAGCTGGGGATGATCGTACAGAACGTGCAGGACTCCGTACGGAACCCGATATCCGAGAAGGAGGTGGAGGTCTGTTTGGAGATTTTGTCGCGGCCCGACATTGCTGGTCAATGGGTCAACTTCGTCACCGTGAATCAAATCAAGTCGGTGGTGTTGAAGTCGTGTTCCGACGTCAACCCCAAAGAGATTGGGGCAAAGGTGTCTCAATTGAAGATCGGACCGGGAGAGACGGTCCCTACATCCGGGGCTTGAAGTATTTTGTCATCTTGGATCTTTCGTTTTGGATGTCATCCGTGGAGCTCGCTATACTTCCCGGCATTAGCATTGCATTTGTTCGGCGTTACTATGTACATGTACCACCACCATTAGCGACATATCTGCTAGCGAACTGTTCAGCATCGATAGATACCATAATCAGACATTCGGCCATACTGAATCAACTCTCCCGAATATCGTTCCACCTTATGTAGTTACATTGTATGTCTACGGCGACCACTTAATGCGCGACGCGTGCTCACGTGACTGGGGCGCGTCCCGTGCCGCGCCAAGACCGGCCTTTTGCTACGAGCACACAGCTGCATTCAGCTCATCTCGCTCTCTCTCCTTACTCCCCATCTTTCTCTCTCTAATTCCCATCTTCTGGCACAATGTCTTCTCGGCCAGATCTCAGGGTATGCATACCAGAACATTGTTCCCTAGCTCCTTTACTAACCATAATGGCAAATCCCAGGTCGACGACGAAGTCGGATTCATCCGCTTCTACCGCTCCCTCTCCCAAGATGCCACCGACGAGACAATCCGCGTCTTCGACCGCGGCGACTGGTACTCCGCCCACGGCACCGAGGCCGAGTTCATCGCGCGCACCGTCTACAAGACGACCTCGGTGCTCCGGAACCTGGGCCGCAGCGACACCGGCGGGCTGCCCTCCGTGACGATGAGCGTGACCGTGTTCCGCAACTTCCTCCGCGAGGCCCTCTTCCGACTTAACCGGCGGGTCGAAATCTGGGGCTCCGTCGGCACCGGCAAGGGACACTGGAAGCTTGTTAAGCAGGCGAGCCCGGGAAATCTGCAGGATGTGGAGGATGAGTTGGGCAGTGTAGGTGCGGGCTTGGGTCATATGGACTCGGCGCCGATTATCCTCGCCGTGAAGATCTCGGCTAAAGCGTCGGAGGCTCGGAGTGTGGGTGTGTGTTTTGCGGATGCGAGTGTCCGGGAGCTCGGCGTGAGTGAGTTCCTGGATAATGATATCTACTCGAACTTTGAGTCGTTGGTGATTCAGCTCGGCGTGAAAGAGTGTTTGGTGCAGGTGGATGCGAGTCGGAAGGATGCCGAGCTGGGTAAGATCCGGACGATTGCGGATAGTTGTGGGATTGCGATCTCGGAACGCCCTGTGGCGGACTTTGGGGTTAGGGATATCGAGCAGGATTTGACTCGTTTGCTGCGCGATGAGAGGTCCGCTGGGACGTTGCCGCAGACGGAGCTGAAGCTGGCCATGGGCTCTGCGTCGGCCCTGATCAAGTACCTTGGGGTTATGTCGGATGCGACGAACTTTGGACAGTACCAGCTGTATCAGCATGATTTGTCGCATTTTATGAAGCTCGATGCGTCGGCATTAAGGGCGCTGAATCTGATGCCGGGCCCGCGGGACGGGTCCAAGTCGATGAGTCTGTTCGGTTTGCTGAATCATTGCAAGACGCCCGTCGGGGGCCGGTTGCTGGCGCAGTGGCTGAAGCAGCCGCTGATGGATCTGACAGAGATCGAGAAGCGTCAGCAGCTGGTGGAGGCGTTCGTCATGAACACGGAGCTGCGGCAAACCATGCAGGAGGAGCATCTGCGCTCTATCCCGGACCTGTATCGCCTGGCGAAGCGGTTCCAGCGCAAGCAGGCGAACTTGGAGGACGTGGTGCGCGTCTACCAGGTGGCTATCCGGTTGCCCGGGTTTGTCGGTTCGTTGGAGAACGTCATGGATGAGGAGTACCAGACGCCGCTAGAGACCGAGTACACGACAAAACTGCGCGGCCACTCGGACAGTCTGGCCAAGCTGGAGGAGATGGTGGAGACGACGGTCGATCTGGCCGCTTTGGAGAACCACGAGTTCATCATCAAGCCCGAGTTTGACGAGGGCCTGCGCGTGATCCGGAAGAAGCTGGACAAGCTGCGACACGACATGTATGTGGAGCACCGCACGGTGGCCAAGGACCTCGACCAGGAGATGGACAAGAAGTTGTTCCTGGAGAACCACCGCGTCCACGGCTGGTGCTTCCGACTGACCCGCAACGAGGCGGGCTGCATCCGCAACAAGAGACAGTACCAGGAGTGCTCGACGCAGAAAAACGGCGTGTACTTCACCACCTCGACCATGCAGACGCTGCGCCGGGAACATGACCAGCTGTCGTCGAACTACAACCGCACCCAGACAGGATTGGTGAACGAGGTGGTCAACGTGGCCGCGTCATACTGCCCTGTGCTGGAGCAGCTCGCCGGCGTCCTCGCGCACCTTGATGTCATCGTGAGTTTCGCGCATGCTTCCGTCCACGCGCCGACGGCCTACGTGCGCCCCAAGATGCACCCGCGAGGCACGGGAAACACGGTGCTGAAGGAGGCGCGCCACCCCTGTATGGAAATGCAGGATGACATCTCGTTTATCACAAACGACGTGGCTCTGGTCCGCGACGAGTCGTCCTTCCTCATCATCACCGGTCCCAACATGGGCGGTAAATCGACCTACATTCGACAGATCGGTGTCATCGCGTTGATGGCCCAGACCGGCTGCTTCGTGCCCTGCACCCAGGCGGAGCTGACCATCTTCGACTGCATTCTGGCTCGGGTTGGCGCCAGCGACTCGCAGCTCAAGGGCGTCTCGACCTTCATGGCGGAGATGCTGGAGACCTCCAACATCCTCAAGTCCGCCACCTCCGAGTCGCTCATCATCGTCGACGAGCTGGGCCGCGGCACGAGCACCTACGACGGATTCGGTCTGGCCTGGGCCATCTCCGAACACATCGTCACCGAGATCCGCTGCTTCGGCCTCTTCGCGACGCACTTCCACGAGCTTACCGCTCTCGCCGACCGATACCCTGGCTCAGTCAAGAACCTGCACGTAGTGGCTTTCATCGGCGACGGCACCACGGACAACACCGCTACAGATGAGAAAGAGAAGCGCAACAACCAAGTCACCCTACTCTACCGCGTCGAACCAGGAATCTGCGACCAATCCTTCGGCATCCACGTCGCCGAACTCGTCCGCTTCCCCGACAAGGTAGTCAACATGGCGCGACAAAAGGCGGAAGAACTCGAAGACTTCACCACCACGTCCGACTCCGCCCAAAACCAAGATGAATCCGCCATGGCCATCGACAAATACTCTACGGAAGAAATCGAAGAAGGCAGCGCGCTTCTCAAAACCATGTTGAAGAAATGGAAAGCCGAAATCGAGGCTCCGGGCAAGGAAGGTTTGAGTGTTGAAGAGAAGCGTCAGATTATGCGTGATCTGGTCTCTGCGGATGAGAAGTTGAAGGGGAACAAGGTGTTTCAGGGCATTAAGGCTTTGTAGGGTTTCTCAGTTCGTTGTATGTTTGTGCTAGGCGAGGTTGATCTTTTCTTTGTATGGGGTTCTATTTCGGGGATTTTGTTTCTTTTGTAGCGGTTTGGGGGCGTTTAGAATGGTGCTGTTCTTTGTATTGGGTGAAATGGAATGGGATGTTTCATAGATAGCAACTACAGATACAGACAGGCTTTTGATCTGACAATGGATCTCATACTTCTTTTTATGAACTTTTCAGATGATATGGAATATTGAATATCTTTAGGACGTCATCGGAGTATCTAGTATCCCCCAAACCGAATAATACCTAGCTAACAGTCAGGAGCATGTATATATTTCCCAGACATCGTTCAAGGCCTCCTTTCCATGTTAGGAACAACTGGAATGTAGTGTTAGGGTTTCCTAGATAGTTATGAATTTCCCCCAGCTGTTCCTACACATTTGGGACTGTTTTAAACTTGCCGTCGAAGTCCTGATATTGTGGGCTGTAACATTCAAAGGGCCAGTGGATGATACTAGGTAGGAAGAAACCTGTAGCTTGTCTAATGGAGCACCGATATCGTTCTTGATCCAGGCAACCGTCTGTGCGCCCTCTTTCTTGCACTTGACTCTGTCACCTACATGGGCGTTCCTGTGCCAACGATAATGGTAACGAGCGAGAAGTGCGTCCCTATCGCTACTAGTTGCTCATCTTGCACTTTTCTATCTGGCGTTATGCTTGGGTTGATCTCGTCTTTTCAAAGGTCGCAAAGCTTTGTATAATTGGGCGGCCAGGACTTCGATTCGTCGCTCGGGTTGTAGCAGTTCTCATCAGCGTAGGGCAATTTGGAGCCATCGCTCTTCGGATTCAGTAGACGAGGCAATCTTAAGAGGGTGTGCGACTGATCACGGAACACGGTGAACCTTGAGACCTTCCTGCTTCCGGTAAGACTTTTTTGAAGATCTTTTTGATATTCATGATGTACCGCGCCTTTGGGCAAGGTGTCATGAGGTAGTTCGCCGCCGCAAACCGGTTCAGCAGCCCGGCGCCCGCGCGCTCTTTTGTCATATGTATCCCAAAGTATGCCAGCCCTTGATTGGGGCGGCTTGCATTGTCCGGGATGTGGCTGATAGTCGTTCTATGCCGACCCTCGCTGTGAACGAAGCGCTCCAATTTTGGGGAAAACACAAAGAGGCACAGAGGCCGGATATACCCAATCGAGGTATGTCTGGTCCGATTATGTCTCTCTGTTGTGTATTCGTGCTTCTCTTATCCTTTGAACCGAATCGGCGGTTCACACATTCGGCATCTGATCCATTGGAGAAAGACCCTCCTCTATCATCCTGTATAGTCTCTGCTTGGTTCGGACAGCCTGTGCGGTGTAAGGTGTCACGATAGTGATTTCCTCTAAATATATCCTCCGCGTGCTAAGTTGGCTTTGACTACCTCGAGACAGAACCTGTGGTGGCAGTCGTTGAACCTAAACTTGGAATGTTCCTCGATTTCACACGAAGAGCCCTGTATGTCTAGCACAGGGTAGTCAAATTCGACCTCTTTACCAGTGTCTTTGTCTTTGAATTGGAGGACATCCTTCGTTGCGAGTGAGAACTTGCTGTCCGCCGTGATCTTTTCCCCGCTTAGATGGCTGGTCAACTCTCCATCGTAGGACCTGCGGTTTAATTAGTGTGTGTGAGTGTGTGTGTGTGTGTGTGTGTGAAGGCATCTAGGTATCGAAACTGTTCGGTCTGTTTCACGGATGGGTGATTGAAATTGAGAATTCTGGCTTTCTTCAAAGTGGTTATAGGACTTTTGCTGAGACATTTCCCTGGAGATAGCATCAGACTTCTGTGGTTTGAAGAGAAGTTCTACGTCAGCGATGGCGTCAGAGGTAGGCGTAGGCCATCGGTCAGAAGGGCCTCCGAGAAACAATCACAATGCTGTGCAGTAAATAATCAATGACATTCATATATTCAGCCAAGGAAGTACTTGTTTGAATTGGTTCTGGGTGAGCGGTCTCCAGTTCTTCATCGGCAATTCTCTGTAGCCGTCTGGCTCCAGGTGGCCTTTTACCACCTCTTTATGGGCGCGGTTAAACATCCGGTGCTCCACCTGGGCAAGGAGATAGACTTTCTTGATTGCGTTCTTGCCTCTGGTCTTCTTAGCGACTGTGGTATATCCATGTCGAGATGCTGGAAAAGAGTCGAATCGCTATAATTGATTGCAACCAAGGACTGTGCAAAAGTCCAGCGTGAAGTGTAGCTGACACAAGCACTTTGGGTCGATTTCCCTTGAGTTGGGAAGAGCTTCTATATACCAGGTGTGATGACGGGGTCCTTTCAAATAATCTGTTGGACAAAAGAGAGGTATATCCATCTTAGCGAGCCGTAGTTATCACGGACAGATATACGTCGTTGATGAGGCATATAGCTTTCCAGGGCCTTTCTAGCCTTGGTAGACAAAGAACTGGCCACGTCCGCAAGTGTTTATCGGGTGCTGTACGTATGATTCGGGTCTGAACTTTCCCCAATGCCTTTAAAAGTTCGTATACTGTGCTGTTGAATTCTAGCAACAATGACATACAATTACCAGGGCTGTGCATGAAGGCCTTGGGATGATTCGTGGCAAGAAACGAAAAGTTTGCTGATCCGGGAGTATCAAGCAACTAGACAAAATCCACTTGTATCAAAGCCATATTCAGGTCGCAATCTCAGTTCTTGCCTTGCTCAATGAAGAGGCTTTCTCGTTTGAAGCAGCGAATCACCTTGCTTAAAAACTCTGATGTATCTCTCGATCGATGTTAGCCGCTTGATATTGTTGTGTCGAGCGGATGACGGTCCGGGTAAGACGAGGCTGCGAATGTATCTATGACAGCAGAACAGAGGCTCTCTCCTAATGACCCACCCATTTATCATGCGCCTTAACCGGGGTCTCCAAGGGTTTCAGTGCGTATACCTTTTCACCCCTGTCCCAGACCAATTGATGCTGGATGTACTGCACCATGGCCACAATCGCAGCCATTGTTAGTGCTATAGCGCTAATCCAATTGTTTCAGCGTAATGGATAACACCCCATCATTCTTCTAACATCCATTATTGACGGCATGATGTGGTAGACAGTCTCGATGAATGGGTAGCTGCTGAATCTCCTGAATCTGCCGCTGTATTCACTTTCCTGGCTCTGTCCCTGGCCCTGTCTTCTTTGCATTCGATAGGTCAGCAGAAAGGCCCGTCCAGATGCACCACACAAAAAGCTAGCATCGATGGCGTCAGAAGTGCGTAGAAATAAGATTCGGTGAGAACAAACTGCGAGAATGCACTCTTTTCACCAACGTCTTTCGAATACTAAAGTTTTCATATGGCCTAAGCTCCTTTTCGTCTCCAATTAAGCCACCGACTAACCTTGTTTTGGGGGTATTTGAGAAGGTCTTATTCTCCGTTAGACCACTGGAGAATAGCTCCGCCAACGTTGATAGTCCGACTCCTATGTCTGTGTTGGAACCAAGGCAATCAGACGGTAGGCCCGCTCCGACCATTTGATATTGTTCGTCCTACTGTAGATCCATCTTGGAAGCAGATGCAAACTCGGTTGCATGTACCGGTTGTTCGGCAGAGTCTGTTCTCATCGAGTGCTCCGTAGCATGTCTTAGAATCATCCTACAATAATCTGGTCAATTCTGCCCAGGGACACAACCGCCGAGTGGATAGCATTACTGATTGTATGGTATGCCATCCACAGTCTCTCAACATGGCTACATTTCCAGTTCCAGTGACTGGAGATGGTAATTCGAAGGCTGTGTATATCCGATTCTGTCGTGTAGTATCCTGATGGGGTTCCTGTTAGAACATATTCTAGATGCAAGTATTCCGAACGTATATGAGCACCCAATCCGTGTTTCATCAGACCTCTCGGTCATAACTTTGAGAGAAAATGAAATATATCCCTGAGAGTCTGCAGACGGAGCCATGGCGAGTACTGTTTCTAGATTGTATCCTGGCTGGCAATTGCATGAGAAGTATGCTGCAGGACTCTCTTCATCGACGGACATACTTAGTGGCTATTGGCGACTTCAACGGCCCGGACTGGGTTTTGTTGTTGAACCAGCCATTTTGGTATCTCGGGTTTGCATTGTCAATGAAAGGCTCAACAGAGGCATATGTTGACACATATCACCTATGGCTGCTTCAATACCGAAATCGTAACAGTTGGTTGACGTTGTAGACTTTTCCAACGAATCTGGATGCGGAGCACTTTCTTTTGGTTAGGACACGATAACCAGGGATATATCCATTTCCCATAAACAGGAAAAACGAGGAAGAATCTCTCCTTCTCCATGATATGATCCTCCGAGTCGAGAAAGGACAACTGGAATACTTCAAGCTCCGGAATAGGTAAACGAAGGAAATACGACAAGGTTGATTGTAGAGTTAAAGCATGGTCGTTGAGCGTAACGATCAGGAGTTGAACAAAAGCATCCTCGTCGAAAGATATCTCAGTCCGCCCACCGTCAAACGATTGAAGCAATAACCACAGAGCACTAGTAAAAAGATGGATGTAGTATGAAATGGGCGGTTGTAGAAACGAACTTGAAGAGGCTTCTTTTCCATTGCTAGCCCAAAGTTCATGAAGGGGGGTTTGGTGCACGAGTGAGCATTCCTCCGATATTCTTTTGCTGAACTTCGATTCATAGTTGTCATTTCGTTTTGGCTTCCGAATTTTCTTCGGAAATGACCTTCGCTCAATAGGTCTTCAAAGACAGGCTCGTCCTCTTTCTCACTGGGGGATCAGATCCTTTATCATAATTCTCGGATTATCGGCGTTAGGGGATACTCCCAGTATCTTCTAGTTCAACACGTTATTTATAAAACTGCATTTCTTGTAGAAGGTAGATCACTTACTTTTTAGGATCTTGTATTGGTACTTCGATAAGAGCAAACCCTGTCTCTAGGATCTATCACCCGAAGAACTGATAGAACCCTCAACGTGGTTTTGAGGTCTGAACCATTATCGCTTTTCTCCTCTTGGATACGTGGACGCGTCTTCCTTTCTGTTGACGCTTGAGCTCTGTCCGGGCAATCGGGCCCAGTGCTTGTTCAATTCCAAGGATGACTTTCTGCCTTGGCAAGATCGAATGCATCCCCTCGAGGCTCAGTTTATGCCGGCACGGGATTCTTCAGCAAAGATTCGCGCCCTTGCTGCGCGTGTTGTGTACCTTGGGGGCACATCTGCTGGTTATCATGCTTTAGTCTTGCGAAACAAGCTATCTTCGACTCGGCAAGCGTAGGCCAAACAACAAGAAGGGGGTTCTGAAAATACTCATGTTTCTAGGTCGGTATTGTCATCCATCTGGATCCTCCAGTGGCTCATGTTTGTCGAAATGAGGTCGGTGCCAATTGGCATTTTTATGAAACTGGCGTGGTTGTGTGAACGTGTGTCGTTTGACAATGACTATCACACCAACGAGTATCTCTTATCAGCGATGTCAAAAAACAGCCGTTTGAGGAACCGTGCGAACAAATCCCTTCCGTTGACATCATTTGGTTCGCCATAAGGATTCATGTCCCATCTCTATTCATAGGGCCCGTTCTGTTTCTTGCACAGCCCTACTACATCGAATGCCCAAACATTGCTGTTGTGCCGTATGGAGGCAGGGGCAAGGCATGGGGTTCTTGGTCACGTCAACCCCGGCCTCTTTGGCCAGATCTAGTTATAGACATCCTGAACGCCGCGATAAGAAAGGCAGCGGTTTGCCGGATTTCCTTTGCAGGAGCCTCATGCGATGACTTGAGCTCGATAACATAAAGGAAAACTAAAAAGCGAATTGTATCTGTAAACGGGCTGGTCGGATAGCTGTCCTTAGTAATCTGCTTGGAATCATCAAACACGTCTAGTGCCTCGCGATCTGTGATCCATACTGCCGCGTCAGGGCTGAGGTTAGACCTCGAATCATCATTCATCGATGCGAGGTATTCTCGGGAGAAGATATTGAGTCTGAATTTAGATTAGTGGCGTTCATTGTATAGCTTGAGATGTGTACAGAAAGAAATTACATATTTGGATAGATCCTAATCTGGTCATCGACCTGACCCCTTACAGCAGCATCCAGCTCTCGAAGTTGTGGTATGATTGATCCCTCATTTGAGATATACTGCAGGGACCGGAGTGTACGCTGGGCCGCTTTTTCGTATTTGGATTGCTTGGCCGTACTTCCAGGAGTATCCTCTGTTAAGCCCTCTCGACAGTGAACCGGTGATATTGGGCGTACTACCAGAATCCATCCGTTGAGCTTGCCTCCAGTATCTTTCTTTTCTGGAAATTGATCTCTGCTGAAGCGGGCCTCCGCCCAGAGCATGAACCTTGAAAAGGAAACGGTTCTAAAAGGTACAAATTGTGTTTGAGAGGATGATCCTTTGGTGGAGTGGATGATCGTGCTTGTTTCTGGACGTTGCCAATGATCACAATGACTCTTTCATTTGCCTGATAGCAGCATTGACACTAACAGTGGCGGTAATGGTCAGCTCTGAATCAATCAAAAACCCCTAGGGTCCTCGCTTGGGTTTCAAAGTGTAAGAATAGGTGGCTGAGAGGGTCATTCTTTCGCCCATGCTGCGCGTGTTGTGCGCCTTGGGAAGACTTGAGCAGAAGTCGTTATCATGTTGGCAATTCGAGAAAGCAGGGTCTTTCTGAGGAGACAGTAACAACAACAAGGCTTTCATTTATGCCCATATCCGTATTGTGCACCTTGAGTAGACCGGGATCTGCATATCATGCTAGCAACGCACGGAATAAACCATTCCTAAGCAGATAGACGAAGAGCATGTATGGAAAGAATATATATAAAGCAAGCCATTCTTTTTATGACTTTCCACGAGGAAGAGAGAAGGTGGGAAAATATTTACAGCTAGGATTGGAGAGGGCCGGGGGGGAGAGCCTTTATACCTGCTCTCAGGCTGGGTTTTGTGAGTATAGGGCTTCACTGATGGTGGTTACTTGCCTGGATAATTCCCTGTCAATCCACAGAGAAAGATGTCGAATCCAGACGTGGTGAATAGGTAGGCTGTGATGTAATCTTTTATGGGAGGCTTCCGGTAACTATGCATGTATGTTTGGTGGGTGAAGTAGATAGACAGATAGTTTTAATCACTGGATTGGCAGGAGAGGTAATCAAGGTCTAGATGGGTCTGCAGTTGTTGAGCTGGAAGTATTCATCGGTATTATCAACATAAGTCCATGTACCCGCATGAATATAGTGATAAAAGATATAGTAGAAACATCGAGTTTGAAAAACATAAATTCCCAGAATCAAATAAGATAGAAAGAAAAGGAGAAGTCGTCACAAGAAAAGAAAACAACGCCATCTATACAAAGACCAACACAGCTAGGGTATACATGAAGCTGATGCAATATAAATGCGCATGCAGGTCATCGGGCAAGTACAAAATAAGAAAAACAAACGAACGGAAGAAGAAGAAGAAGTTATACGTTCTGCTCGCCTGCACCCTTCATTTCTGCCATTTCGTACTCATCACCACCCTGGTTGTGTCCTCGAGACGAGCTCCCTTCGGTGGCCTGAGAACCCGAGGTCCCGTTGCCGGTGGCTTGTCCTGAGATTCCACCGAAGCTGATGGGTCTGAGCTCCCGCCACTGACAAGCCCACATGCCCACGAAAGTCATCAGGGCCGCGCTGGCGCACTGGAGACCCCACCAAAGCCAATTGCCGGGGAGCGAGTGCGTGTAGAGGGTAGTCGCGATGAGGTGTAAGAAATGCAAAGTGAGAGCGAAGTCGGGGATGAGCTTGGAGCGGGCGACGAGAACGAGGAGGAAAATGGCCCTGTGATGAGTTCAGATGTTAGTCTGCGCTCGCGTGGCCAACCAACCATGACTGAATGTAGCGACGGAACAACTCACCCAATTCCACTATTCAGCATCCATACTAGCCCGAGCATCCAGCCGAGAGTGGTGTCTCCTCGCAATGCATCCCAGCTGAGAACGAGGTTTAGCGAGAACGCCGTGCCGTATACCAGAGTCGTGAATAGGATCAAGGCAGTTGCGGAGGCATAATAGGCCAGCTGGAGTAGGAGGATCTTTCGCACGATCTTCAGCGGCGGAAGCTCAGTTCGGGCCCCCGCCGGAGGAGGACGTCGGCGTGGGGGCATGAACTATTGTATAGACCCGTCGTGGGATCTATTCGAGGGGATTCGATTATGGTGCTCTGGAGGGGTGGAGAGCGAGAAAGAGACCGGTGGTGGGCTTCGAAGCTCCGCGGAGGTTGGGTGATTTCGCCTTACCCTGGAGGGCTTGCGTACGACAAGAACAAATGACCGTAAAAAACGAGGTATATAGAAGCCAAGTTCCAAAACAGGGAACTCAGCGACTGGATTCCAGAAATGACGGAATAGGTGAAGGCGAGTAAGTCGGAGGTAGAACGCGATGGAGAAAGGCCAAGCAAGGAAAGACGAAGTGGTTTAGCGCCACTGGAAAAGCACCGCCGCCAAGAAATGCATGACCGCCGAACACCGCGGAGCTGCTGCACTTCCGTCTCGCGACTCCTGTCACCTCCACCGGATTTCCTCCCCTCGTGTTGTCCTTTTCGTCGAAATCGTTCATAATGGGTTGGCTGCCTTGGTCCTCCGATTCCTCCGCGTCCAAAACTGCCTCCGACGGTGGCCGCATAGCTCCAGACCGGTCGTCGCGGAAGCGCTGCTGGGAGGGTCGTGATCTCTTCTTCTCCTGTCTCGACGACAACAATATCATAGACGCCATCAAGGATGATAAGGAAGCGCGTCGCAAATGTGGCCAGGAAATTGCAGAATTCGAGGCGGCTTGTTCCCAGACGTGGGTAAGTGCAAGTCCTTCCACGTTGGCCCTGCGGGGTTCGAACTGGTTATCACTCCCTATACTATCTTATCATCGCTTTTACAACCCCGTTATATATGCAGTCCATGGTATGTTATGTACTGACACACTGTTTGAACAGGTCAAGTACTTCAAGGAGAAACGCGTGATGGAATATAACCGCGACAAGACGATCGAGCGGATCAAGCAAGAGGATGCGGCCAAAGTTCAAGATCTGAAAGCGCAGGGCCGGGGATCGAGATGAACAGGCTTGGACATATAAGAAACGGGGAAAGGTGAAAAGAGAAAAGATTGTTCCCATAGACCGGACAGGTTCCTGTACAATACCACACTCCATTCATAATGAAATCAAATGGCTCTACTCCACACTCCAAAGGTTACTACAGTCTGGATCAAGTATTAAAATTAATTGTCTGCGCCATTGCTCCGCTAACCATTACGCGCCTGATGAATCGCAAAGAACATGTAATGAATCGCAATGCAAACCATGATAATCCCCTGAATATCTATTGTGCAGGTGTCAAAGATCCATGACAAGTGACAAAACCATGAGACCCCTGTTGCAGATACTCGCTCGCTCAACCGATGGTTAAAGTAAATAAGAAAAAAAGCATAGCAAACCCAAATGGCCATCATTACCATTTCCCGATGGCCCAAAACCACGCCCTGAGAGAATTCGACCGTAAATCAGACGCCCAACACCGCAATATTGTGCAAATGACTGGAATCCACAGTAGATGAGAAGGGTAACAAAGAGACGGAGATAAATAGATAGATGAGAAAAAGAAAAAAAAAAAAAAAACATCGTCATAAAATCATTGCTTCCACTTGCCCAGTTGGTTCATTATGTTTTGTACATGGGGCGCGACGGAAGCTTGATTCTGGGGTTGCTGTCCCCCGAGGCCCTTGGTCAATAGTGAGAGCAGATTGGGATCTGACACCACCGGTGCGTTGGGGGCTTGAATGGGGAATGGCTGAGGAGGTAGAGGTTGCTGCGGACCAGCCGGTACGGGCTGACGAGTGGCAGCGCTGAGAAGACTGGCAAGGTCCGCGGGGGTCTGTGGACTGGCTACAGCTGGGAATGGCGGTTGTTGCGCAGTCGGAACCGCCGGCGGTCGCTGCTGAAGCGCACCCAGAAGAGATTGCAAAGTAGGTCCGTCCAAAGAGGTGATCATATTTGCAATGTTGGGCGGGTTGGAGAGCGCCGGCATTGGCGCCTGTGGGATCGGCGCAGGAGGCATTGGTGGCATTGCGAAAGGAATATTAGGAGGAAAGGGAGTTGGAGGAGCGCCACGCTGCACTGACTGTGCGTGGAACACAATCTCAGCGGCAATGCTTGGTTCGACATCAGGGTATTCTGCTAACATGTGAGCGAATGGAACGTGGACTGTCTCATATAGGGAGAATAATAAAACGGACCATTGAAGCGGACATTCTCCGCACCGCCACTACGATCGAACACCTGCAGAGGAATTTTTCTCGAGAACTGATTGGGACGCGAAAGTCTCACCACGGCGAGGACACCCTCAGAGATTTGTCGCTGCACCGCGGCGTTGAGAGGAATTCGCGGCCCGAGCACCAGAATGTCGACCCGCAAGCCTCGGTTGCGGAAGGCATTTTCGACTTGAAAGATGAAATTGCTGGAAATATTGAATTAGCATCAGAAGAACTCCAACAGACTAAGGAAAACCAACCGATCCACTTCCTCCAACACCAGAACCTGCACTTCAGGTACATCTCTCGGGTTTCGCCGAGGAACGGGCAAGTCTGCATCCCCATCGTAAGAGCGCGCGCGAGGACTGAGACTGCGATACCTGCGATCCCGGGAAAATGGAGACCGTGAACGCCTTCTCTCCCGCCTATCGAACCGTTCTGGAGTCCGATCGCGAGACCGATAGCCGTCGCGGCCTCGGAAACCACGGGGCGGAGGCGAGGGCGATCGAGGCGGTCGGTAATCATCGCGGCGTCGATGGGTAGGCTCGTCACGGAAGTCACTGAACGGCAATCTCCCCGGCTCGTAAGGTCTATCGTAGCGGTCTCCGGCCGGTCTCGGGTTGCGACTGGCGGGAGGAGGTCCACTTCTACTGAATTCTGGCGATCTCGAGCGCCGAGGGGGAGGAGCGCGGGATGATTCTGCCACGGGTGGCCCAGGTCGAGTGTTCCGTTGAGGCTTCGAAATTTCAAGATCTAATGTGAATTGTGTGAGTAATCAAGGACACCGCTTTGTAGTCCTAATGGGTCTGGTTAACACTTACGGACTTTCCTTCCCCTGATCACCGCGCCTTGCTCTGCATCGAGCCCTTTCTTACAGGCCGAAGAATCAAGAAACTGGATGAAACCATAGGCCTGTTTTATCGATATCTGGGCTAATTTCCCGTACTTGTGAAATATGTGGAAGAGATCTCTTTTGGTTACTCGCTCGGTTGGTAGATTGCCTGTCTGGCGCGTTAATACCTTGCCCGATACCAGCAACGGAAACGACGGGACGAATAGTAGGTACTGACCAACAAAAAGCCTAGAGCCCGAAGGGAAGCGATCCCAGAGGCCTTCCGTAACATATATTCTCTCATTGTGAAGAAATTCGTCGTACTTCTTTTGCACCTCAGGACCCCACGGAGCGTCTTCGTCGGTGCCTTTAATGGGTCGACTTTGCTTGCCATCGGTACGCGCATTCTTAGGCCCCGACGTAGACGGCTCCTGAGAATCCGTCGAAGTGGTGGGAGATTGTTGGAAGCTAGGGACCGGAGGAGGGGGTAAAGCGCTGGCCCCCGAGGAGGTTCCGGGAGCTCCAGCAGCAACCAACGAAGGGGCTCCCAAGCCGGACTGATAATTACTTTGCTGGGTGGGATAGGCAGTGGAAGTATTGGGGGTATTAGGGGGCAGTTGATGATACGAACGTATATCATCATTGGGATAGTAATTGGGATGGATAGAGGGCTTCTCCTGGGGCGGGGGACGGGGAGGAAGACCCAGGGAAGATTGGAGGGCTTCGTCCGACGCTGCATGGGGGACTGCAGTGGCGTCATTGGCAGACGAGGGTGCCATCTCCATCACCGCAGGGGCAGGGGGTGCGGCAGTAGAGGGAGGGGGGAGATTATCGAGGAGGTTCTGGAAGTCCACACCATCCTCACCAGTATTATCAGCGGGTCTGTTTTGGGTATCTAGGCGATGCGGCGGCGCGGCCGTCCAACTGGCGACAGCAGGGTCTACCTCGTTCGCAGTAGGGATGCTCTGAGGGTGGGAAGAAGAGGAAGGGACATCGGGGACGGGGTGAGCTAAGTAGGTGGCGGGATCTGATGGACGAAAAGTCGTTAGAGAAGAGTTTGCTGCGGATGTCTGGACACCCGATGGAGTCGCAGTGGCCATGAAAGGAGCAGGATGGTCTGCAGGTGACGCCTGGGGAAACGAGGCCGTAAAGGAAGAAAAGGACCGAGTCCCATTCATCGTCTGAAAAGAGCCAGAGTGTAAGCTACCTTGTGTATGTTGTGGTGGTCGGTCCGAACCCCTCACGGAAGCCGCGTTATCCATTGCATGCGCGGACCCTGCATGAGGGGCCGGGGAAGTTCCATCTTGATGAGGCACCTGGGTGAAGTTGCCAACGGCGGCTCCCGACGTCTCGTAGGTCGACGTATCGTTGAAAACGGGGTCCATTTGATTCTGAAGCACCGGGATATTGGCCGGTTCCGCGATGTGTAGCGGACGAGGGCTCTCGGGAGTCAGAGTCTTGCCACGGAAGTGAAGAGCTTCATCTGGGGAACTCGGCGTCATGTAGACCAAGGGTGTAAAATCGATTCATCTACAAAACAGAAGAAGAAAGAAAAGTAAAAAGAAAAATAACACGAACGAGCCACGAGATGGAGAATTTCAAAATCGACACAGCTAAGGTGGGGCTATCTGGGAAAAAGAACCGGACCGTTGGAGCACCGGGGCGGTAAAGGAGAAGGTGAGGAATACAAGTGTACTCCGTAGAGCCAACCCCAAGGCAAGAGAGCAAGAGAGGAGGGGTGAAGGGAAAAGGAAGAAGAGGGAAGGAATCCCAACTGACACCCGGAGACAAGGGGGGGAAAAAGAGAAAAGAGACGACAGGAACAAAATAAGGAAGGAGGAATAAAATAAGAAAGGAAAAAACCCGAAGCTATGGCCGATCCAAGCCAGGGAAGAAAGGGGATTGACGTCGAAAGATCTAGTAGCCGGGCGGGAACGAGACTAAGGAAGGATGACTCGATGAGGCGAGCAGACCGGGACCTTCCTCAAGAAAGCCTCAGTCAATCGGGATCATCGGATGATGCACAAGGGTTGATGAGCAACAGAAGGATGCAAATGAGGACTCTGTAGTCTGTACGGAGTAATAACCCTCCAACTCAACCTGTCGGTAGGAGACTTCGAAGGTTGTCACGTTGTGAATGTGTGGTTACTTTTTTTACATGTATGAACTTGTACTTGTCCTTGTACATGTACAGTACAAGTTGGACACACAGACACACACACCGAAATGGGAGAGGGGACTGCCCTATCGAGTGGGAACTCCAATTTTCCCAGGTGTGGATAGGAAATAATTAGCGGTTGGTTTGTTTTATGATCCTTTTTTTTTAAGGGATGGAGAAAAGAAAATCAGAAAATGACGAGGGGGGCAGAACGGCAGAATAATGAGTGGAAAGGATAATAAAAAAAAAAAGGAAAAGCAAAAAAAGAAAAGGAAAAAGGACAAAGGGAGAAAAGGTCTGCAGGGTGGAAAAGAGGGAAAAAACAGAGTTTGCGCAAGTCAACTTCGCATAACTTCCACGCTTGACTCGATCGGGACGGGCAGGTGGTCGACACGGCACGATGAGTGGCCAGCCAGACTCTTTTAGTGGCGGGTCAAGGCGTGCTCTGGATTTTTCTCCTGGAACTGCTGGAACTGCTGGAACCTCTAAAGGGAATTATTAGTCAATCCAGCTTCGAGCTAAGAATAAATTCCTCACTCGGTCAGGTCCAGACTCCAATACGCTCGGCGGTCGGAGCACTTCCCGTCATAAGAGCGTGTCACTGCTGTGTAGTCAACGGAGGCTGTCCGTCCCTCTATTTTTTTTTTTTTTTTTTGATCTGTTTTTATTTTTGTACGTATCTAGTACAGAGTATTTGCTGTCATTCCGACTGATTTCCGACCCACGTAGAAAGACAAAAACAAAAACAGAAATAAGAAGCAGATAACCTGGCATGGCAGCCGACATATCCAAGGACCGGCCCTGGCAGAAGGAGCTTACGGAGGTCTACAGGCTACTTCATAAGTTAATATTTACCTGACCGTACGGGTCCTTGGTTCCGACTAGTTCGGGTTTCTTGGGTGATCCCCGTGCTTGTTACTGGCTAGTATCGCAGCCTTAATTCAATGTCCCAATTGCACCTCCGTCACCTGGAACTACTGCATGTATAGACAACCATTACCGTGTACATTGTACTACAACTTCCTACTCTGCCGACTGATCGTTGTCCTTTGATTCGACCGAATATCCGGGGAGCATAAAGGACCCCAAAACTCCCCGTATTACCAACCATGGCGGTCCAGGGTTTCCGGCGGCTCTTTTCCCATCCTCCCCCTCTTCTGCCTTTCTCCTCGGGCCCCACCTTCGCAGCAAGATCCTTTGCGTCCCGACGCGCTGCTGCCATTAATAACAATGATAACAGAAACAGTAATGGAGATAACGAGACCGACGGGCAGTTCGCGGCGGCGAGAGAATGGCTGGCGACTTTCCATAACAACGCCATCCCGCGCCATATCGGTGAAATCTCCTTCAGCCGGTCAGGTGGTCCCGGGGGCCAGAATGTAAACAAGTCCGTTCCCCCCTCCCCCCTCTCTTACTTGAACTACTCGACGCTACGGCGCCCCGAACGCGTGATCGCTAAAGTGGCTGGCACAGGGTGAACTCCAAGGCGACCCTCAAGGTACCGCTGCAATCGCTGTTGCCGCTAGTGCCGGCCATTTTACATCCGCCACTGCGCTCCTCCCGCTACCTCGCAGAACGAAGCCAGAGCCTGGTCATCCAGTCCGAGGAGTCGCGGAAACAAGCCGCCAACGTGGAGTCCTGTTATGAGAAGCTCCACCAGCTGCTCAAAAGTACCGCAAAGGAGGTGATCCCGGGGGAGACCTCGCTGGAGCAACGAGATCGCGTACATAAATTGTAGGTGTTTTTTCCGCATTGGTTTTGGAGTACTCCGTACTATCCTGCCATTCATTTTTGCCCCTATGACATGTCAAAAGACTTGGCTACGGAACTTGAAGCTGACAATGTACACACAGAAAGAAGGCTGAAAACGAAGCAAGAATCAAGACGAAAAAGCTGCACAGCAGCAAAAAGAGTAGCCGACGGGGTAGTAGTAAATATGACGAATGATTTATGCTAACTTTTTTTGGATCTATGCCGACGAAGACTTGGATCTTCTGCGTTTGCCTCATTAATTGAAATAAGATGGTAACCCCCGGTGAACGCCTTTTCTTTTGGTTGAGATGCAAAAACGTAAAACGTCCTACTGTTGAAGGACCTGCTCCGCTTTCTGAACGGTGGCGGCGAGAACCATGCGCAAAGACGGGTCGAGGCCTTCCGTCTTCTCCAACGGTTGCAGCCAGTTGACGACCTCTTTGGCAATGCTCGGCTGGTCCCGATAGTCCATCAGGCGGGTCAAGGATGTACCCAGAGCACGTGGGAATTCGGTGGAAGTGACGCGAATGCCGGCAGTAGGAAGCTTGACATAGCAAATCTGCGTATGATGACTGGTGGGCTTGGATTCTTGCATCGCCGCAACGACGTGTTCCAGAATCTTGGGCAAGCATGGCACCTCTTCGAATTCGAAAGCCATGTCGTAGAACTCGTGACCGAATTTGGCGTCGTTGTCGAAGTTGCGCATCGCGGTGTCGAAAATGGCCATGGGAATCGCTCCGCTGAGCGCAGGTGTCGAGTTCAGAGTCTCCAAAGCCACCGGGTCCACCCCGTCGGCTCCTCCTTCGCTGGGGTTGATGTCTTCGCCGGTGATCTTGGGTAGCGCGATCATGTCGGCATCGTGGTCATCCATGGAAACATCTTGCGTTGGCTCGGCCTGTTCGAGCTGTTGATCAAGGCCTAGGATACGTTGACGAGCAATGAGCTTGGTCGTGTATATTAACTCCAACTTGGCGTAGTTGATCCAGAGCTTCCTCGAGCTCCTGCAGAATCTTAATCCACGCTGCATGAAGCTTCGTGCTTGTGACATGTCCGCGTGATCTTCGACATTGTATTGCGCAGCATATATCCACAGGTCCGCGTTGGTTGGGTGGAATCGAAGGGCGTCGGTGAAGACGGTGGCAAGTTTCCTGTACGACTTTTGTTCTCTCGCATACTCGATGTACTGAACCCACAATCCAATGTCACCATGGAACTTGCGAGTCGCTCGATCCAGAATGAAAAAGATCCGTCGCTGTCCAGAATATCCCGCCGACTTGATACCTAGTCGCTTCACTCTTTTGCGCCGGAGGGTGTCCAGGTTCATTTCGTATTCCGCATATCGTACAAAGTCCGAAGGCTGCGCTCCTCGAGCGTTAAGTTTGTGTTCGAAGTCCGACCTCTTCTTGATGATGGCTGAAATTTCATCCTAGACACCAACGAACTTGTTAGTCCCATGGTCGCGTTGCGACAAGAAAGATCTTCATCTTACCTTGTTGAAAAGCTTTTTGCGCTCGTACTCTTTCAGTTCTGGGATAGACTTCTCCAGGAAGAAACGGGCCTTGTCAGTAGCGGCGGACATGATTGCTGTGGCCGCGACGGGCTTTTAGTTGTTCGTCAATGCCAGTAGACCTTGGGAAAACCACCAAGAAAAAAAAGTGGTCGGCATCCCGCACCCCAAAGTCTCCCAGGCCGCTTGCCCGTTTGGCTCTAGCGTGCCCGCAAGTTGCCGAGCCTCAAGGACCGACTGTCACGTCCGCCATTCCATCTTACGTTGCGTTTGCCTGTTACTTCAGGGGTTTTAGCGACCTCTTTGCGTGCGGTTTTCGTTGGTCGATTCGTTCTCTCCTTCTTTTCCTTTTTCTCTTCAATTTTTGTTCTTCTCGACGCTCCTTTGTCCTCTTACCCTTTAAATTGAGCCTTGTTTATCTCCCTCCCTCGGCCTCAATACACTGCCTGGAGACCGGCCCTGCGTCTCCTGTGCTGCCATGGCACCCCGATATAAGGATGGAGATGCCGTTGTAGCGGTTAGTGCTAATGAATATCATGCCATTGGACCTAGTGGTTTGCTGATATTCATCGCAGGTGAACGGAAAATGGGTGGCCTGGACGCATACTGCCGTTGCCTACACGGCCTTCTTCAGTGCTCTCATTGTTGGAATGGCCTTGCATTTCCGGAAGATTGTGCAGAACGAACACTACGGATATCCCGATGAATGGTTCCCTTCCGTGTCGGCTACCATTGGGGATCGCTACCCTGAACGCTCCTTCTTCCAAGTCTTCATTGCCATTACCTCCGGTCCTCGATTCGCCCTCGTGTTCCTCTGGTACATCCTGACCGCGCGCCCGAACTCGTCGCTTCCCAAGATTGTCGCTGGCGTTGGATTGTTCCGGACATTTACCTGTGGTGGCTGGACCTACGTCACCTCGACAGATGACCACGACTGGCATGACATCTTCATGATCTCCTACTTGGTTGCGACGCTGCCGTGGACGCTCGGCTGCCTGGCCTTGAGCCCGAACAATCGACGTGCTGTCAAGTACCGAAAGGTCTTGGCGAGCCTCTTCTTTGGTACCCTTGTACCATTGGTTTATTTCTTCATCCAGCACAAAGTGCACAAGGTCGCTGGGGGTAAGTATAGTGCTGTTACGGCTCATAGGAACTTCGTTGCTGACAAACAATCTCCGTCCAGCCTACACGAAGTACGCCTTCTTCGAGTGGTCACTCATTTTGTTCGATGTCGGATTTGATGCGGTGACCGCACTGGATTTCGAGGCCTTCGAGATTGTGGTGAGGGATGTCAAAGGAATCAGCAGAGGGTATGTACAGTGGCTTCCGAAATAAACCAAATCGAGAAGAAATGTACAGTTGTTCGAAAATTCAGCGGTTGGTTTTTAAAAGAGAAAATGGGCTCTAAAGTTTTATCCTTCAGGCAGTTGAAGACCACGGCGGACTCCGTCCTCGAGAAAGAGTGTGTATAATCTGATCTCCAGAGCAACCACGATTTTGGCAATTAACTCGTAGTTAGAAAGGGCAAGCCCGTTGGGAACACCTTTGGCGAAGGTTTCTTCTGGACCGAAATTATTGACGCAGCAGCGGATGTTTACAACGGGGTAAATCATTCCCTGGCCCTTTTCTGCAGATTCCGTTACTAACAGAAAGACGTAGTTCGTCTTCTGGTCTACTTGGACGGCGCTTGGACTCTTGGTCTGGTGTAAGTGTTATTGACTCTTTGTCTGTCAGGGAATTGCTCTGATCAACGTGTAGATTTCCCTCTGTGGCACATGGGCATCTCGGGTTACGAGGCTGCTATCGTCTGCTTTGCCTCGCCGCTTCTTTTTGTCATTCCCGGATTGAAAACCGCCGTCACGAAAAACCCTCGTCTTGTTCATTTCCTATCGCTTTCCGGTCTACTGGCCTACCAGGTGCAGACCCCCTCCAACCGGCTCTTTGTGACCGGCTTTGCTGTCTGCTGTGGCAGTATTTCGTTCACTGGTCAGCTGTATGCGGACAGGGCGAACAATGCCAGACTCGAGTCCCGGATTACCGCATGGGCAATGGGTCTGATCTTGTCGAGCATTGCCAAATTTGCTTTCAAGACCAACAACCCCGTCTGGCCAACGATGCACGCTGGAAACGGAGGTTGGAACAAGCTTGGTTTGTTCCTTGCGGTTCTTGCTGTTCTGAGGGCGCACCGGAGAGGCCCGACTAGCGGAGGTGACTACCTGCCCCCGAACCCTAAGAAGGGTTCTTCGATCCTGGCCGGAATCGGCTTTGGTGGAATAACCTTTGTCATGTCCTCTCTTCTGGCGGATTCCAGCACTATGATCTCTTGGGTTTGGGAAGGGTACCCCGTGCGTGGCCCTATTGCAGTCCCCCATGGAGCGGTCACGATCTTCGCAATGGGCGCAGGTCTTGTGTTTGGCCTCTACTATCCTGCCCTGACCGGAAGCTGGACGGCGTTTGGCATTGGTTCTTTGGGCGCCGCTCTGCTTACTTGCTACAGCCACTGGACCGGTTTCTACGGTGGCCTTATTCTCGCTTTCTACACCTTGGCGGTTACTCCGGTCTTGATTGCGTCGGCTGTTCGCCACTCGCCCGTTACTACCTTCGGCATTGGCGGTATCTTCTTTATGTTCATGGTTCTTTTCCACGTCTGGGTTGTGGCCTACGCCTTCGTTCCTGGCGGACCCCTCGTGCGAGAGCACACTGACTGGGTCATGATCACTACCATGCTCTCCATCGGTGCCGGTGTCTTTTCGGCTGCCGTTACAAATTCATCCAACAGACAGAGCAAGACGATCAGTCCCAGTGGTCGCCGACAGCGATCGTACTACATTTACGTCCTTGCAGCCCTGCAGCTTCTCTCCGTTGCCATCGCCTACCTGCGCTTCCCCACCAATGATTATGTCCCTTACCACAAGGATGACAAAGTTGTCACCGCCGGTATCTGGACGGTCCATTTCGGCCTCGACAACGACATGTGGTCTTCTGAGCAGCGTATGCGCCAGGTGATCGAGGAACTTGAGCTTGATGTGGTCGGCTTGCTTGAGTCGGATAACCAGCGCATTATCATGGGCAACCGTGATATCACTCAAGTTTTGGCTGAGGAAATGGGCATGTATGCTGACTTCGGGCCTGGCCCCAACAAGCACACGTGGGGTTCCGCTCTGCTTTCCAAGTTCCCGATTGTGAACTCTACTCACCATCTTCTCCCCTCGCCTGTCGGTGAACTTGCTCCTGCTATCCACGCCACTCTGGACATGTACGGCGAACTGGTTGACGTTGTGGTTTTCCACTCCGGTCAGGAAGAGGATCCGGAGGACCGTCGTCTCCAGACAGAGTACTTGTCGAAACTGATGGGCGAGTCCCCGCGCCCCTTGATCCTGCTCAGTTACCTGGTCACCAAGCCGCTGGAAGGCAACTACAACACCTACGTCAGCGAGCTCAGTGGCATGAAGGATATTGACCCCACTGACTGGGACCGCTGGTGCGAGTACATACTTTACAAGAAACTGAAGAGAACAGGCTATGCACGTGTTAGCCGTGACTCTATTACGGACACTGAGATTCAGGTAAGCTCGAAATTTTCTTTTGCCGATTATGCTTCTGAAATTTCTTTCTTCCTTTTTGTACTAATTCATTCTTTTCATATGACCAGGTCGGAAAATTTGTGGTGGGAGAGCCGGAGCCCGAGAATGAGATGCGCATTCCTGAGGAAATGGTGCCTCAGGGCCGACAATTCCCTGGACTTTTCCGCGGCCAAGGCGTCCGTGGTCACCGCTATCATGTGTTTGACGAACCCAGATACTGGCAATAAGCTATCGACCCTGTCCCGTCGAAGAAGCGAGGTTTATCCTTTCTTCATGCTCTCGGCAGTTCTATGTTCCTATCTGACAAACACGTTGAGTACAAGGTTTCATAGGCCGAGCATACCAGTACTCTTAAAGCTAATTGCTAGCTTTAGTTGTTATGACTCTGTAAAAGGACTTATAGTCGAATATACCTGTATTTAATTTTTGAACCTATTGTCGATCACAAAGCCAGCCCTCGAATCGACGCCATTTGTATGTAGTAAGAGTCGGCTACGGTACATAATTCGTTCCCCTGCTGGAAAACCTTATCGTGCTCACCGGCAGGGCTGCGGAATGTTATGCTCAACTCTCCCCACGCGTTGGTCTAGGATAGTGACACCATAATGTCTCACTTTGTTTAGGTCACTGCATGATCGGCAAAATCAGGTTTTATGTGACACACAGTTATGCTTTTATAGAATATGACGTCCCTATTACAGCCAGAGCGCCCCCTCCAAATCTACACACGCACCAAGCCTTTGGCCTCTCCATGACTCGAAAACAAACTCATCCTTTCCTGGTCTCGTGATCACTGTCTCTGGAATCTGTTGGTCCAATTCGGTCGCTATTTTCCGAGGAATGCTCTTTACCTTTCTTTGTCGATCACCAGCCTAATCTCTTTACCTAACGAAGCAGGGAACTTTTTCATACCAAATTATTGGAAACAAGGGGAGGTTTTTTTCTTCCTACACTACTTCTCCCTGGTTGATTGTGACCAAGGTCATCTGCTGATCATTGAGTATCGGAGCATGGGACCTTTTGTCACGAAGTTTAGGGGCAGCCGCTCGGACATTGTTGGACTTTGGGGGACTGGCAAAGTTCACGGCCAAGGCTTTTAGGTCTAGCAACTGGATTTCAAAATTCCTGGCCAAGGAAAGCAGAATTGCTCTGTAATTCTTCCTTACCCCAGGAACGTTGCCCTTGATAAACGCAGACAGGAAATTGGATCGAATGCCCTCGGGATGTAACCGGTGACTGGCTGACTGGCTCTTTGTTATTGTTGTTGTTGTTGACTCCGACGTAGTGTCTCCCCAGGGGTAAGTCCGTCGAGTTTTTTATAACCACGCCAGCTCTTGGAAGTTGTTAACATTTCCCGCGCAGTACTGGTCTTGCCTCTGAACGGTTTGCGGTTTGTCGGTACCTTTGTACTACTGAGACATAACACAAAGAAGCTGAAGAGCCACACTGCGTTTACAATTCTTTGAGTTTTTCTTTGCAGTGAAATCGTTCATTTTGCATTTTGGTTCTTTGTGCCATTTCTGCCGTCGGTAGAGCGTGCGCAACAGGCTCAGGGGAGAAGAAGACAAGGTCATCTCTCAAATATACCACTGGTACCCTTGTCCCTGGTTTCTCTAGACCAAAATTTGAGCAAGTGGCCTATTGATCCGCGGTGCTGATCTTTCTCCAGGTCTCATTGCTTTTGCTGAAGTGTGAGCGTTCTTTGAAGACAGCGCGCAACATTCTTTACATCAGAGATCCCTATATTCTAGTCCCCAGGCCTTCAGCGCAGCTACAGACCTGTCATCTCATTTAACCTCTCGCTATACAAAAGACCTATTTCAACGATCATGGCCAGCCTTCCTAGCAAAAGCCAGAAGTCTGCCCCTATCGGGCTGGATAGGGACTCCTTCGACTCTGATAATCCGCATGTTGAGCACGTGGAAGTTTCTCAGGCTCCAGAAGCGAGCACCGAAGTTGAACCGAAGGGATCAGGAAAGCCCAGCCCTACAGCTACCGGCCCCTCAAACATAACCAGCCCTCCACGTGCCCTTGCCAATGCGCGTGCGGCACTCCAAAAGCTCACTAAGAGCCCTGGAAGCAAGCAGCTAGACAGCCGTCGAAACTCACCCACTTCGCCCCAAGCACCGCCAACGGTGCACATCAACCAGCCACAACCCCAGGCTTCAGGTTCCTCTAGCACAGCTGCGACAACAACTCCATCTCATGGCATACATTTTGACCCCACATACATGACCCTGAACATCTACATTGGCCATAACGTGCGTGCTCCCCGCTGGCTCCTGGAACGGAAATTCCCACAGAGCTTCCGGGCTAGCGTGAGCCTTAAATCTCCAGCCTCGGCTGCAGATGAACTAGAATGGGTGTTTGATGCCGGGCCATTTGCGTACGCGCTGAACTCGGAGGACAGTTGGTTGAGAACATACGCGTATAAGGTTCTGGAGAATTCTCTGAATGATCCCATCGAGAGACTTAAGATCAGAAAGGAGATATGGGGTAGAAATGATGGCGACTACCAAGAGAACGAAGACCCCATTCCGCCACTTCCGCCTGCGCCAACCACCCTCGATGTGACCCAACAGGAGGAAAAGGGCCCGACTCCGGGCAGCCGAAATGGAAGGTTTTTCCAATTCCCAGACTACCAACGTCCCTCTTTGGCAGAGCGAGCCCGTATGTACACTAAAGCCGTCAAGTTTATCTATAGTTGACTAACTCATCGAACCAGTCCTGAAGCCCGAGAGTCTAATCCGCAACAACAGTACACCCCCGAGACGGAGCCGCCGACTCTATGTTGACTCCGATGAGGAAGGCACGAGCAGCACCCCGTCCGCTTCCATCAGTGAGTACAAATGGATCTGGTTCATTGTCATCCTGCTGGTGTTGAGCATGTTTCTTTGCCTTTTTCTATACGCATTCAAGATCATCTAGCGATCGACTCTAGTACTAGTTTTACTGCGTTTCTGTCATTCCCATACCCACATTTTATCCCTCCACAGTTATATTTAGCACTTCGCTGTAATAGGCCATCATAAGATGGCTGATAACAAACGTTCCCCCGCAGGAGAAGGTCGCATTCCATGTCCCTGCCCCCTTGCATACCACATTCCTCTGCCGTGAATGGTTCATGAGCTAACGCTTTCTCGATAGTGACCGAAGAGAGCTCGTCGCCCGATGGTAAGCAGCGCATATTTGATACTCCTGATTGAGCAGTTGAGTCAATTCGGCGAGAACAAACATATCATGTTTGCTGGGAGATGTGCTAAGAGCAATTCGAGATGGGCGCGACCAGCTTGATACCACCCTGTTCCGATCAGAAGATGTGAAGGAGGGCTTCCAATGAAAAGGCCAAGGTCCTGCGGCGTCCGATGATGGTGTCGCCCCAATCTGTGGTATTATGAGCGAAGTAGATCAAGAAACAATACTCAAGGGTTATCAACCCGGGCGGAAAAGCCAGAGTTGTATACGCCTACTTCTCCGGAAGACGACGCGTATCAAATCTGCAAACAGCTCGGCATTCCCGACATGCGAAAGCACTGGCCTCACGGACACAATGCTCAGGATCCATTGTTTTGAGTTTTCATGGCGGAAAGAGACGACTCGGAGGGTAAGAGACCACCCTCGCCCCGCGATGAGGAACATGAAAGAGCGTTACGAAACTCTCAGATGCTCTGGAAAATTCTGCAATGAAGTAAGTTCCAATACTTCCTTCGACCAAGTTTGGATATAGGTTGGGCTGACAACGGCTTTTTAATTCGGCGGTTATGCGAAAAGACAGGAGAAACTTTCAAGAATCTTTGGAAAATTCTTAAAGCGGAAGGGTAGATGAAACCTTCAGGGTTCATATTGAATGCTCGATCTTCTCTCTTGAAAGAGGTTGATATAGGTTGTTCGTTGCAACGACGTTCTTGTTCTTCGATCAGTGAACCTTATAGCTACTTTTTTCAGGCCTTTATCAATAGAGCAAACTGATACTATACCGTGGATGTATTATATTGCTCTAAATAGAAGCCGTCGTCTAAATATCTTGAGTCACTACTCATCTACTGCGTAAGATCTATTTCCATTTCTATACTGCTAAAATAGGGCTGGCCGGGCATGAGGCTAACCCCGATCGGGCAGTTAAACCAAACATTGCAAACCAGACAAACCAGCTCATTGTTCTTCCTTTCCGTGTTGTCTTTCATCATCGCATCTTCTCCGTTTCACCCATTGCTTTGCCATGCCACTGAATATGTCACGGTAGCTGGTGTCTCTTGTCTTGCTGTGCTCAAATTACTTTTCTCTGGGCTGATGACTCGCGGTGCAAGTGTCCCTCCCTAGAGTACTTCCAGACAGCAGATCCCATCGTGCGGTCGGCGCACTCCGGGAATACTGAACTTCTAAACAAAGAGATCAGCCAACATGTTTACATTCACGCCCTTACTGGGGGCCCAGTCTTCCTCGTCAAAAGCTTCCCAGTCGATTCTGGAGCTTGATGGTGGAATTAAGATCCTTGTCGACGTGGGCTGGGGCGATACCTTTGATCCGCTTGATCTGCAGGAATTGGAAAAGTGAGCGCCCTCTTTTACCTCTTTGTCTGCTGCGCCTGGCGTTAGAAGCTGCAATGGTTTCTGATAGTTTTCTTTGAAATAGACATATTCCGACTCTATCCCTGATCCTCTTAACACACGCGACCCCCGCACATATCGGTGCCTTTGCGCACTGCTGCAAGGCCTTTCCCCTTTTTACTCAGATCCCCGTTTACGCGACTGGTCCTGTTATCGCTCTCGGTCGCACGCTGCTCCAGGACTTATATGCATCCTCCCCACTAGCAGCTACGTTTCTACCGACAACCTCGGTCTCCGAGTCTGGGGCGCCCACTGCTGCGCCAACGGTCGCCGAGGGAGACGGAACAACAGGCGCTGCGAGCCACTCTGGACGGATTCTCCTTCAGGCCCCGACCGCCGAAGATATTGCCCGATATTTCTCCTTCATTCACCCGTTGAAATACTCCCAGCCTCACGAACCGCTTGCCTCTCCTTTCTCTCCGCCGCTGAACGGCCTGACGTTGACAGCCTACAATGCTGGACATACTGTGGGTGGAACGATATGGCATGTGCAGCATGGCATGGAGTCGATTGTGTACGCAGTCGATTGGAACCAGGCTCGAGAGAGCGTGGTGGCTGGTGCGGCGTGGTTCGGAGGATCCGGGGCCAGCGGGGCGGAAGTCATTGAACAGCTGCGCAAACCGACTGCTTTGGTCTGTAGTACTCGGGGTGGTGATAAATTCGCACTTCCGGGAGGCCGTAAGAAGCGCGATGATCTCTTACTGGATATGATTCGGAGCTCCCTCGCCAAAGGAGGGACTGTTCTGATCCCGACCGATACCAGCGCTCGTGTCCTGGAACTTGCTTATGCGCTGGAGCACGCGTGGCGCGATGCCGCGGGGAATGAGCAAGGTGATGCGCTGAAGGGTGCGGGACTATATCTGGCTGGGCGAAAGGCTCATACCACGATGAGACTTGCGCGGAGTATGATAGAATGGATGGATGAGAACATCGTGCGCGAGTTCGAAGCAGCTGAGGGTGTCGACGCCACTACAGGCCAGTCCCGGTCCGGGGCGGATGGCCAACGTTCTGGCGGTCAAACCAATGGCAAAGGCGAAGAGAAAGGAATCGCGCCGTTCACGTTCAAGCATTTGAAGATCCTGGAGCGAAGGAAGCGACTGGAGAAGATACTGAGTGATCCTACGCCCAAAGTCGTTCTTGCATCAGACACATCCCTCGACTGGGGTTTCGCAAAGGAGTCTCTTCGCTTGGTGGCGGAGGGCCCCAACAACCTCTTGCTGTTGACGGAGTCGCTTCACAAGGAGAAACATCCCGTGGAACAGGATGAGACCCGACGGAAGACCCTGGGAAGTATGATCTGGGAATGGTACGAAGAAAGGAAAGACGGAGTTGCGCTGGAGAAGGCGTCTGATGGTGAGACAATCGAGCAGATTCACAGTGGCGGACGAGAGCTAGCCTGGACCGACGTTCAGCGAGCGCCGCTAGACGCCGGAGAGCAGCTCGTTTACCAACAGTATCTCGCCACACAACGACAACTTCAGGACACATCGCAGGCTCGGGGCCAAGAAGCCCTGGACACTGCAGCAGATGCCCTTGATGATCGGTCCAGTTCGTCATCAGAGGATTCCGAGGAGGAGCAACAGGGACGAGTGTTGAATTTCTCGACTTCCTTGGCACACGTTAACCGCAACAAACTTGGACTTAGCGACGAAGACCTTGGCATCAACGTTCTACTGCGGCGGAAGAATGTGTTCGACTACGACGTTCGCGGCAAGAAGGGTCGCGAGCGAATGTTCCCGTATGTCGCACCGCGCAAGAAGGGCGACGAGTACGGAGAGTTCATTCGACCGGAGGAATATCTGCGTGCCGAAGAACGTGAGGAGGCCGACATGCAACAACGGCGTTCAGATTCCCAGACCAAACTTGGTCAGAAGCGACGATGGGACGAGACTGGACCCAGTGGGGGCCCCAAGCGGACGCACATGGCTGATGGCGCTCAGCGGAGAGGCACAAGCGCGGCCGACGGCAGCAGTGTTACGGACGAAGAAGACTCAGACAAGGAGGACGCCGATGCTGCGGCCGAGCCTGATGCCGCCGACGAGCAAGCCTTTGAAGGCCCTGCGAAGGCGGTCTATGAGAAGAGCTCGCTTACGATCAACGCGCGTCTGGCGTATGTGGATTTTACCGGTCTGCATGACAAGCGAAGCTTGGAGATGCTCATCCCGCTGATCCAACCGCGCAAACTGATCCTGGTGGGTGGCATGAAAGAAGAGACTACCGCGCTGGCGACGGAATGCAAGAAACTTCTCGTCGCGAAGGCGGGAATGGATGTGTCTCAGGAGGATCTGGCTGTCATCTTCACTCCTGCCAATGGCGAGGTCATCGATGCCAGCGTTGATACCAACGCCTGGATGGTCAAATTGAGCAACAGTCTTGTTCGCCGACTGAAATGGCAGCACGTCCGCAGCCTCGGAGTCGTGACGCTCACTGGACAATTGCGGGCCCCGGAGCAGAGCGCAGAGGATGCGACAGACTCGCCCCATAAGAAGCAAAAACTCCTAGCCGGGGACGCTGAACCCGAGACCGTACCGCCTGCAGCAGACGAAGCCAAACCTCCAACGACGACAGATAAGACAGACGTCTACCCAATGCTGGACACCCTCCCGGCCAACATGGCCGCAGGAACTCGGTCCATGACGCGCCCCTTGCACGTCGGCGATCTGCGACTCGCGGACCTGCGCAAGCTCATGCAGGGCGCCGGCCACAAGGCGGAATTCCGCGGCGAGGGAACCCTCCTGATCGACGGGATGGTGGCGGTGCGTAAATCCGGCACGGGCAGGATCGAGATCGAAGCAGCTGCTCAGTTAGCCACTGCGGGGACTCTACGCGGCGGCGCGGGCAGTTTCCTTGCCGTCAAGAGGAAGATCTACGAGGGTCTTGCGGTGGTTGCGGGAAGTTAAACCTTTGGTTTTTGGTCTGGGGATTGGACTTGGATTGAGATTGAGCGTTCATGATGTATTTGTATGCTATGCTATGCTATGTTTGTTATGTGATGTGATATAGGGCGAAAGCATGTAGCATTTCAGGGATATCCAGAGTATATTTCATTCTAAGTTGAGCCTGCCTTCCTATTATCTATAGACTATATGCCAGTCTGAATTTTGTAATGTATGCATTCAATGCAAGTAATCAATGAAACGTGCCATAGCATTCGTCGTCCAACTCCTCGGTCGGTATTCCCTGGATATAGTCGTTCGTTCGAGGACCGGTATATTTTCTTCATAAACGTATCAGCAAATCAACCACGTAAGAGATAAAGATAAAAGAGTATAGAAAAAGAGGACTCACCCCTTCCCAGAGACCCACCACCAAACCAGCGCAAATAACCCGATAAACGCACCCACAAAGATGCCATAATTCCTAGTCGATAGACAGTCAGCTTCTCCCTCGATCACTCTTCCACACAAACCCATAATCCCCAGATCAAACCAAACCAACACAACAATCAGAACGAGAATCATCAGAAGAAAAGGTGGAAAAAAAAGAGTGACCATACATATTTACCCCCGTAACCGGCACCTTCGGCGGACAAAACAACACCGCACTTATAAACACCACCCAGACAATAGAAACCCAATTCACGACTCCCCTCCACCGACCCAACGAAAACGGTCCCTCCACGAATGGCACCCGGTCTCGGTAGATGCGATGCGCCAGGATCACGGAGACGTAGGATAGGTCGAGTGCGGGCGCCGTGATGCTGAAGATGGCGGTGGCGGTTTGCGTGGATCCGATTGCGATGGTTGTTAGGAGGATGCTGGCCCCTACCACGGACCAGACGGCGTTGAGGGGAGTTTTTGTGGCGGGGTTGATTTTGGAGAGGGTTCTGTTTTTGAGGGGGTTGGGTTAGTGTTTATGTTGGTAGCTCTGGGGGATGGGGATGGGATATGGGTTGGTTGGTTGGGTTGGTTGGTGAGGAAAGGGAGATAGGTGGTATGGATACCTTGAAAACGGCACCGCCTCATCCCTCGCAAACGCATACGCCATGCGCGTATCCGCCAACATAGCCGAACAGCCCGTGAAGAACTGCACTAGAATCGCGAACCCCCACATAACAGTGCCGCCGGTCTGGCCGCCAGCGTTCAGGAAGATCTGTGCGGCGGGGAGACCCGTAGGAGTGTCCAGAATGGCGTCGAGGTCGGTGATGCAGAAGCAGAGACAGATAGTCAGGAGCCAGCCCATGAGGCCGGAGACGATGACGGCGGATTGAATAGCCAGGGGGCCGAGGGAGGCTGCGTCGTGGGTTTCTTCGGACATGCTGTTTGTTTCTTTTGTTAGTGATTTGGGGGATGTAGGGTGTGAGAAGAGGAGGGAAGATCAGACTGGGTGGTGCCATCATAGTCGGTCATGGTCCAAGCAACGGAGATGAATCCCAGTAGGAACGAGAACATCTTGGATCCCCATCCTGACCCGTCGGTGAAGTGCGTGAAGACCCAGCTGGCGGATTGCTTGTCGGGCGAGGAGAGCAGGACGAAGCAGATGACGATGGTCGCGGTGACTGGAAACTGTGAGCCATAGGTTCTGTCTTGGCATGATCTTTCTATTAAGCGTACTGTTAATTGGTGCAAACCAGAAGATAATGCGATGCAGGGTCTTCGTTGTCAGCGAGCAAATCACCCCCAGCACGCAGAGCAAGACGATAGCCAAGAGGACTGTATCGACGGCAGTTCTGTGCGACTGTAAGTCATTAAACCTACCAATTGGCCACGAACAAACTCAGGCAACTCACGGGGAATATCTATACACTCCACTCCCAACCAGTCCTGAGTTCATACTTGCGGCCGCCAACAACATCTGACTGACCGTGTACGTCACGCTGGCCACGCCGGCCGTTTGACCAAGTAGATTGCACCAGCCCTGCACCCACGAAAACACCGGCACATGTTCCTCGGGCACCACGTATTTCGTGACAAAATACATACCCCCGGCCGTGGGATAGGCCGACACTAACTCGGCCACGGAGCTGCCGATACACAGCGCCATGCATGAGCCGAAGGCCCAGCACCAGACGGCGGTGGCGGGTCCTCCGGCCGCTAGAGGAGCACCGAAAGTCGCGGGAACGGAGCCTAAGATGCCGAGGATGGAGGTGGCATAGGAAATGGTGGACCATTTGGAGAATTCGCGCTTCAGTTCCTGGGAATAGTAGGTTAGTGGATAGACTAAGAGAATAGAAAAGGGTAAGGGCGGACTTGTTTGTAGCCAATTCGAGCGAGCAGGAGCTCGTCGTCGTCGGATACGGTGACCATGATATTGGTATTTAAATTTCTGTCGAGATGAAAGGACAATGTATAGAGGACGACAACAGAATGAAAATAAAATTGAGTTCTATCTCGGTATCGGAATGATGCTAGTCGGTGCTAAAGAGACGGTGAAGAAGAGCCCCGCCCAGTCGATCAATTAAAGCGGCAATCGGACGTTGAGTAACGGTCCGAGTCGGTCCATTTGCCAATCTCTCGACCTGTTCGTCTTGCAGAGACGGAATGCAACTATAGGCCATTGATCCGATGAAGCGCTTATCAGGGGCAGTCGGTGGGATGCAAGGGATCGGGCCAGCATGCCGGAATATTGGAGATATCGGACAGATAGTCAGACATTATTAGACATTATTCCAGATTGTTTCAGTGGAATATCATCAGTTAGGCTTCATTTCGATCAAAATCGCCGACAGAAATCAGAAGTACTTTGAGGACAGACTAAGGTCCTCCATCGTGTCTTTCTAGGGCAAGGAACACCTCGTGCGCGGAGCAACGTTGATCCGGGCTGTTTTTGTCTACGTTGCTTGATGTTGATGCGCTTCACTTCTTCGCCCTCTCGGCTTTTCTGCTCCTCGTCGCTGCTTCACCCGCGATCTCTCGCTGGGCTTCCATTTCGCTTTCGCATTCTTGGTCTTGCTGTCCATTCCCCTTTTCCCGTCTGTTCGGTCCTCCCTTCTTTAATCAACCGGATTCTCCCCCCCCCCCCCCCGACTATGATCCACCATGGCCGATTATCCCCCTATGTATAACGCCTACGGCCAGCCTGTCGCAGATCCCTCCGATCCCAATCGAATGCAATCGCCCCCTGCCGGTTTCCCTCCCGGTCCTTCTCCCCCTCAGCCTGGTGCTCCTTACGGGAGTCCGCCTCCGAATCAGTGGTCCACCTACGGCGCTCCTCCCCCGCAACAACAATACCAACAACATCCGCAGCAACTACAACAACCCCCGCCGGCGCGCGGTCTTGGTCCTAGTCCGCAATTTGGATACAATGCAGATCCCCAGGCTGCCGTGAGTCCTCCAGTGGACCCTTCGATGGCGGGATTGGCATCGCAGATGAGTGGGTTGGGAATCGTGGGCGACGGCGGGGCCCGCGCCTCCAAGAAGAAGCATCGTCATGCCCACCACGACATTGGCGGGGCCTCGTCGTCGGGCACTATTCCGCAGCAGATGCCCGGCATGGTGGCTCCCGAACCAACGTCTCAATTCTTGAATACGGGGTTGAACCAGGCACCGCGGTCGGTTTCTCCGGCCGTTGGGGGTGTCAGTCCCGCCATGGGCATGCAACAACAACCGGGTTTCCCAGGAACGGGCGCACCAGGGTCGGTGCCGACGCAGGGCAAGATTGATCCAGAGCAGATCCCCAGCATCCCTCGATCTCGCGACCTCCCCGCCCAGTACTACTTCAACCATGTCTACCCTACGATGGAACGCCATCTCCCTCCGCCGGCCGCCGTACCCTTCGTGGCCCATGACCAGGGCAACTCGTCTCCCAAATACGCCCGTCTCACGCTCAACAACATCCCCTCCGCTTCCGACTTCCTCACCTCCACCGCGCTGCCGCTGGGAATGATCCTGCAGCCATTGGCTCGTCAGGACCCGGGCGAACAGCCCGTCCCCGTGTTGGACTTTGGCGACGCTGGACCGCCGCGATGCCGTCGATGCCGTACCTACATCAACCCCTTCATGAGCTTCCGATCGGGCGGAAACAAGTTTGTCTGCAACATGTGTACCTTCCCTAACGACGTGCCGCCCGAATACTTTGCCCCCGTGGACCCGTCGGGGTCGCGCATCGACCGCATGCAGCGTCCAGAATTGATGATGGGAACCGTCGAATTCGTGGTGCCCAAGGAATACTGGAACAAGGAGCCCGTTGGACTGCAGCTGTTATTCATGATCGATGTTAGCCAGGAGTCCATCAACCGAGGGTTCTTGAAGGGGGTCTGCCGGGGTATCCTGAACGCGCTCTACGACACGGAAAACAGCGAGGAGGGCGAGTCGCCGCGACGAATACCCGAGGGGGCCAAGATCGGAATTGTTACCCTTGACCGAGAGGTGCACTTCTACAACCTGAGTGTAAGATGTCCACGTTCTGAGGGTTGTCAAAGATAAACACAGATGCTGACAGAACCAGGCGCAACTCGACCACGCGCAGATGATGGTCATGACTGATCTGCAGGAGCCGTTTGTCCCCTTGAGCGAGGGATTGTTTGTCGATCCTTACGAATCCAAGTATGCGACCAACTCGTCGTTGTAGTCTGTTTGAGCCGATACTAACATACGTCCCAGGGATGTGATTACTTCTCTTCTGCAACAAATCCCCACCATTTTCTCCCACGTCAAGACGCCGGAGGTGGCGCTGCTGCCCGCACTCAATGCGGCGCTGTCTGCGTTGCATGCGACCGGTGGAAAGGTCATCGCCGCCGTGTCCAGCCTCCCCAACTCCGGTCCCGGCGCGCTGGTTATGCGGGAAGATCCCAAGGTACACGGGACGGACGCGGAGCGGAAGCTCTTCACGACCGAGCATGCCGACTGGCGAAATGCGGCTGGCAAGCTGGCGGAGGCGGGCATCGGCGTGGACTTGTTCATGGCGGCGCCTGGCGGAACCTACGTGGATGTGGCGACAGTTGGTAAGTACCTTGACAATGGAAGATGTGATAATCACAACAGCTGACCTCGAATCAGGCCACATTGCCGAAGTGACGGGCGGAGAGACGTTCTTCTACCCTAACTTCCACGCGCCACGGGATCTCTTGAAGTTGTCGCGAGAAATCGCGCATGCGGCCACTCGCGAGACCGGATACCAGGCTCTGATGAAGGTGCGCTGCTCGAACGGATTGCAGGTGTCGGGATACCACGGCAACTTCGTGCAACATGCGCTGGGAGCGGACCTGGAGATCGGGGCCGTCGACGCGGACAAGGCGATCGGTGTGATGTTCAGTTACGACGGCAAGCTGGATCCCAAGCTGGATGCGCACTTCCAGGCGGCCCTGCTGTACACGTCGGCCAACGGACAGCGCCGGGTGCGCTGCATCAACACGGTGGCATCGGTCAACGAGGGCGGTTTGGAGACGATGAAGTTTATCGACCAGGATGCTGTGGTAAGCATCATGGCCAAAGAGGGTGAGTGCATGTCATTGATGTTCTTCTGGAATTTTGCTGACTGTCTTGATAGCTGCGGCCAAAACAGTAGACAAGTCGCTCAAGGACATCCGGGCCAGCGTCACGGAAAAGACGGTGGATATCTTCAGTGGTTATCGCAAAATCTTCTCTGGATCGCATCCGCCGGGGCAACTGGTGTTGCCGGAGAACTTGAAGGAGTTTTCCATGTACATGTTGAGCTTGCTTAAGTCGCGAGCACTGAAGGGTAAGCTCCAGTCTGTAAGACAAGAAAGAAACGCAAATGCTAAATTGAGACAGGTGGACAAGAAGCATCAGACCGAAGGATCCACGACATGCGCATGCTCCGATCGATAGGATGCACGGAGCTCTCGCTGTACTTGTATCCGCGCATCATCCCCATCCACAACATGCAGCCCGAAGACGGGTTCCCCAACGAGCAGGGACAACTACAGGTGCCGCCGTCGCTGCGGGCCAGCTACTCCAAGATCGAGGAGGGAGGCGCCTATCTCGTCGACAACGGACAAGTGTGTCTACTGTGGTTGCACGCGCAGGTGTCACCCAACCTGCTCGAAGACCTATTCGGCGAAGGCCACAACTCGCTGCAGGCGCTCAACCCGCAGACGTCGTCGATCCCGCTATTGGAGACGCATCTGAACGCGCAGGTGCGCAACCTGATCCAGTACTTCTCGACAATCCGGGGCTCCAAGGCCGTGACGATCCAGCTGGCCCGCCAGGGTCTGGACGGCGCCGAGTACGAGTTCGCCCGCTTACTGCTGGAGGACCGCAACAACGAGGCGCAGAGCTACGTGGACTGGCTGGTCCACGTCCACCGACAAATCAACCTGGAGCTGGCGGGACATCGCAAGCGGGAGGATGCCTCGGCCGACGCGTCCTTGACTAGTTTGGCCGGATTACGAGCCCCGTATTGGTAGTATGGGGGTCTAGAATCTGTCAATTGACAGGGGGGGTTAACAGAGGAGAGGGGAAGAGATAGGGGATTGTATGTAGTGGTGAGAGAAGAGGAGTTTGATTTGAATTGGTACAGCCTATTAGCTTTTTTCATTTCTCATTTTTTTCTTCCTTTCTTTCATCTTTTCTAGGCAGTTATATGTTAGTGCGAACCAATCCCACCGAATTCTTGGGTCATGGAAGGAAAAAGAAGAAAGAAAGAAGGGACGAAGGATGAAAGAAAGAACGGTATCAGCATGGCTTGGATCCAACCAGACTTGTAGACAGCCCCGGACCAGGTCGGGTAAGGACCGTCAGGTAGACCGTTGTCGCATGCGCTGTTCCTTTTTTTTTTTTTTTTTTTTTTCTTTCTTTCTTTTTGTCAGCAAAAGAGGAAGAGGGGAACAGAATTTCTGGTTGGAGCACTGTTTCACCGAGAGGGGCACAAGAACTATGGAGTCTGGTCGAAGGGAGGAGAAAGTCCCTGACCCTGACCCTGTTCTTGGCCCTTGTCCCTGAACCAGAGCCAGAGTGAGCTGAGCCATTATGTGCCACCCATAAGCAGAGAATCCGAGGTGATGGCAAAAAGGAAAAAAGAAAGACATGGAAAAAAAAAAAAGACACAGGAACAGATGGAAGAGGTAAGTGGGGATATCAGCCATACCAATGAAAATAAAGTATCGACTAAGATGCCTAGTCTAGTCAAGTCACGGTGACAGGTCCGGCTACCGAGCGATCTCTCTGTCTGTCAGTGTCAGTGTCCGACTAGTGGTAGTCCGCCTGAGAATCTCCAGGAACAAGAGAAAGTAAAAGAAAAAGAAAAAGAAAATCTCAAACACGGAACCACAAAGCGCAAAGAAAGGAACCGAAGAGACAAACAAAAAAGAAGACAAGAAAACCAAAAAAGGGACGAACAGAGATCGGCAAAATCTGACACCCAAAAATACCCAGAGAACAACTACTCCTAAAGCCAGTGATTTGGTACCTGCATTTCAGATCGGCTAAACATTCGTCTTCTGAACGCTGAGAACCCAATAACCAGTCTGACCGAGAAAAGTCCTTAAGTTGGGTGATTCCAGTCGGTAAGGTACTCTGGTTATGAAGTCGGAAGAGACGGATGAGAAACAACGAACCAAGAAGAGAGGAAATCTACCGAGGATTTGGCCGACCAGGCGACCCACGGACGAGAATGAGGGAAGATATCCGCACATGGCGAACTCGAGGGAGGCAGAGGGAGGGCAGTCAAAGCATGGAAAGCTTTGAGCATGGCAGCGTCATCCTTCCCCACAAAAGTGTAGATTTGGTCCAATGGCAAAACAATGGGCAGTGGATCGGAGGGGATTTTTTCGTTGGAGATGGCGGTGGATCCGTGGGAAGAGACGGCGCCTCGCAGGAGAAAAGAAAGGAAAAGAAGGGCAGAAGAAGGATTTGAAGCCGATGTTTCCGTGGGTCGCTAGGGCTAGGGCTGTGTATGCACGCACTTTATGTATGTGGTAGGCTTATGTGCACGGAATAGGCCAGGTATAGTAGTATTGCCACTAACAGTTAGGCAGAGTTTGACTGGCCACTCGCCTTGGCTGACGGTCGAAATCCGTTGGAGTTGCGTTGGTCTCTGTTTGTTTCGTGATCTTTGATCCCTGTATGGTCTCGTCTGGTCTGGTCTGGCTTGGCCCAAGTCTTGGTGCTTTGTGTGATAGACCAGGATCATTGAATGGATCAGTCGAGAACGTCTTGTCTTTCTCGTCCTCTTTTTGAGGCCTTTCTCGGATACAGTAGTGAATGACAGATGATCAATCAATTAATCCATTGTAGACTACGAACAGAAAGTAATGTGTGTCAAGTACGGCACATTAGAAATCCATCCTGTCCAATCTCCGACAGACATGACATCGCGCACGCATGTAGCTTAGATTGCGGTGGATTGCAATCTCACCGACCTGACACATCTGTAGACAGCATGCATTTCCCATCTCTCTCTGTCTCTCTCCCATTGTCTAACAGGCAATGACACACCGGGAGTGCCACAAAAAAGTAGGTACAACCAACCAGAAGGTCTCCGTCTCCCCGACGTTTCATGCCAGCCCCGGCAGTTCAGAAATCCAGGCCTTCCGATCTCCAACCGGTTTCCAAACCCGCCGACTATCTGGGTCGAGGCAAAGAAGGGTTTGACGGTGGGGAACCGTTCATCTTCGCCATGCCGTTAGAGTTTGTTGCCCCTGCGCCTCTAGTACCCAGTGTTTCGTGGCGGACAGGTACCGAAGCCTATTCGGGGGGGAAATGACATATAAGTACCCTGTCCGTCGTCGTTGGATTGGGATTCTCTTCAACAACATTCTCTTGATCAGTCTATCTCTATAGTTCTGTCTTTCTCTTTTTGATTCATTCGAATCGTCCTTCTTTTTTTCTTCTTTCTTGACTATCAGTCTTTTTGTCTGTTGTACAGACTTCATTCTCTACACTCAACTTTCTCTATACTTAGTCTCTTCAGACTTCACTATCCTTCTTTCAAGTTCAAGAAAGAACACCACATTCTAAAATCCAAAATGATGTTCAAGTCCCTCCCTCTCATGGCCACTCTCGCCACGGCCCTTCCCTACTACCTGAACGCCACCACCAACGGCACCGCCGCCAGCACCATCACTCGTCGCGACGGCGGCGGCGGCGTCAACATCGTCAACAACCTGGATTCCACCGTCTACGCGTGGTCTGTGTCTGATAGAGTCAGTCACATGCATACCCTCTCTGCGGGCGGCGGCAACTACCAGGAATCGTGGCAAAGCAACGACAACGGCGGCGGCATCTCCATCAAGCTGTCCATGTCCGAGGATCAGTCCGACGTGCTGCAGTTCGAGTACACCCAGTCCGGCGACACCATCTTCTGGGACATGTCCTGCATCGATATGGGCGCCGACTCCAGCTTCACCAAGAACGGTTTCTCCGTCCAGCCTAGCCAGACTAGCTCCGACTGCCCCAGCGTCAACTGCGCTGCTGGCGACACGTCTTGCGCCGAGGCTTACCTCCAGCCTAAGGATGACCATGCTACGCACGGCTGCCCTATCGATACCTCGTTCCAGCTGAGCTTGGGTAACTAGATTTACTGACCCCTCATGAGGAACGAGTGAATAAAAAACGAGAACCAAAAAAGATGCGCTCTAGATGAGTGGCTCACGGGAAATGATTCGGGATGATGTCAAACATCAATCATTCTGCATTACCTTTCCCTCCTCCTTCATGAACATGACTTGACGCTACGACGGAAAATGGATGCAAACGGAAACGGAAATGGGAAAATTGGAAAATCGGGCTGTGATTTGAGATCACCTTTGTGGAGTTGGGTGGATTTTTCTTTGCAAAAAGACTTTCGATTTCAAGAGATAGACTTTGTCCTTCCTTTGTTTGATCGGGTTTTACCTTTCTCAGATATACTTTTTACTTTCATTCGACGATACCTTTGATACAATCAACTTTTCACCTTTTTGACGAGAAAAAAAAGAAACAAATACTCTGTCATCATACAGTAAATCCCTATTAGTAAACTAGAAAGCCATGAGTAAAAAGCCCGGACTCAAAACGCCGGGCCCAGGCCACAAACCACCCCATTAGGGCTGACAAGAACCAAACCTACCGAGGGGAAATCAAACACCAAGCCTTTGACCGGTGTTTGGCCACAGTGGATCCCTTCCCTTTCCTGCCTTCCTCACAAAACTCAGACTATGAATGCACAAATCAAAAGACCGACGCCAAGTGGATCCCTGACGCCATGCGGTCCCATCCAGTCAGATTGGCGCCGATTGAGTCCACCCAATCTTGATCTCGATCTTATTGGCTTTGGGTGTTTGTCAGACACCTTCCGGAGCACTTTCCTTTGGAAGTTGGAAGTTTCAACACGAACAATGAGGCATTTTTAGTGCCAATCCTTGTTAGGCGAGAGTCTAGACTCTTACGGATGTCGTTCTGCGTGGCGAGTCTAGATTCGTGGATGAGTCTTGGACGACTTGGGCATTATTGTGGTTAGTATTATTGTCTGACTTTACACCGTACAGTTTTCCTACGGTGAGTGATGGCTGGTTAGTCAGCTGTTGTGTTACTGTTCTTGTTTAAATTTTCCATTCTTGTATTATCGTTATTTTTGGGGAGAATCAAAGATTAAGTTGGGAATAACCTTTTGAGGAGAATATTCCCGCACGATGTCTGACTTCATGACTTTTGGTGGTCGAGGTTGCAGTTGGCGCCGCGATGTTTCAGTTGTGAGTTTACAGAGTACCAGGAAGCGTGTCCATTGTTCATTGTAAGAGCACGCTTGCTGTCAGGACTTGGCGAGAACAGTAACTGGAATTAGTAATTCGTTGTGACAACCCAGCGCAGACCAGAACGGCATGCTTCACGATCTTGACTTGGCAGAATTAGGGCATGAGTGGCTCGGTGGTTGAAATTGAGGGATGACATCATCATCAATGATGCATTTCCGCCATCTCCGGTTACTTTTCTTCCAGAGATTGTTTGCTTACTGATTCACATCTCAAGTACGCTTGCTTTCGCTTGTATGCCATCCCAAGGGTCACATTCCTGGAATTACATACTCTGATCATGAAACAAGTACAAAAAACCTAGCCTAATTGGTTCTATCATGTGATTTGGAGGGTCGCTGTCAATGCCACAGCAAGACATCCTTGTCACCCTTCAATCGGCCTTCTAAAAACACGATGCTTGGAACAGGACATCCTATCATAGGTAAGACTACTGTAGTAAGTTCGGTGCAGGGGTAGGCCGCCGAAGATGGAGAATCTGGTTAAATTCATGAATGCTTGGAGATGATCAATTATCTTGGGATGGGATCCAAGAGGCAGGCCCCCTTATCATCAACGTGACGGGATCTTCATAACCGATCTTATGGAATATTCCGCTTTTTTTCATAGTACCTTCCGGTGTCTTTAAAGGCCTTTGGAACTTTCTTTTAGCAAAGGTTTGGCGGGTTGCTCGAAGCACCCAGAACGCTTACATACAGGTAGACTAACAGTAGCACAATTACATTCTGAAAAGACGAGAGGATGGTCCCCAACCAAAGCCAGTCGTGAGAAAGTTGAAAAGGTCGTCACACAAGTACACATTTGTATCCCGCCATGGCTTCCTTCCTATCTCTCCCTAACGAGGTTCTACTCTTGATCCTCTGGAGTTGCGATACTCTCGCAATTGTCAAGCCTCAAATTACCATGCAAGCTGCTCTACTCCGTGTATTCCAATAACGTCCACTCGATTTGGTGCCGGATCGGAAGGCGGAATATTCCATCCTTCGAGGACGCCGTGATCACTGTGAGCCAATTTAGCGAAACATAATCACTCGCAAAACTGACAGTATTTAGTCCCGTGCAACCAGAGCTGCCTTGGAGTATTTCGACAAGGGACAGTTCCCACCGGTCCCCTTTCCGCTGGACCAAGTGCCCTCCTCAGCGCAAAATATCTGCCTCGACGACATCTAAGTCACTCATGGATTGGAACCATTTCGTAACATGCCTGGAAAATATCTATCTTGACCTCACCGAATGGGGCTCCAGATGCGGTTCCCTAATAAAGCTCGCAGATGGATTTCTCGAACCGTCCGAAGAATGGGTCGTCTGGAGGGAACGCTTCCACCGATCCATGTATCGGTACTTTCTGATGGGCGCCGTGCTGTGTCGGGCATATTAGGAGCCTCTCGTGCAAGGAACTAATCGGCCAAAGAACTTCCTGGAGAAGTGGACTGAGCGACTCGATGAGATCGGGAACACCGTACGGCTCTGCCAGGCAGAGACCGACTATCTACTCACCTTTCCAGTCTTTGATTTGGAAGCCTATGAGACCCACGAGCCACTATACGGGCCTCTTGCATATTTCTTCATGCGCCAGACCCAGCCAGACGCACAGGATGAGTTATCCGCAGCGACGACCATGTATCCCGCCGGCGCCACCCCCGATGATAGCCTGGATCGCGCACATGCCGGTGTCGTGTATGCTGCAATGGTACAGTGTCTGTTATCCTCCATGGTTATGTGGGAAGACTATTTATTCTTCACCGACGAAGCGATGGAAGAGCCCAGTCGGAAACGGACTCTAAGGCTCATTGGGCCGGAGCCATTCTATCCAGAGGAGATATAGATGCCAGTGCATGCGCACGATGCAAAACATACTGGCCTGTACTGAAGAGCGCTACTAACTGGAGACAAGGAAGACAAGTCCGCCTGGGCCGGGAACGCAGAACATCTCTCTGGGGTTTTGGATGAGCTCTATGGGTTCTCCGGACAGCCTGATATTGACGCAGGCGATCAGGGAGAAACTCCATTTCCACCGTTACAATTCTTTCAGTTTATTGCGCGACGATACCTCGGTCTTCGATTTGTGAAGGATGCGTTTGCGTCGAGAGTCGGCGCCAGTGGTGACCAGTTCGTGAGTCACCCCAATACAGGTGACATTTATCTGGGTATCTGGCCCGAGCAGGATCCAAGTGGCTGGCCTCGTAAGCTTCCTCTGATGGTTGAGGTTGTACTGTAGATAGCTTTCACTCTCTCTGATAACTAGAAATGCCCTTCATGCTTCACTAGACTGGTCCTGGATGAAGACCGATGTGAAAAAGTGGCACGTCCTGATTTTTATTTTCGGTGCGCAATTAGCTGGGTGTTCTGTTTCTCTTATGATTCGCTTGTAATGTTACGCCTAGATTCGACTATTGGCCCAGGCCATTCGAGCTGCTGATGATCGGCTTGTAAATTGTCATGAAGATGGACAGCGGTGGGACCAAATCACATGAATCACTTCCCAATTCCGAATGAGACATGGGAGGCTGCGCGGGAGGCCCATCGGGCTGCGTATGAGCAGTGGATGAAGACCGCTAGGGCGGTGGAGGAGGGGGGGATGGGAATATAACGGTTGAGAAGGCGGATAAGTTATGGCCGTGGGATGCGAAATTTACTAGGCACTATTCCTCATTTGACACATAATGCGAGTCCACGTCGCTTAGCCCCTTACACTATGGTAGATTCCTAGGAGTTTTGTAGTAGGTTCCTCCTCAGTAGATTCAGTAATAGATTCCAATCCTCCAGCTATATTGTCTGTGGTGGTCAGCGTGGTGGTTGCCAGAGGGCTTAATAATGATAGATGACGTATGTAACCAAAAAGTCCATTTTGATAATATTGACAATAGCTACAAGAGCGATTATAGTTTACAACCCAAGTCATTATAATTATACTTTATTATTATATTTTTTTTTTAAATAATTTTTTATATATTATATAAATCTTCAATGTTGCTGATAATTTCAATGGAAGGCTCCCGCAGGTCACGGCTATGCTTTAAGGCTATGCTATACCTGCGCCAGCGGCTAAATCACCAAAATAGGAGCCCCTGCAATGCAAAGAGGTGGCAATCGAGTCAGCCTGGTCAGCCTGGTCAGCCTCAGCCTCGCAAACGCAATGTTCTGCGTGGGCCATATTTCAACCATTCTTATTGCGTTAAGGTCATGCGTTCTTTTGTCCAACTGTGGATATTTCTAATCTTTCATATCCCTTACCTAACCTTTATCATTTAAGTTTGCATTACACTGGAATCCCAATCCGCTAGACTTTCATGGAGATTGCAGGGCTGGCGTTTGGCGCCGTTAGTCTGTTGCCGCTGTATAGGGAGGTGGCCAGTAAAATACACTCAGTCAAGCACTTCTCGTCAGAGACTCTCCGATTGACATCACGTTATAATGCAACAAAAATTCTTTTTGAGCGATGGGGGAAGCAAACAGGGATTGATAATCAAGATAACGATATGGCGGGTGTGCATCCACAGCTGCAAGATCCGGCTACAGCTGGCGTGGTTGCGAGCTTCCTGACATCTTTGAATGATATTTTTGTCGCGACAGATCATGCCTTTGATGCTTATGATTCGAATTCGGCGCGGCCAGCTGCCAATCAACAACCTGTCTCCTCGAAATTGAACCTCAAATCCCGTCTCAAGTGGGCGGTCACTGATAACGTCAAGCTGTCCAGCCAACTCAAAGATTTCGAGTTTCTGGTCCAGCGACTATACCTTTTAGTTCCACTAGACAGCCTTCAACCCGACCAGTTTCAGAAGCTGCAAGACACTCTCGTCCAATCACAGCGGTCACATGCCATCAGCCGGATTTTGCGTTGGCTTGATGCTCCTTCCGATGACATCTTTGACGCTTGCTGCTCTACTCGCCTAGAAACTACTTGCAACTGGATTACTACGCATTCTACATACGTAAGCTGGTTGTCAAACAGCTCGACGAATTCGTCCAAAGTGCTATGGGTCCATGGCCCTCCGGCCTTTGGAAAGTCTGTTCTATGTGCATACATCGCCCAAGAGCTTCGTAACAAGACCCAATTCCCAGTTTACTACTTCTTCTGTTCTACAGAGAGTGAATCCTTAAGAGATCCCAGTTCAATCCTACGCACGTGGATATATCAGGCTCTTTACAACAAGGAGCCGGTACTGGAGGCGGTCTTACAATATCTCGAGACATGCGAAAGAACAAGAGCCACGTATTCGGATCTATGCCATTTACTCCGGGAAGCCCTGTCCCATATACCAGACGCTATATTCGCTGTGGACGGTTTGGATGAGTGCCCACGGTCAGGCACATTCGGCCTGAATTTACGCTACAGCAGAAGCGATGTTTTACATGACTTGATGGAGCTTCTTTCAGGCTCAAACGCTCGAATGCTTGTGATGAGTCGTGACGAAGGTGATATCAGATCTGAAGTTGGTTTGCACGTTGCGACTCGGCCTGGATTGGCGCTATCTGAATTGGCAATCACGCGTGAGCTTGTTACCCCGGATATTGACCGGTTCGCAAAACACGTTGTTACCCAGAAATTACCAGGAAAGACAGACGAGTTTCAACAGGAGCTCGCAGCTCAGATGGCGATGAAGTGCGACGGCATGTTCTTATTGGTTCGACTTCAAAGCCGAGACCTGCGGCCACTGAAAGGAAACAAGCAACTTCGGCGTATGGTTAATGACATGCCTACTGAGCTCGCCCGGGTATACGAGCGAGATTGGAAAGATATCCAAACGTTCTCGAATGTAGACAGGCAACGGGCAGAAGCGATTCTTCGTTGGGTCACTTTTGCGCAGCGCTCGCTCACTATCACAGAGCTTTCTGAGGCCGTGGCCGTCTTGGATAACGACGAAGACGACGGCCCACAATTTGATGATTTGCCAGACTCATTTGATCAGGGCTATGTTCATTCCGAAGTACTGGGTCTATGTGGCTCCTTCCTGGAACTTCGATCTTCGGGCACTGCTACTGACTGGGACTCCCAAACAGTCCACTTGATTCACTTTTCGGCCTTCAATTTTCTTGCTGGCCAACAGCAGACTGCGCCATTCTCTGATACGATGTTACAGAACTGTTATCTGGCCCTGGATTGTCTCAAGTACTTGGACCAGGAGCAGTCCTGGTGTTTTGAAGACGACAAGAGAAGCCACATTATCCAGCAACGATGCTTTTCCAAATACGCTATTACAGCATGGTATGAACACGTGAATAGATCTCATCAGTATCAGAACAAGATCCAGCCACACCTGATGTCATTTTTTAAATTGCCAAACGCGAGCTGGGACAACTGGCGAAAGCAATATGAGGCTTCCCAGGCTACACCTTCGGCATCCTCAGAATCTGAGAGAGGTTATCCACAGAACCAAGATATCCCTGGCGGAAGAATGTATTATGCAGCCCTCTTCGGCCTACGTGAGGTGGCAGAATACCTTCATAATAGGGGAATGGCCGGCATTGACGACCTCGGTGGGTTTTATGGAACCCCGGTGCAAGCCGCCAGTTCGCAAGGGAATATGGACGCGCTCCACTTTCTGCTCAACCAGGGAGCTGACATCCTATCCCACGGTCGATATGGCAGCGCCCTTCATGCAGCAGCTACTTATAATCGAGAAGAGACCGTCCGAAGCTTATTAAAGCATGGAGCATCGGTATCAGCTACGGACAATCACGGCAGGACTCCCCTATACATTGCAGTCTCGTTTGGAAATCATGCAACAGCTCAGATTCTGATCGATGGTGGTGCAGAGATCTCATTCGGAGAGAAAACTGGCTTTACACCTCTCCATTTTGCTATACACTTAGGCGATCTCGAGATGGTCAAAATGCTTCTTCGAAACGGTGCAGATCACTCAATTGCCAACGATGAAGGGAACACGCCTCTTCATATGTCAGCTTGGCACGGCCACACTGAGATATCCAGACTGCTCCTTGAGGCTGGCGCAGACTTCAAATCAACTAACCGGTATGGATACACCGCACTGTCCTATGCAGCTTTCGATGGTCATGTTGAAATATGCCAGTTACTGCTAGGTCTTGGTGCAGATCACACGGTCGCAGATCAAAACGGTCTAACTCCTCTGCATGTGGCAGCCGAAGGTGGTTGTTCCAATGGTATCATTAACCTTCTCCTAGATTTGGGAGCAGACCTAGAGGCACAGAATAAAGATGGCCATACCCCTCTATACCTGGCAGCCCGCCACGACCACTTTGAGGTGGTTAAGTCTCTTCTCGAGTATGGTGCCGATACTGCCGCTGTTGATTCTCTGGGTCGGGGCCCTATACATTTCGCGGCCCAGCATAGTCACCGTGAAGTCGTCGAAGTACTTCTGAATTATGGTGCAGATATCACAGCATCCGACAACTATGGGAATACTTCACTGCACTGCGCATCCTACATTGGTCGGCATGGGGTGGTTCAACTTCTTCTCCATTCTGGCGCAGATATCTCTGCAGTCGATGCTGCCCAATGGACCCCGTTGTACTCGGCAACTGTGTTAGGCAATACTGAGATTGTCCAGTTGCTGATTGAATCCGGGGCAGAAGTTAATTCAAGGGCAGACGATGGAACTACTCCACTGCATGTGGCCTTCCGGAATAGAAACGAGGGGACAGTTCTGGTGCTTCTGGACAACCAAGCGTCATTGGATTGTCTTGACTATCGAGGTATACCACCTTGGCAGTACGCCAGTGCCCAATTTCGAGCTAAAATACCCCAGTGTAGCAAAATTGAATCCCCCACCGGAGACCCTTGGGAGAAATTCGCGAGGCAGACCATTCGGAACCTCGCTAGAAGGATGGTACCTATGACTAAAAAATATGCCTCCCTTCTGAGCAACTTATCAGAGTATCTTACTCAGATAGGAGACTTCGCGTCCGCCTCGATTGTTCACGACCAAAACATTGTGGTCGACGCTACGACGGGAGATATCGGTCATGGAGTAATTTGTAACTCCTGTCGCGATTCGATTGTGGGCATCCGATACCCCTGCAATACTTGTCCAGACTACGACCTATGTCATTCCTGTATGAGCCGGTACGGAGATGGTGGAGCCAGCTTTGGTGCTTGTACTAACCATGAGTTCCTTCGGATCCCCAGTGAGGATTGGACCCGTGATCAGCATACAGATGTATATAACAAGGAATTTGTTTCGTGGTTGAAGGAGCTTGCGCTTAGATACAGAAGCGAAGACCCATGAATCGGGCTGCTTCTTTCACAACACCCGAATGATTTTCTTACATTTCGAAATCGCGAGATACCCCACGCTCTAACACTGGTGCGGTATGGCTGGCGAATCGTTTCATAATCAAGACTCACGTTGCCTCCAGTGACAATTACGACCTGGCCACGGAGGTCAGGGATATCCTGACTGCTGAATTGAGGCATAGGTGGGAAAGACAAGTTATGTTGAAATAGGGAAGTCTGGTGTTCCGTAAATAGTGAATAGAAGGCTGAGTGAGGTGCAGACCTGGCGAAGAGCCTTTCTTTTAACCCCCCTTATCTTAATACCAGCTACATGGGCTGCGCTCTCCTGGAGACCGGCTCGCGAGACAGAATCTGACCCAAAAGTTCCATCAAAGTTGGGCTTGTAAGTACTTCAACCCCGGTGTGATTGGCTGAAAGGGCGTCATCCATGCACGGTACGGAGTAGCAACGCCCAGGGCATTGTACGAAGGATTGATATCCACAGGGGAGTAGTGATTGATTCAAAAGGCGTCATCCAACTGCATCCATGGTATCCACTTGGTCGTCCATGGCTTCAGGTGATTGTTGATTGGTTGCAAAACTGTCATCCAACGATTTCTAGTCTGCGCTAGCAAATATTGTGCGATCACTGTGATGAGACTGAGAGTCAAGAAGTATCCTCTGTTCCTACTCTATATTCTCGATCGACTTGCCATTGTGTACTGGATGTAATGGGAGCATAACTTTTTCCGGCACACGCCCCTGCTGAATTCCGTTTAATGAGGGAAATGTCGAAATGATCGCCTCTTGATCACGTGGGCGGAACCCGGCGCAGGATGGCCTCACCGCTCACGTGAGCGGCGGCGGTCTTCCGGGTTCGCCGCCGATCGAGTCTTCATTGATCGTCAAGTACTCAATTCTCCGATTCTACCATGCATCATGAATGAGCGTGTGTCACCCATTGAAACCCGGGCTCGACATGCCTGCGAGCCATGCCGGTAGGTTCAGTCACAGGAATTGCTTTAGTGGTTCCACCAACAACTGATTCCGCGTAGAAGGAAAAAGACGAAATGTCCAGGCGAAAAGCCGGCGTGCTCGTTCTGCCGTAGACTAAACCAACGATGCACATACAGTAGGAAGGATGAACCTTGTCGGGATCCCAAAGTAGGCCGATTTCCTTCCCGCTATGTGTGGATGTGATTTGCCACTAACCTATCCAAAGTCTAAGCATGATAGTAAGGAGCGGTTACGACGTCTAGAGTCTCAAATGGAAAGAATGAATGATGTTCTGCAGTGAGTATTGCGAGACACTGTTGTATGGGCTCGAAGAATGGCATTCTGATTCATGGTAGGACCCTTACTGAGCGCGGAAATCCAGACCCGAGTTTATCAGATGCAAGGGCGTCGCAAGGACAGCCAGAAGTCACAGATACGCCCCGGGAGACAGCCAACGAGACCACGGAAGCCTCGGTACCTTGCTTCAATGCCTCTGAATAGTATGTAGAGGATATGAATTAGAGAAGAACATTGTTGGCTAACGGTCCTTCTCAGTCCTCATCCTCCGCCCGAGGTTCTTTTGCACTTTGTTGAAGTATACAAAGCCAGGCTTCACGCACAACCTCTATCTATTTTTGACGTCGACACACTGGCTGCACAAGCTGCCAATTTCCCGCCTTTTCTCTTGCGAAGCTTCTTAGCAATCACGATGCTTTTCTCGGACCATGCGTTCTTTGGAGTTGCGAAAGAGGAGGCAATAGACTTTTACGTTCGTTCGGCTCGTGGGACTGCATTGTATCTGGCAACTGAAGGGAATTCATCGGTGGAAACCTTGCAGTCTCTTTGCTTACTCACCTTAAGTGACCTCGCCGGTAGGATTATCTTCTAGATTGCGCAAACCGACAGCTAATTCCGTTCAGCCGGCCGTCGATCACGGATGTGGATGAACATAGGCATTGCCTCTCGACTTGTCCTTACACCCCAAAATCATCTGAGGTCATCAGTGGGGACAACAACAACAACAACTACGGAAGAAAGGGCAAGGTGTTTATGGAGTGTATTCGTTCTTGAGAGGGCGTTCATATCAGGCCCGACTTTGCTCCAAAGCGACACTCCACCACTGGCCAATCTCAGTTACCCTCCCAGCCCAGCACGGCCACCTACAGTCATTGACCTAGGTGCCTCCAATGTGCCCTATTCTGCTGTCAACAGTGCGTCCACTGACCTGGGAGTCAACGCGTACTGTCTGCAGTTGATCTCACTATGGGGTGACGTTGTAGCATATTCCAGACGGTTACGACTAGGACAGGGTGAGGACCCTTGGCTGGTCTCTTCTTCCTACCACATCTTAGTGGCGAAATATCGTCAATTCGAGGCAGGTCTTGCGCAAATGCATCGATTAAAGAACGTGGGTTTTCAAGATATATCGCCACACGATTTCTCCCAAAACCGGTATTATTGGACGGTGTGGATACAGCACCAGGTGTGCTTTCATGCAGGGCATGCGCTCTTGCATCACCCAATTTTCTACATTACCAATTCTCGCAAATTCAGTACCAAATACCCACCGCCATCTTTCCTCCAACAAACTGTCGATCAGGCACTCCTTCACTCGGGATGGATAGTGCGCCTTTTGCGTACATGGGATCTTCTTGGGTTCGAGCTCAATGACCCTCTCTTAGGCCATTTTCTTGTTATATCTGCAACAATCCATTGGATATTCCAGTTTGCCAGTGACGAAGCTGTGGCGGATAGGGCACGCTCTGACTTTGCAGATTGTCAACGACTTTTAATCGCAATAAATAGGAAATGGCCGCAATTCTCTTCTGTAGTAAGTTCATCTGAAACTGCCACTACCTTGTCAACATAGAGCTAATGGGTCGAAAAGGTGAGCGGTCTAGAGTTCATACAAACCCTTGCGCGACAAGCCCACGAAACAACCGGAAACAGAGGCATTCCGTCGCTCAAACAATCGCTGCTATGGGATTTGCTCGATTCCGACCTACCTGGTTCTGACTTTGATCCATCTACGTATCTAGTGGCGCCAAGTGGGCAGCGTGTTGAAACGCAACATCTTGCCCCTCTGCATGAGCCTTCCTCTGTGCCCGATGGGGGTTATTCCGATGACTATCTTGGCTCCGCAGAATATCAAGCCCTACAGTCCCCGATCTTCTTTCCAACTTCGACTCTGAACAACGACCTTTTCAGCGACATTGATCTCTCCATCTTCTCGCGGGTAGAGGGCCAGTCTAGTCTCAACTTACATGGCGGTTTGTAGGGGACTAGCAGCCTTCTATTAGTTCTGAATGAACGATCACTAGAGTTGAGGAAAAACAAAAAAAAAAAAAAAAAAGAAATTGATGATGGCCGTGAGATAGTATCTCTCAGCTTTACTACAGTCCGACGTGATCAGTTGATTCAACCCAATCAACATCCACCGATGGTCCAAAACACGGACCGGGTCCGTCCCCACCGGCTCTCGGGGCGTGGGACGTCATCTTCACCGGGCTTGACTATAAGAATGTTTGCCTTGCCCACAACTCGACTCACATTCAAGATTTTCTTTTTCTTTCTGCATGATGTCTCAGTCCCCTAAGTCGAATCCAATTGTTATAATTGGAGCCGGCGTGTTCGGCCTCTCTACTGCCCTGGAGCTCTCCGAGCGTGGCTACGCTAATGTCACCGTTCTTGATCGTCGACTTCCCCCTGTTCCCGATGGTTCTAGCGTCGATGTGTCTCGTATCATTCGTCCCGATTATGCAGACGTATTCTATGCTCGAATGGGCCTAGATGCCGTGAAAGGATGGAACGCCGAGTATGCATCGTTTTTCCATCGCAGTGGTCTTTTGTGCGCGCAATCGAAAGGCTCTACCGAGCAATCATACCTCGATCAATCTAAGCAAAACTTGGAGGGCTTGGGAGCTAGTGTCACCATTCAAACTTTCCATGGCAATGAAGCGACGGAGAGGCACCCGGGGATCCATGGCGATCTGTCAGACATGCAAGGGTACTGGAACACCGAGTGTGGATGGGCCGATGCAGAGGGAAGCATTACGCACCTGGCCCAGAAGTGCTCGCAGGCTGGCGTATCCTTCATGACAGGAAAACACGGAACTGTCAACAACCTCATCACCGAGACTCATTCAACGAAGAGCAAGGTAGTAGGCGTGGCAACAGCGGCAGGGACGAGCGTCTCTGCGGATACCGTGATCCTGGCCACGGGCGCCTGGACGCCCTACTTGATTGACACTGGTGATCGGACAATTTCGACGGGTCAGCCGGTTGCCTTTGTGCAGCTCACTCCCGAAGAAGCAAAGGAGATGCAGAATTGTCCCGTCATGATCAACCTGAGCACAGGATGGTTTGCCTTCCCTCCTACTCCCGGCACCAATCTGTTGAAAATGGCCCGTCATGGCTATGGGTTTGAAACGACCACCAACTCGCCACATCGACAGTCCGATTCTTTTTTCTCTGCCCCCAAGATGTCTTCTCAATCACCATTCCTACCGGCAGACGCGGAGAAGTCTTTGAGGGAGGGCCTGGCTTTGTTCTTGCCGCGGTTCAAGGACCGTCCGTTCGTCCAGCGTCGTTTATGCTGGTATACCGATACTCCCAAGGGAGATTTCATCGTGGACTATCATCCGAAACACGACGGCCTGTTCCTGGCAACGGGCGGAAGTGGACAGTAAGTTCTGGTCATTCTACTGATATCTTGTGCAAGATGCTAACTAAATTGAAGTGCCTTCAAATTCCTACCTGTGCTGGGCCGCTATGTGGCGGACAGTTTCGAGCAAAAGGCGTCGCAGGAGCAACGGGAGAAATGGGCGTGGACGGCAACTGCTAACCGTCTTTCGAAGGGCGATGGCAGTCGAGGAGGACCTCCGAGACGAGTGCTTCTTCCTGAGGAACAGGCTCGCCTGTGAATGTTGGACACCGATGAAGGCCCGTGCATGATCGCGAGATTGTAGTACAGGAAGCTTGTTTTGAAAATAGGATGGGGAAGGGGGAAAGATAAAAAGAAATTTCAAAGGAAAGGAGGCAACTCTATTAGTGGCGCCCTTCGCTGGGCACTCGGTTCTATTTCGAAAAACTCCGGGGTTTCTCGAGAGTGGAGGGGAATAGTTGTACAAAATACTACGTCAGTTGCACGTTGAGCACGTCTGTCGCATTCCCCTTTCCTACCCCGTCAACTTTTAACATTCACATTCAGTCCCTCGACTTCATTCATCACGGAGAGTCCCCGTTTCATCGCTGTCTAGTATATATGACCTGAGACATACTCTCAACCCATCGCTACATTGTTTCTATCGTATCCTGCCCAACCTCCTCATACCCCTCGATTGCGGCATTAATTCCATCGAAATGCGCGTCCATCTCCTTTCCGTTCTTTCAGTGCTTTTCTTCTCCTCGGGCTCATCCTCCCTCGAACTCATCGAGTCTCGTGCACTTAATCTATGCTCGGACAGTTTGAGCCTGACGGCAGAACACTTCAATGTCGTCTTCACGCCCCAGAACCAGTCCATGGCGCTAAGCCTGGATGGGTCGTCGAAGATCACCGGATTCGTGAAGGCAGAGCTGGTCTTGACGGTGTATGGGTATGAGGCGCTGCGCAAGATACTGGACCCCTGCGACATGAGTTTGGATGGCCTGTGTCCGGTCAGAGCAGGGCCACTTCCCATGATGAGCACCAACATCAAGATCCCGGAGAACGTTGTCTCCCAGATTCCTCGTAAGGACCTCTCCCCTCCTCACCTTTGCAAATATCTCTTAGGCATGCATGTCTGCCTCGTTTTCGTTGTCTAAAGCTGACCAAGACCGCATCAAATTAACTAGGTATCGCGTACTCCGTCCCCGATCTCGACGCGTCGGTCCGCGTTTATATCAACTCCACCGAAACCGGCGAAGAGATCACCTGTATCGAAGCGGCTCTGTCAAATGGGAAGTCAGTCTATCAGGCCGGAGTAGGATGGACAACGGCGATAATATCGGGGCTGGGGTTGACAGCGTCGGCAATTACCTCGAGCCTGGGGTATTCGAAAGCCGCCACGCATATTACGGCTAGCGTTGTCTCGCTGTTCGGGTTCATGCAGTCCCAGGCCATGTTTGGCATGATGTCCGTTCATATGCCGCCCATCGTACAGTCGTGGACCCAGAACTTTCAGTGGAGCATGGGCATAATACATATTGGGTTTCTGGAGAAGACATGTACTTGGTACCAACGCTCTACTGGGGGAATCCCCTCGACGATACTGTCCAATCTTACGGTGACTTCGGTCCATGTGATGAAAAAGCGCTCTTCGGAGATTCTTCGCCATGCATCAGAGTTGCTGAAAAGGACAGGACAGAAGAGAAATGCTACTAATGGAGGCACTATCGTGGTTCGAGGCATCCAGCGAGTGGGCTTTAGGGCTGGAATCGAAGTCACCAATATCTTTCTGACCGGACTGATCTTCTTTGTTGTCTTTGTAGCCTTTATGTTGCTTCTAGTTGCTGCTTTCAAGGCGTTTTGCGACATACGCGCTCGGTCCGGAGGTGAGAATACACTCAAAACATTTAGGCAAAAGTGGACCCTTGTTGCGAAAGGCGTCATGTTCCGACTGGCCTTGATTGGGTTCCCTCAGATGCTGATTCTCTGCCTGTGGGAGTTCACCCAGCATGATTCCCCGGCAGAAGTCTTGCTCGCGGCGGTCACACTCCTGGGGATGATGCTCAGCATTGGCTTTGCGGCGTTTAGGGTTATCAGGTTGGCGCGGAGGTCGTTGGCCACTCACCAGAACCCGGCATATCTGCTTTACTCCAACGCGCCCTTTCTAAGTCGCTGGGGGTTCCTCTACGTGCACTACAAGGCCACGACTTACTATTTCATCGTCCCGTCGCTTTGCTACACATTCCTCCGGGCAGCCTTCATCAGCCTGAGTCAAGAAGCGCCCGTGGTCCAGACGGTGGGATTGCTTGCGGTCCAAACCGGCATGCTCGTTGTAATCAGCGTCTGTCGGCCTTGGATGAACAAGAAAACCAACATATACAACATCTCGATCACCGCGCTCAATTTCATCAACGCCATCTTCCTTCTTTTCTTCGCCGACGTGTTCGACCAACCCGGCCTCGTCACGGGGGTGATGGGCGTCGTCTTCTTCGTCTTCAACACGGCCTTTATCCTCGTCCTCCTGGTTCTGGTCCTGATGGACTCGGTGCATGCAATCCTCTCGAAGAACCCAGACATCCGATACCAGCCCATGCAGGATGACCGGGACTCGTTCATTCAATCGCACAGCCAGCTGGTGACATCCGAGCTGCATGCCCTCGGGGCCACGGCTCGAGGCGACCCCTCGACAGCTTTGTACAAGGTCCTCCAGGGAGCAACCGACAATGACAACGACCCCGATTCCCTCGCCACCAACAGGAAGAAGCTAAGCACCAGCCCCCCCAACGGTGACCATTCAAGTGGAGATGTCACGCTGCATGAACGACAGTCCCCTACGTCGGTGGTGGATCTCTCGGTGCCCCTCTTCCCCAGCGGGGGAGGACCAGGTCAGGAGGATCGTAAAGTTCGACGACAATCATCTTCACCGATGTGAGCCATTTGCACATGTGTACAGTAAGGGCTACTGTGAATGACGAGGAGAAGAACCAAAAACTGGCTTGGATATTGCCTGGCCTTGATTGTATCCCTCCCTTTCTGTAACTATGAGATTCTATGGCCTCCATGAGCCGAGGCGTCCTTCTCTTTCTTTTGTGTCATTGGATTGATTCGAATGTATGTATGTACGCAAGTAGCCTACCAACAACACCAACCCTGCAAACAACACTCACGATGTACGCTTGTCTGTCCATCTGTCTGTAGTTATGTAGCCTGCATAAACTCAACTAAGCATCACCCCGATCCCCTCTTCCCCCCCCCTTTCTTGCGCAGATTTCAAATCAAGCCTTGCTATTCTCCGCCCCTCGCTTGACGCATGTATGTATGTATGTATGTATGTATGTACGTACCTACACCGTCTGTCCCCCTGTGTGCATCACGAGAAGGGAAAAACCAGGAAATGCCTCGTCAATGCGTACTAAATGTGAAGCTAACATGGGGTAGAAAATAAGGGAAGGGGGGAAAAGAAATAAAAATCTACCCCTAACGTTAAGATGCAAAAAGAAAGAAAAGAGATGGTGTATAGGAATCTATGTGACGTCATCGGCTTCGGGCGATCGATAGTTAATAAACGGAAAATGGAAGGGGAAGAAAAAAAAAAAAGAAAGAAAGAGAAAAAAAAAGTAACTGAAAGTAAAAACGAAAGAAGGGGGAAAAGAAAAACAAACGCCGATCGCTTGTTCAACAAGGTGGCGAGTGCATGGGGACTTGGACTTGAGACTTGCGCACAGGACTCCCCGCGGATATGAATCCGGAATAAGATAGTGCAGAATGGAGACATATTGGAAGGAAGAGAAGAAGTGAAAATTATGGATTCAATGGGTCCCATCTAAGTGAAGGGAAAGAAGATTCTAGATCTGTCCGAATGTACTTTTCGTATGTTGGTTGGTTGGTTGGTTGCCTACCTTAGTCGGTTGATGCCCAAGCTAGAGACATAAGCAGGCAAGTAGGAACTTAGAAGGACCTAACACTACAGCAGTTAACTTACAACGCCGCCCTAAGCATGTGTGCGCTAGCCAGTCAGTCCTTCAGTAGTATATCCCATCATCATAATTGCTGCGTTTGTAGGATCGTCTGTCTCGTCGAACCTCCCTCCGCTTATCATCATGCTCGACGAGGTATGCCGTCGAGATGAGAATTTTGCTGGCTATCGCTGGTCTTACTTCTATTCGCTTGGCGATGGTCCTCTGCGATTACGGGCCGAGAGGTTTTTGTAATCGATCGACTGGGCTGCACTCGTTCAATGTGCTTCGGTGGGTAGGAATGGGCTAGAATGCTGTTTATTACCGAACATTGGCCTAGGACAGGACCACATAATTCGGATTGTGGAATTTGCCGACCAGATCCGATGGCTGGTGAGACTCCGGTTGCCACCCTTACAAGAGAGCTGCGCTAAGACGCGGGATACCATGGAGAGCAAGTACAGGACAATGTGTCTTATCCAAAAGGAGAGCCAGATACCTATTCCTCAGGTGTATAGGGGCACAGTTCATGCTTATAGACTGTCTCAAGGAAAATTCCGGAATTTATTTAAGCCTGAGCCTTCCTCAGCATACGTTGGATGTTTATTCTAGCATAGCGAAAATACGGATATGTACTTACACCGCGCTACACTGTGGTCCTACTAACCTGTCTTTATCCAGATTGAGATGTTCAACATTCGGCTACCGAAAATCGGAACGATTACTGGAATCAACGATAATGGGTCGTATCAACTAAAGCCACTGCCTACTCTTGATGGACCATTCGATACTGCCGCCGACTTTTTCAGAGCCTGGTCCACAAGAGTTGAATTCGGTCTTCCTGAAGACCAGCTTCAAGACGCAGCTGGTTCGTATGCTGGTGAGATACTGTCCTCTATAAAGACATTCCAAACCCTGGTGCATGATTATGCGGAGAGGTTGTCTGCTCATAATGAGGGACCATTTCCATTATGCCATGGCGACTTTGGTCATAACAATATGGTCTTTGACGATGAATACCGCTTGCTTGGGGTTATCGATTGGGAGACGGCATATGCAGGACCGTGCGAGCTGTCAGGTGAATTTCCCTTGACTATATCGGTCGTCCCGCCTGCTATGGACGTCCCATGGAAGTATGACGAGGCCGGTTACCCGAAAGAGGCAGAGGACAGGCAAAAGCTCACTGATAGGGAGCATTATATTGCCATTGTTAAACACAACGAGGCGGAACGAGGGCTAACTGAAGGCTACTCTTTATCCTCCGCCCTGCAGGATGCTGAACGGCAATATCTAGCTACCGCCATGCGCCTGTTCCAACGTGGAAAGCCGGGGTGGTATTCCAAGGTGATGGCAGGCTTCAACCATGATCAGATCACCTGACTCACGCTGTTAAAGCGGCGACGGCCAAAAAGGGACAAGAAAGGAGGACTTTTGGTTGTCGTTCTTAGAACGATGATATTCCGACACTGTTACCTTGCAGTGAGTAAGGCAGGCATCCACCATTAGGTTTCTATACAGTAGTTCGGCCGCGGGGATCGTTCCGACCAATCTTGTCTTTCGTTCCGCCCCATGGGACTAGACCATTTGCTCACTTACGTGCAGATAAACCCAACAGACAATTAGAGAACCACAGGAAAAGAAAAAGCACAAGTTCGAGATGCCATCGACCGCGTCCCCGAGCCCCATGTGCCTTGATTCCGACCCGGATCGCATCGCAGCCCGATCAGCACACAGTAAGCAGTTTCCCTACCTACACTGTAGTCAATCTAGTGAATTAATTACTTACTCAGTAGATCAAGGAACCAACGGCAGACCTACAGATGAGCACCTGATGCCAGACCAAGGAAGGTCTCCGCCATGCCGTAAGCTAAGCATGTACGTCTGTCCCGATCAAGTAACCAGCCTGCTCGACCGCATCCGGTGGAGCCGAGGTTTTTTTTTTTTTTTTTTTTTTTTTTATCTTATATATTTATTTTAGTAAGATTTCCATCTTGCTTGTTCCAGTCTAGCCATGAACATCATGCACTAAACTATTCAGGAATTAGTGACTGACAGTGACTGCGTTAATTCTTGTATTTTCTTGTCTGCGTATCATAATTCATAATATTTTCAGCGTCGATTAATTCCTGACAGCGGATCCGAGAAGCAGTGGCATCGTGGCCCGGACGAGAACAAGGAGGCTACCGAAGACACGAAGGCAGAAGTCGAGAAAGTGAATCGGTGGGACTCGAATTCGACGATGCAGTTGAACTTTAAATTTACCCCGCAACTCCTTTGATTTTGCATTTTTTTTTATTGTGAATCCATACCTATTCCACGGAGTAGATGTATCATCCAAATACTAACCAAATGAATCACCTACCTTCTGTTAGACAATATGATCAGATCGTATTGCTCTCCGCGCTGACATCCTCTGGACTCCTTTGCACTCACCACCTCTTTCCCCAAGTCCTATCTATTTCATACCATGGAATTCCATAATTCCACCGACCTACAGCCCATCCTACCCATTTACAGTAAAGCGCCGTACTTTTGCATCGCCCACCCCAAACCGGATAGCTCCATCACTGCGGCAGGCATACACATAGATAGTCCTCCATAAATCGCACCAAACCTGCGCCCAAAGAGTCAAGCGTTCAAAGCCATACCAACGCTAGCCCTCCACCCCGCCGCCTAGACCCTCTCAGTCCTGTTGCCCCCGAGCCCTCACCATACACAGTACAGTTGTCCATGTACCCGTATGTGTATGATGTATCTGTAGACACAATCATAGGCTCAACAATGTTCGGAAACAACAAGGTATATGTAGACACCTTATGCACACATGTTTTTGACATGACATGCTCCCTACTCCAGAGTCAGTTAGCCCGGTCCCTGCCGCATCATCCACATCCACATTCATATCCAACTTAGCTTGCGTCACATCGTCGGTCTCGCTTTCGATAGGTCCGTTCTCGGGCCACTTTCCTTGCGTGAGCGACACGAGGTCAGGTGGTCCCCGCCTTGTCCCCCCATGTCTTTTTTGTCTTTGGTGTGTTTTTGTTCGTATTGTTGGTTTGGCTTTGTTTTTTCTTCTGTACTCCTGTGCTACTGTGTTACTCTTGTAGTGGCATTCTCTTCGTTTACTTGTGTTTTGTTGTACCGTGGGGGAGAGGGTATTGTGTGGGTTAGCTAGGTGGGTGTGTTGGTAAAAATGATACGGTGCCGAGGTACCTAGATACATACTTTACAGTCCGAGCGAGGGAGATTCATTACACATAGACAGTATGTATGGACTCCGTACCTCCCGTACACACTTACATATTAAGGGCAGTGCCGATTTGAACTACATGCAACAGGTTTTTTAGGGACGGAAAAAAAAGAAAAGAAACATAAATCCAAGTCATATCCGGTTGCATCCTCCGTACTGTACTGCCACCTGCCAAGATAAAACATCCCGCACGTATCAGATCTCACTCGATGGAAAGTGCAGTGGAGAGGTTCTAATACGGGGTAAGGAGGAAGGAAAGAAAAAAAAAAGCAAAGAAGGAATTTGAAGAGTCCAAAGACCATTGCTCAAAAGTCAAAAAACCCGCAAAGCAGACAGGAATCCCCCTGTCATCTCCGCATTTCCCACGCAAGGGAGACAATGAAATGACTGACTGACTGTTGACTGACACTGCAGCGGTCGAGGTGTGATGTGAGAAGCAAGTTTAATTGCCGCCACACGGACTGCGGTATATTCTTGGTCTTGGTTCTCTGGGGAAGACTGCAGTGGATCATCGGTCTTGGTTGGTTTCTGGGATTACAGTCCATTTCAATCTTCACACAACAATAAGGTAAGTAGCTACCACAATTACCTACCCGTGTTAGCTGCTGGAGCTACTACAAAGCAACTGACCTTGATCTGTGCCTGCGGCATATAACTGCATATACATACCGTACACACAGACAGGTGCATTGCAAACCGTGCTTCCCCTTTCTTCCCCCCATCACCCCCTTACCTACAGTAGTTGGGGTCCTGGTCCAAGCTCACCATGATCCGATAGATTTCCAATCCTTCAGTTCCTGTCGCCGAAGGTAACCCATGGGCTCCACCGCGAACAATGGATGGATGGATACGCCGGGAATACCCTCCCTCCCGGCTCCACTTGTCATTTCCACCACTTCTTCATGTTTCTTAAAATGGAGCATCATTACATAGGTGGCAGTATATTGGTAACTTCAGTGCACCTGTAGGAATTAAAATTAAAACCCATGCGATACAGTACACATATGCCCACGGAGTACACCGGCGATAGACCCATACTGTGCACACTCTCCCTCGGTACCCCGTATTGTACCTCGAGTCATGTCCCCAGAACCAATGGCCGGATGGAGTAAGCAGGACGTAACCCTCCAGCCTTCTCCCAGACAACCTTTTTCTCGAGTGGAGCTGTTTTACCAACTTTCTTCTGATTTATCTTATTGTTTGTAATCCTTTTTTTTTCTTTTTTTCCCCCATCGTCGATTGTCGTTCGGTGTTCTCAAGGCCACATGTATCAGATTGAATAACCTGCAGATGCACCGGTCGTAGACATAGCACTAAACACCCTTAGTGAGGTTCTAACAGCCTTGTATCTCTAAAATCCGGTCTAAAATTTAGAGGCACAGTGTTTCGTACACTAGTTGGTTGACGGGCGGTCATTCCTTGGTCACTACCAACCTACCTATCAAATTCAATTCCAGGCGTATGATGCTCCTACTGGATAGTTCGTTTCTATACTATACTAAATGCTATGCTCTGACTGTATCATCGTACTTTGTCGTACCCAGTCCTGCTAGTCAAGTTCTCCGACTGAAGAGTCGTCAGTGCGAACAACCTAGCGCTACCTTAATTAATCCCCAAAATCCCACGGCTTTCCTCACTGGGCCAGCCGTGCTCATCTGATGTGCGCCTCGTACGGTCGCTCGGTGTCTGTGTTTCCTTGACTTTTCTCTCCCTGATGTAAATCCTCATTTTTTTTTTTTTTTTTTTAATTTTCTTTTTGCTGCTTTTCTTTTTCCAAACCTTCTATGTATTTTCTTTTTCACACCCCAGACATGATCACCAACCTTAATCTGCGATTTTCACCAGCCAGTCGAAAAAGCAAATCCTCGTATGTAGGGTACTGTAGTCGACGCCTAGCAATAATTAACTTTCCACAAGCCAAGCGGGCTGAACGATTCCGCCCGGTTTTTTGAGGTGCTCGCCTGTCCCGTCCGTCCCGCCGGCCGAGCAGACGGACAAGATGAGGTCAGAGGAAGTTAGTTAGTGTGCGAGTGGGTGAGTGAGGGAGGGAGAGTCATTCCAACCGGTTTCGAAAGCTCTGGCGATCGGAATGGATGGGGGAGGTCCAAGCACTCGGAGATATTATGCCAATGACGGGAATGAGGGGATGTCCTGGATGGATCGAGGGATGGTCCTTGATGGCTGGTATGGACGGGGTATTTGGGGGAGTCAGGTGATTGATTGATTCATTGATTGATTACCTAGGTAGGGTTGTTTACCTACCCACGGGGAAGTCTGTATAGAGTACGTATGTAGATGAGATTTGGAGAGGTGAAGAAAACTGACAACAAGAGTCGAAACTGCAGGAAGCGATATGAGTGCTCTTTTAAAGCTTCATTATCCAGTACCACCCCCCCTCTTTTGAAATGCATTGGCATGATCAAATTTGGTGACCATTGCTTCGATTCCGATCCCAATCCATCCATGGATGCCATGCCATGCCGACCGACCGAAGACAGCCAGAAAAATAAGACAGAAGAATAGTTACAGTCGTAGCATACCTTCGGTAGTCTGCAGTAACACGGATGTCCGTGCTGGGTGCACAAAGGAGATCAGGCCCACTTTTCCCCAGATTGTCATCAGTATGAGAGATTTTTGCCTTTATTATTTGTTTTTTTTTTTTTTTTTTTTTTTTTTGATCTCGACTTCATTGCTTTTGCTCAGGATGTATAAGGAACATGGAGATCTGCCTGTTTTTCTACCTGTCAGGATCCTCGGTTGAGCGATCACAAATCGGATCGGGAATCAAAAACAAGGACCGGGCGCGTCAGGGTCATACAGAGAGGAGCATCATGGTCCCCGGGCGCTACGGAGCGAGAGCGAGGAAGAAAGCGAGAGAGAGACAGAGACAGAGACAGAGAGAGATCGCGCTAGTGGCTGCAATGCAGGGAGCTTTCTCTCTCTTTTTCTTTATTTTATTTTTCTTTTATTTTAATTAATTTCAAATACATAAAAGTGGTCTCTGCGGTGTCACTGCCCGAGCATCGGCCCATCTCCGCACCCGTCGGTGGTTTTGGTAGCGTGGGGTTTTTCATTTTTCTAATTCATGTTATTTCCTTGGTGGCGTCCAGCTGAGCCCTGAGCCGTGTCCATCCTGGTATGCAAGTAATACATCAATACATCCAGCAGGCCGAACGGGGGAAAAAGGATCAACGGGGCTGTTGGACAAGATTATGACCTATTTTACGACTTACTCTCTATGATTTAGTGAAATTGTGGTAGGGCCTTAGGGGGGGGGTGGGGGGAAGAAGAGAGGCTTTGTTACTAGAACTCCTTTGGGAATAGGTGCGACACTCTGCCTGCCCTCCTCCGCCCCGTACGGATACTACTGTAGGTACTACAGTCTCTTCGTACAGGCCCAGTACCGTGCCTATTCTTAGGTAGGATTAGGTAGGAACTCTGAGTCGGAACTGAAGCAGGACGATCGGTGGAATTGGATTTATATCATCCCGTCTAGATTCATCCATCCGACCCGTGACCGAACGACGACTTCTCGTTCTCCTCCGTATTCTGGAGGCGTCGCATGGGAGCTGAAATCCTCATGATCGTGAAGGGGCTCCACCTGTCGACGGTCTAGGTAATCATCATCGGTCATCCGATGTTGAAAAATGCGAATCAATTCTTCATTGTTTCCTGCGTTTCATCTCGTCAAAACACACTGTACGTAGGAAATAGATCAAAGGAAAGAAGAAAAAGAAAAAGAAAAAGAAAAAAAAGAAAAAAAAAGAAAAAAAAGCATGGAAACACATCGAATCGAAGACGGACGGTCGCCAACCGACAGGTACGACGGAGCGGCGCGAGTCCCTGCCAAAGCGAGCGATGGGGATCATCCGCCGTCGTCACCCATGCGTGTCGTTTAGAATTCGCTGGTGGTATTTGCTTTTTTTATCATTTCATTTTCTATGATTCTCGAACACGGACGATTCAATAAGAGAGGGATTACCTATTATTTGATCATCGTCATATCCGCCTTCGATGGGATATTTGATTTGTAATTCGTCATTCCATGATCTATGACAGAATCAACTATATCAGGTAGGAATGGCATTACTGCGTGTATCAGACTATCTACTTAAGGTACTCCGTAGATGCCACAACCCGTCCTCCCCCGTATTATTGTCTGCCGTCGATTAAATCCTCCGCCGTCAATCAGATAACTCTGAACTTCAATCCACTTCGTAGTCTGCAGTACTATTGATTGTTTCTGAACCTCCCCGTCCGGTAAAGTTTTGACGGTTCGCTAATCCAATCCCATCGACTAACATGAAAGAAACCGACAAGACGACTCCTCCTAGTGACTCCCAGTCGATCCCAAGGTTTGCCTAGTCTTAGGTAGGCAAGTATCGGCTGGGTCGATGCTCACGGGTCCACCGACGGATTGTCATGATTCATTCCAATCAGCGACCCTAATCCTGTTTAATCCTGCTAATTTATTCTGATTTTGCTGCTTTGCTTTGAACCTACTCCGTACTCCGTACACAGTAATGTGCACTTACTGCCTACGGTCGGTGATGTTAAATCCCCTGATATCACGTTTCTCCAGCTAATTCTCACAATCTAATAATCCCCTTCTGGCTGTGCAACGGGAAACTCTAAAGAACCTAGCCTCGCCCTCTTCTCTTTTCTCTTCTCTTCATCTGTCATCCCCTCTTAAATAATATGAGATCCTCGTCCCCCTCCATCCCCTCCTTGAGACGATTTCCACTTCCTCTTCTGCAATCCGACAGCACTAGTTAATTACCCGGTACTAAGGTCTAAGCTACTACTGAATCACAGTCCACAGTCCACAGTCCACACTCTGACACAGCCAAGTCTCGTTGGTCTTTGCTCCCCTCCCCACTTTCTCAGGGACGTCGTCGTCGTCTCGTCTCGCTCTGTCCCCCTCCATCCCATTTTAATTCCTCCCCATCTTTCCCAATCCGAGGAATCCTTCCGTTGCTGCCCCTCTTTTTTTTTTTTCGTGTGTCTTTTTATTTTTATTTACTATTCTTTATTCGAATCTTTACCTGTGCTCGTCCTTTTTGATCCTCCTCTCTAATTAAAACCACCTTCTGTCCCCCCCCGGCCATCCCGCGACTTCTTTTCTCCCTCCTCAAGCTTCCCGTCGCTTCCATCCATTCTCTTCGCTCTCACCAGCCTCTCTCTTCCGCGAGAGAGGTTTATGTGGGATCAATGTTGTCAATGCAGAAAGGCTCCGCCTTCATCCTCCCTCCCTCCTCCACCATCAACGGGGATCAACGTCGTCCGCAACAGCTTCATCCTCATCCCCATCCTCACCACCCTCATCAGCAACATGCCATCATCCCGTCCAGCTCCACCCGCTCCGGCAGTATCACGGAATTCCCCGCTTTCGCCGACTACCCGTTGATGGACGACTCGTCCGTCTCCCATCGTGCCAGTATTAGTACCGATGAACATTCCAACGACTCACCCGAATCGTGGGATGGCGAGGGTCCCGACAGTTCTCCCGTCGCCGACGTCGAGGTGAAGATCCACGACATTTCTCATCCGCTCGCCATGGCCTCTGCCAAAGCCTTCCACTTCAATATGGTCGCTCCTCACGATGCGGACCTGTCGATGGGAGACGTCACGCCCAAGGTCGAAGAGGTGGACGACGCGGATGATTTACAAAGTATCAAACCTGTGGGTGTGGATCCGTTGGCCAATGCGGACTCTACTCATCCGGATTCCACGGCTCTTCCCGTCAACGTTCCACGGAAACGTGGACGACCGCGCAAACATCCTCTTCCAGCTCCCGGAGGTCAAGTGAAAATCACCAAAGGTCGATCCAAGACGGGTTGTATAACATGTCGACGACGAAAGAAGAAATGCGACGAGACCAAGCCAGCGTAATTCCCCCCTTTCCCCTCTTTGTCTCTGATTTCTTTCTCCGGCGATCGCCAAGACTAACGCCTCCTTTCATCCCGCAGGTGCTTAAATTGTCAGAAAAATGCCGTCGTGTGTGAAGGTTATCCGCCAAAGGAGATCTGGAAGAGTGGGAAACAGAAGCAGGAAGATGGTAAGTCTATGTTACATCTGAGCCTTCATGCGTCTCGTTCTCCATCGACTTTTATCCCCAATCAACCCCCTGGCGACATGCTAATCAAATTTTTCAACAGCAGCTGCCCGATGCCAAACGATGATCTCTCGTGCCCTCCCTTTTCTGATCGATGGAATCGAAAGCGATATTGACCGACGCTTCCTGGATCATTTTGTGTACGGTTTCAGCCGTGTGCTGACGCTGATCAACGATGATTCCAATCCCTTCAAGGAGATCCTCCTTCCGATGGCGACCCAACACCGCGGCTTGATGCATTCCCTCATGTGTCTCTCGGGATCACATCTCTCCGGGCTCGAGCCGGAGCCGCGAGTTATCGAGCGAAAATACCACCATTTCCATCGGGCTATCCGAGACCTGAAGAGTAATATCACGGCGTCGTCGAAAGGCGGGGGAGAAGAGCCGGAGTTGTTGGTGGAAGACCCGATCATCGCGTCGACGATAGCTCTGAGTCTCAATACTATCTGCGAGGGAGAGACCAACGGCGAATACCGACCGCATATGGATGCCGCGAGATATTTGTTGGTGACGCAAAAACCGCGGAATGAGAAGTTCCGGCAGTTCATCGTCGAGTTCTTCCAATACCACGATGTCTCCAACTCCATCACCTCTTTGGACCGGCGTCCCGCGCATCTCAACGGAGACCTCAGGCTCCCGGACTTCGTGCCTCACGCACAGGCCGGAATGTTCTTGGGTGTATTTGACGGTCTCTTCAACTACATCTCCGAAGTGACGAGGCTGCGCGACCGTATCCGGCAGCGGCACAATGAAGGGTACGAGCCGGCGGTGGACTATCAGGTCCTGAGCGAGGCCGTCTCGATCGACTCGGCCATCCGAGCTTGGGAAACGTCCCACCCCCCTAATACCCCGAACTGGGCCCTGGCACAGCTCTATCGGCAATCGACCTGGGTTTATCTGTATCGGACGATTCGCCCCTCGCGACCGAGCGAAAAGATTGCACGGGTAGTGGACGACGGACTCGCCTTCTTGGACCAGCTGCCACGGGATGCGGGAGCTTACAGCATCGTGCTTATGCCACTCTTCTTGCTGGGATGTTCTGCCTTTGTGCCTGAACAGCGAGAACGGATCCAAAAAGGATTCGAGTCACTCAAGGCCTACTCCAACCTGCGCAATATTCAGCCGGCGCTAACCGTGGTGGAAAAAGTGTGGGAAGTAATGGACACCGACATGGAAGACAGCTGGGACTGGGAGAAGATCATCAAATCTATGAACATGGATTTTCTCATCACTTGAGACGGGATGTGGAAGTTGTCTACTCCGTACTTGCCATTTTACATGATTGCATATTAACGAGGTGCTGGTTATTATTCTCTTTTTATTCTTTGTTTCTTCTCTATTCATGAAATCTTCGACTTGGACTGGTTTTCAACCACTCCTCCTGCACAGTGATTTTTTCGTGGAGGGTGACTTACGGCGTTGTGTTCAATGCATGCATGTCATCACTTTGTCTTCTCCTGTCTCTATTTCTACGGATCTCGTCCCCCTTTTATCTTTCTTTTTATTTTCTTTTCTTCTTGTTCAGGGTTGGATTTGGCGATTGGACTGGAACGGACTGGATCCGAGGTGAATAAGGGCCAAAAGGACGGGAACAAAGGGGTTCATATACTACTACGCAGGCCGGCGTCAGGCATGGAATTTGCAATGCCTTTCTCGTATATTTTTCCTGTCCACCAAGCAACCCCGAAGAGATTATGGGATTGTATTTCTAAGTGTATATGACGTGACGAAGGACGCGTGTATGAATGATTTGGATTATTGCGATGACTCTAGGATAGGATTAGGCAGTATATAAGCACCGAACTGGATTCCTGCGGCAATCGAAGCACTTTTTTTTTCCAAAACCGGACTAGATCAGGGCCGCTTTTTGCTCGTGATTGATCCCGGAGCGTCGAGCCGGCGTGCCTGAGCAGTCCGTGATCCCTAAGTCAAGCCGCCTACACTTTGAACAGCAGGTCAGTTAAAACTAATAGCTCCAAGCCCACCCCTTGACTTGATCTTTGAGGACAGGCAGAGTACTTTTAACGCATTGTTACTGGCTTGCAAGCTTGGAGTCGCTGATTCGCTGCCTTGTGGACTCCTGGGCTTGATCTTTCTTTGCATAGCTCCGAGGCTCTATAGCTTCACTGACATATCAAAGTTATACTAAGCGCTTTCAGAACATCGACTACAGTTACTTCGTAACATAGTTTGACTTGATTTGTTCAGTTCTATTCATGATTCAAATAGTTCTAATCGGCTTCTGTGCATTATTTTCCCCGTGATAAGGAGGGGAACGTTTATTTTATTTTTATTTTTTTTATTTTTTTTTTACCTACCTTCGATAGATTTTAATATTCGCGGCGCTGTATCCTCATTGAGAACGCCGAGATAATACTCTGTTTCGCGCACAGTTAGTTAGCCAACTCCAGTCCTAGAAGAAGCTTCTTAGGTGAACAACAACCAACGTACCGCCACATAACCACCTTGCGCTCACCAATTTTAGGAATCCGCGCAGAATCCGTAACTTTCTCAATGCCTCGCTTGGGTCGGCTTCCATCCACATCCGCTCCGTCACTAGGCCCGCCGCTTTGTACACAAGGAATGCGATGAAGGGAGGAAGGCGAGCCAAGTCGAGGGCTTGTGTGCCGCTGACAAAGGGGTAGATTGTGTTGGTTATGGTGGTGAGAATCGGGTTTAGAGAGGTTGTGGCGAGGGTTTGGCAGGTTAGACTTTGTCCATCGGTAATCTGGACTTTGGTGCCGTTCTCGTAGGCGAGGAGGAGGCCACTGTTTGCAATGTCAGTGTCGAAGCGAATATTGCAAAAAGAAAAAAAAAAAAAAAAAAAAAAAAAGATTTGGATGAGAAGAACGCGGCTCAACTAACATATGACAAAGTCCTAGCCCGCCGGAGTATATCTGGTCCGCATCTTCAACCTCTTCGATCAGGAGCGTGCGGAGGCTATGTGATGTCTCCACCAAAAGCCCAATTTCTTCCACGTTGAATGCTCGTTCTGAAGTGGGGTTGTTTAAAGCGTTGTGCATCTTATCAAGAAGTGTGGACGCTTCGAAGAGACGGGAGAGTTGCCAGAGAGGGCTCCTCGTGTCTTTCTCGAGGCCGGTGGGCCAGGGGATATCGTTGGGATCACGGGCACCCTTAGCGAGAAAGCGAGTGAGAGATGGATCATGTCCAGATTGTATTGTTATATATCTAGAACGTGTCAGAAACAGAGGGGAGTTATGATTTTGAGGGATTAATGAAGGCCTGCTGCACCTGTCCAGAATACGAATTGCCCATTCAATTACTACGGCCTCCTCTTTCCCTGACTCGTCAGAAGTAGACGATAAAGATGACGGAGATAAGTAAGCGTGATCTTTAAGTGCATCGGCCGCTCTGACGGTAGTCCCAATAGAGATGTAAGCTGCCGGGTAGAAGCCATGTGCAACTTCAAACAGAGTGACCAAAGTCCTTGCTTGGACGATCTTGAGCGAGGTGATACCGAGTCCTTCGATTACTGCTATCCAGCTCTTGACATGTAGGTACGCGGACTGCAAACCAGACAGAGTCCCGTCTCCTGAAGAGGGAGGTGGGGAGGTACAAAGCAAATTAATGCAGAGGGCGAGGAGCGTGTAATCCAGGGAAGCTTCGTCCCAAGAGGTCGGGAGATGATCCTGTAATGTTCGTGCGATAATAGGGAACCAAGGATGGATGGTATCGACGTATGTCCCAAATATATCGCTCGGGGTTGATGTGAGTTTCTTAGCAATAGCGTCTTTAATATGGTCCGGACTTAACGTTTCGAAGGGGAGCTCTGCGTCGAGAGAGGACGATGGTGTCGAGCTTGGAGATGACATCACCCGCCCTTCATAGTGACAGGCTTGACGAAGCCTAGAGTCTTGTGTTAGGAATAACCACAGCTACCGAACACTATTCCAACTTGCACTCACCTCCGGCATAGCCCGCATTCAGGAGTAGCCCTGTCGCATCGCCTCTTTTGGGATCTACATCGTGCGCAAGCCTTTTTGGCGAGGCGCACCCGAAGGCGAGCTTCCATACTGACAAATTTATCCTGATTGCGGAATACTGAATCGGCATTCCGGCGGGAAGTTTGAACTGTGTTGCATGCTTAGTCAGTCAAATTTGCGGTCTCCTGCGGTCTCCACTCCGGCGGGGTTTGTGGAATTTGAGCGGAAACAGTGCGGACTTTCATGGATTTCGGTGCGGATTCATAGTAAGCTTTCAGCAAGGTGAATTAACTGCTTTGTAAGAACTGTGCTTCAGCATGAATATATAATGGTCTTATGTCCTGTGATAGGAGTCTCTCCATAACTCATTCTCTATACTCTGAAGCGCTCTCAAGATAACGGTGGTTTTCAGCATGATGCCTAAGATTGAAACTGTTGCGATTGCTGGTGTAAGGACTCTGAAGAACATATAAAAGCCAGATAGCTGATACTTTTCATAGGCATCTGGCACCCTGGGACCCTACGTGCTCCAGGCACTTGTCAATGCAGGCTTTCAGGTCTCGGTCCTCACTCGTTCTCAAAAGCCTGGAGCATATGCCTCAAACATCAATGTCTTCGAAGTTGACTTCAATTCAGTGAAGTCACTCACTGCTGCACTTCAAGGTGTGGACGCTGTCGTATCCACAGTGGCTGGCGCAGCAATTGACAACCAGACTGTGCTTATCGACGCCGCTGTTGCCGCAGGAGTGAAGCGTTTTATTCCTTCTGAGTTTGGCAGCGTTACCACCAATCCGAAGCTCGAAGGTTTCCCACTGTATAGTTCCATGTTCAAGGTTCGGAGGTATCTCCAGGAAAAGGCAGTAGCTGGAGAATTGTCATGGACAGTTCTTGCATGTGGCGCCTTCTTGGACTTTGTTTGGAACACTCCAGCTTTTCTGGACTTTCAGAACCACACTGCGACAATACTCGACGAAGGCGATAATCGGATCAGTTCTACCTCCTTGACTGTGGTGGGGAGTGCTATCGTTGCAATCCTGCAAAACTTTGATGCCACTCAGAACAGAGTCATACGTGTATCCGAGGTAATTCTGACTCAAAACCAACTGGTTGGGTTTGCAAAAGAGCTTCGGCCTGATATCGCATGGAGGACTAGCAAGGAGCAGACAAGCGTGCTTTTGCAGGAGAGTCTGGAACAATTTGGTGCCGGTGACTTCAGTATGCCAGCCGTCATGAAACTGATGAAAGGTACCTCTCTCGCCGGTGATACTTATGGTAGCGCATTTGATGTGACGGACAATGAGCTGCTTGGCATCAAAGAACTGGCACCAGCAGACCTGAAGAAGCTTGTCGCAAAGAAGCTCGCCTAAAGTAATTTGGTACTGGAGGATCTGAGAAGGACCTAGACACTTCAACTGGTGATTATGAATCCTTCCTGATAGTGTGAATAGTTTGTCAATACTGGCTCAACACTTATAATGATTGCATTTTGCCAAATTAGATTGGGCCTTGTAGCCCCAGTTTTCTTTAAGCATTGGTATTCGCTTTTACTCTTGCTAGTACTATTAATTTATTATCTTATAGAATCCTTGCCAAGCTTAACTTTCTTTTTTAAATTTTTGCAATCTAATAATTTGGTATATTAGCTGTAAGTTTATTTATAGTTAAATCTTCCAGCTACAGACTAAAGGGTCATTCCAAACTTCTTCCTCCCACCTCGGCATTGCCCTCTCCGAGCCAATAACGTCCCCAACGCTCAAACGCTCTAGTCGAGATCCCCACACTTTTAGCTCCGATTGTTAATTTACTGGTCATCCCTGACAGGCTGACAGGCTGACACCAACGGGAAATCAAAATGATGTTTGACATCGAGTCTCTGGCACTTTCCCTCTCGCGATGACCGTCGTCTGAAGGGACTAACGGCTACAGACCAACAGTGAACGATGGAGAAAGAGGCCCACCCTCACCACGTCAAAATCGACGAAGCCACCCCCTTCAACCTCTCTCTCCGCGCCGTCAACCCCGTCGACGTCTCGGTGCAGGATCTGTCGCTGCGAATCGACACCTCCCCGCCCTTTTGGGAAACCCCACCGTCGCAACTATGGAGCCGACTACGCAGAAAATCCCCGACTCGGACATACAAGACCGTGCTGGATGGCATTACCGCCTCCATGCCCCGTGGCAGCCTCACGGCCATCATCGGTAGCAGCGGGTCGGGCAAAACCTCGCTGCTGAACCTGATGGCCGGACGCATGGGGATGGCCCAGGCAGAGGTCTCCGGCGCCACGACCTTCAATGGACATTCGGACCTCGAGCGCGTCCGCTGCGCTTACCTGATGCAGGAGGACGTGCTGATCCCGACCCTGACGGTGCGCGAAACCCTGCGGTACTCGGCTGACCTGCGACTCCCGCCGCCGACGACTGAGGACGAGCGCCGCCAGATCGTCGAGCAGGTGATTCTGGAGCTGGGGTTGAAAGAGTGCGCGGACACGCGGATCGGGACGAACATCCATAAGGGCTGCAGCGGGGGCGAGAAGCGACGGACGAGCATTGGTGTGCAGATGTTGGCGAACCCGTCGGTGTTGTTCTGCGACGAGCCCACGACGGGCCTGGACGCGACCAGTGCCTACCAGATCGTCCGCACGCTCAAGCGTCTGGCGCAGGACGGCCGCACGGTGATCGTCTCCATCCACTCGCCGCGCTCCGAGATCTGGAGCCTGTTTGATCGGGTGATCCTGTTGGCGCGGGGGTCGGTGCTGTACAGCGGACCGGCGGGCGAGTCGGCGGCCCATTTCGAACGCTGTGGCCACCTCTTGCCTCCCTTTGTGAACCCCGCTGAGTTTCTAATCGACCTGGCTGCGATTGACAACCGCACCGAGGCATTGGAGACGGCGTCGCACGCAAAATTGGAGTCGCTGAAGGCTGCATGGCGGTCGCGAATCGCTGGAGACGACGGAGGTCGAATGACGATGACGGATGTGGTCGCGGACGAGGGTGCCTTGGTCAGCGCGGACAACCACCCATCGGCACGAAAGGTGTCGTTCAGGCAGCAGTTTCGCGTTCTGACGTCGCGAACGTTCAAGACGACGATCCGGGACCCCATGGGGATGGCCGGCAGCCTGCTGGAGGCTGTGGGAATGGCCGTGATCGGCGGGTGGATCTTCCTGCAGCTGGATGAGAGTCAGGCGGGGATCCGTTCGCGGCAAGGGAGTCTGTATACCGCGAGTAGCCTGAACGGATATTTGATCCTGCTGTACGAGACGTATCGGCTGACGATCGACATCCGGCTGTTCGACCGCGAAAGAAACGAGGGGGTCGTGGGCGTCCCGGCGTTTTTGCTCAGCAGGCGAGCAGCACGTCTGCCTCTGGAGGACCTGCCGGTGCCGGTGATTTTCGCCGTCATATTCTACTTCATGGTCGGATACCGTCTGACCGCGGCCCAGTTCTTCATCTTCCTGGCCATCACCATCCTGACGCACTACATTGCCGTCACTTTCGCTGCCGTCAGCATCAGCATCGCCCGAAGTTTCCCCGGTGCCAGTCTGGTGGCCAATCTGTCGTTCACGGTGCAGTCGTTCGCCTGCGGGTTCTTCGTCCAGTCGAACCAGATCCCCGTGTACGTGCGATGGCTCAAATGGTTGGCATATACCTTCTACATCTTCGGGGCGCTCTGTGCCAACGAGTTCATCGGCCCCGAAGGCCCTCCAGAGGGGCAGTTCTACGCCTGCCCATATTCCGACAACCCGGATGACCCGGCCTGCACGCAGTATACCGGCCGGTACATCATGGAGAATCTGGGATTCCCATCAAACTGGATCTGGCGACCGATCGTGGTTTTGGTTGCATTCGTGCTCGGCCACTACCTTCTCGCCGCGGTCCTTCTGCAGTACAATACCTTTGCCGTCAACGTCGCTCAGGCGCGCGCGTCAGATTCGGACCTGTCGGCAGGGAAAGAGAAGATCACCGTGCGAGAGGCGCAAGAAGCCCGTCGAGTGACCATCTCGTTGGAAAACTACGCGATGGACATCCACAAACGAGGGTTCTTGAGCCGCCCCTCACGCACCCTTTCCATCCTCAAGCCCATCACCGCCGAATTCCATCCCGACCGGCTGAATGTCATCATGGGGCCCTCCGGCAGCGGGAAAACCTCGCTTCTCAATTCCATGGCGCGACGGCTGCACGGGTCCGTGGGAACTCGGTACCAGGTACATGGTGACATGCTGTACAACGGGGCAGCACCGTCAGAGAGCGTGATACGGTCCGTCACGTCGTTTGTCGCGCAGGACGACGACGCCCTGATGCCGTCGCTGACGGTGCGCGAGAGTCTTCGGTTTGCCGCCGGTCTAAGACTGCCGCGGTGGATGTCGCGCAGCGAGAAATATCAACGAGCCGAGGAGATCCTGCTGAAAATGGGACTGAAAGAGTGCGCCGACACTTTGGTTGGCGGCGAACTGGTCAAAGGGATCAGTGGCGGTGAGAAACGGCGCGTGTCAATCGCCATTCAGATTCTTACCGATCCCAAGGTCCTGTTCCTGGACGAGCCCACGTCAGGCTTGGATGCTTTCACGGCGCAATCCATCATCGAGGTTCTCCAAGGTCTCGCGGCCGAAGGACGCACGCTGGTCATGACCATCCACCAGGCCCGATCCGACCTCTTCCAGCACTTCTCCAGCGTTCTCCTCCTCGCCCGGGGCGGATATCCCGTCTACGCCGGGGAAGGCGCCCGCATGCTCCCCTACTTCAGTGGAATCGGCTACACATGTCCCAAGACCACCAATCCCGCCGACTTCGTCCTCGACCTGATCACCGTCGACCTGCAAGCTGCCGACCGCGAAGCACTCACCCGCGAGCGAGTCCAATCACTCATCGACAGCTGGAATGGCGGCGAAAAAGCCATAGCCCTGAGTGATGAATTGGTCCGTCGTCCGTCACAGATGGCCACGCCCGCCCAACTGGGCAGTCTGAAACGGCAAATGCTGCCGTTCCGCACGACGTATCCGCTCGTGCTGCGACGCGCGGCGATCAATTTCTGGAGACAGCCGGATCTGGTGATGGCAAGGTCGATGCAGATCGTGGGGATTTCAATCATCATGGCGTTGTTTTTTGCGCCGCTGAAGAATGATTATATTGCGGTGCAGTCGCGGATGGGGTTTATTCAGGAGTTTACGGCGTTGTATTTTGTTGGTATGTTCCTCTCCTTCCAGCCTCTCTCTTCACTGTTATCCAGCGATGTGCTTTATCCGTGACAACATACTAATCCGCCAACCCAGGCATGCTCCAAAACATCGCCATCTACCCCTCCGAACGGGACGTCTTCTACCGCGAAGCCCAAGACAACTGCTACGCCACGACGACCTTCCTCGTACAATACACGACGCTCGAGATCCCATTCGAGATCCTCTCGTCGCTCATCTTCGGGGTCCTCGCCGCCTATGCCGACAATCTGACCCGCACGCCGCAGATGTTCCTCATCGCGTCATTCAACTGCTTCTGCATCATCAACTGCGGTGAGTCGCTCGGCATCATGTTCTGCACGCTCTTCTCGCACGTCGGCTTTGCTGTGAACATCACATCTACTTTACTCTCTATCGCCACCATCCTGGGCGGCGTGATGAGCCTCGACGTGAACGTCGTCCTGAAGGGTGTGAATTACCTCTCACCCGTCAAATACCTGGTCGCGAACGTCGCCGTGTATGGCATGCGGGATCAGACGTTCCACTGTACCCCCGCGCAGCTCCTCGGGGATGGGACCTGTCCGATTGAGAGCGGGGAGCAGGTGCTGAAGCTGTATGGGCTGGATGGGAACGGGGCTTTGAATGTGCTGGGATTGGGTGTTTGTGTGGTGGTGTATAGGGCTATTGCGTGGGGGGTGGTTTGGTTGAGGATGTTTTTTCTTTCGGGGTGATTTTTCCGTGGGGAGTAGATAGTCTATAAATGTTGATGCTGGAGAAAGCTCGGTGGCGTTGTATTGGCGTTATTTGGTTATCTGGTAGCTATAATGATGATTTCGGGTATCTCGGGTGTGGAAATATACATAATCTATCTTAGATTTTGGAGTAGATCGAATTAACACCTTCTATGTACACTGCAGTAGGTCATTTCATAAGTCGATTAGAATGAAATGAAACTGTCAAGACAGTTCTAGTTCTAATTATTATCTTGTTGTATTTTACTACACGATATAGATGTTGATGTGCCGAGAGTCGCATGTGGCTTCAAAGACTGGACCTCGAGATTTGTCAACCCATCATCGCGTGGTTCAGGAACGATACTGCCACGTTGACCTTCTACAAAGGCAACCGCATATCGACCCAAGAGACGAGGGTGAATCAGAAAGTGTTGATCAATGAGGCCTTGAATATGACTCGACGATCAATGGGAGGGGAAGATATGGTTGTGTGGAGATAGGTTTTCTGCGGCTGATGTCCACTTCTACGGGATGATGAAGATGATGGCCATGCAGGTTTGTGGGTGGATGTTTTTGCCGGGACGAGAGAACTTTCTGGCATACTGGAAGAGGTTGGATGAACGTGAGGCTTCCCAGAAGGCTTTGCAAAGCTTTTCCCTCAAGGTTGATGTATAAAACCGGCACGGTACATTGACTTCCATGTTCATTCCACGTTTTTCAGTCAGTGACTATTGCTCGAAATCGAAATTCCTGTAAGGCTTGAGTCCATATTCTGTTAGCTTGGTCCGAATATCTGTCAAATCGCATTCTCCTGCGTGGACGTAATAAAGTGTAATTTCTATTCAAGAAGGTAGAAGATAGGTCGGTATCTTTTATTGGCTGGATGCTATAGCGCTAATTATCAGATTCGATTCGATAATAGGCAGTATAGTTAACTAATTGAGGCTTATATAACAATAAAGATAAACCGCTAAGTCCGATAGCAGCCTGATAGTATATGTGTGTATCTGGACCTATTAAGCCACTGATATTTTAATATGTTGTAGATAACATCTATAGGCCTACGGGATTTAACAATGGGCTTATTCTTGATCGAAATGTAGGGCCGCTAGATTGTGGATGCCATTTAGAAGATTAACATGTAAAGCTAGCGATATATTAAAAAAGATGAGCAAAAAAGTAGCCCAACGCGGGGGTCGAACCCGCAGCCTTAAGATAACAACTTGTAGTAGACTGGGAAGAGGTTAGTGCTGGGAGTGCAGAAGGGGAATTAGGCAAGGCTTACAGTCTTACGCTCTACCGATTGAGCTAGCCGGGCGTCCTGATTGGGCACAGTTGATAATAATTTGCCTTATATAGGAAGGTGATTTGTGATCACCACATGGATTATACCAGAATAATAGAACCGCCTTTTCAAGGTAAGCGTGCTATATAGTTAAGTTAACTAACTAAATCGCGAGTGGACTTATGTAAGCAAATGAATCTGCGTGGAAAAAAAAAAGAAGTAGCCCAACGCGGGGGTCGAACCCGCAGCCTTAAGATAACACTGTGTAGTAGACTGGGAAGAGGTTAGTGCTGGAAGTGCGGAAGGGAATCGATTTGGGAAGCCTTACAGTCTTACGCTCTACCGATTGAGCTAGCCGGGCGTCCTGGTTGGCAATCGGTGAAATAATTTGACTTATCAGCCACAGTCACAAAGTCAGGCTGATCATCGACGATGCTTGGCATTCGCGTACGCAGGCAGGAGGAAATAAAAGTGGCTGAATCAACTGACCGATCTCACTGATTGAAAAAAAAAAGACTATATGCACGGACGCAAAGGGCCTGTTCATAGGGTGTAGGTAGGGGATCCATCATTCGTCTAGTGGAGGCTTCCTGTATGAATATCGGGACTTTCCATATGTAGCAAGGAAGTTGTTGGAAAGACCGAACATTGAGAGAGGAAGACCTTTTGAATCAAATCATCTACACCTGATTGACCAAGAACTTAGCCCTATCCGCAGGGAAGAAAAGCCCTGTAGACACTGCGGTTCACAGTGAATCGCTTCCCTACGGAGTCCGGAGTAGGTAGCAATTTGTACTATAATGTACCTCATCTGGTGGCTCTTCGGCCATCTACTGCAACATCCTTTATTTCCTGTTGGACCAGCCGGTAGGGATGATGACAACATGGAAACATTTCTTATGTCGTCCTTATGAAAACCCCCCCCCCCCACCTGGAACGGTTTAACCGGACAGTTGGCCCGGAACGCTAGTCCTCTTTTAAGAAGCAGCCTCTTAAAAACGGCCAATATTATTGTCACGCCCCGGTCGAACAAGAGGATGTTCCAATTAGTTTCATAGAAGGCCTTAACATCTCAGTGGAGGATCCCAGTTAATAAATGGAGGATTCCTGTATCTAGTTAGGCCCTGTTAGCATGTAAGGGCCCCAGATTCCTCTATTAGATAGTCTTCTTCCTCTCCATGGGAAAATTGCCTGACTACAAGTTATAAACAAACCAGTCTTTCGTTAGCTCCTTTGTAAACCGTCACACAGGGGCCGTCCTCAGGTCTACTACCTGCCAATTCAAGCCCTCCTCCATATTCCACGGTACTGATATTTCCTGATTGCGCTACTCACAGGATGTCTTATGTGCCCAATCAAGACGCCAAAGCCTGCAAGACGTGTGGATTATGTGGTTACACTCTCAGAAACTGTCCTCAATGTATATTCTGTGTTTTCTGCAAAGTTCCTGGGCACATGGTAAAGGACTGCGACCGTGTGCCACCCTGCGGAACGTGCCACCTAAAAGGTCACCCAGAGAGATTGTGCCCCCAGAGACAATTTCCAGCCTTTGTGGGTGCCAAGCGCGCCGGAGCGAACCAGCTATCGGAGTCAAGAAAGCGTCAGAACAGAGATGGCAATATAGATGAGCGTCACGGACGCAATATCATCTCGGTTGAGTCGCCAAGACATGATGATGAAAGGTGGCTTGAAATTGACCCCGAGATTCGATCGGTTCGTGTCCTGCGCTGTTACAGAGGGGGCCGACAGAAACTGTAGGATGCTCATTCAAGAAGGACCTCCAGCTAACGACTCCGTTCAGAATCTCTCACTACAGCCATCCTTCTACTTTCCCAATCTACGGACTCTTTGCAAGGCTACAATCGAGGATCTGATGGGCGGTACAATACCTGGGGCAAGCCTAATGTCATATCGCGAAGAGGTATCAAAGCATGGTGGTGTCCAGAGGGTCGCAGAGAGCCTCCTTAAGCTCATCGATAGCGATATCAGAGGACTTGAGGGCCAAAACATCACGCACGCGTCTTGTTTTGATGCAATTCTCTCTACTGGCAATCTCTGCAATTTCTGGGAAGCTCCTGTCGGGTATGCTGGCTTAGCTAAGGATTATCGACTCAAGGACTGGTGGCGTATATACGTCGGCCAGTGCCAAAATGCCCGACGCCGGATTGTGAGCCAGCACTGCCAGGCAGTCTCGAAAAACTCGACAAAAAGTCTTTTCTATTACCTCCTATGGATGGGAAATGGGAATCGCACTGCATCTTTTTTCAAACTCTGGTCATTCCCAGAAGATACTTTAATCGACAATTGGTACCAAATTCGCTCAAATATCTTAGAGGCTGTTTTCTGTCGGGCCTTCAGGAGTCACTTTGGGATGCTCGAGCCGGACGGGACGTTGGTTGGTTTTGGATCAAACATTATGACACCCTTAATACAAGGAAAAACCCGCCTTACAGAAGCACTCAGAGTCAAGGCTAATATTGGTCCAAGCCAGTCTCCCGATCCCCAAATCAAGCACTGGGCTGTCTTCAACCCCAAACAAAAAGGGCACAATTCACAGAATGGGAAAACCTCACACGGCAAAGTCCTCCTTTTCAAGTGCGAATTCGATGCTGCCTTACAAACAACACTTGAAGGCAATAAAGCTCTTTATGAATCAGTGAAAAGATCTCTTTCCCCGAATCCGCAGATTGAACCGTGCCCGTCAAACTTTGTTAATAACAAGGTCAGATATACAGGTAGCTTAGCTGCTTCGGTTGGTTTTGTTTTGGATCATTTCGCCATTGCTGAGGCGGAAGACTTTTCTTCTGATCCCGAAGGCCAGAAATCTCCAGGACAAGGCGATATCCTTCCTTGGCCTATTCAAGGCTGTGGATTCAATCTTGAGAATGTTCTTTGCTGGGCTTACAATTTTGAACGATTTTCGAGCATGACATCCGATTCATTTACCAAGGCTGCACTTACTCCTACAAGTTACACAGTTCATAAAGAGATGCACATATCTTTGATCGCAAACAGTGCCCTCAAAATTATCTATCTCTGCGGACCAAGGGCAGAGAGAGCGATAAAGGCTGCAGTGAAAGACCTCAGTCAGTACACCTTAGAGATAAGGGGCCACAGATATCCATTCTATCTTGAAGGTGCTGCATCGTCTAAACGGATCTATATTCGGTGTCCGCCATTACCAGCAGAGATATGGTCCCTCGCAGTACGTGAATCTGCAATAGTGAGCGATGCCATCCGGTTTGGTATTCATTTGCTTGGGATCAAAGAAATAAGGCCGTATTTCGTTGTATCAAGCAGTGTCATCGGCTGTATTCTTTGCCATGCTAGAAAGGAGCGACTTGGTGGGGAGCCAATGAAGCCTGATACGTTGGATGATGGGATCAAGCTTTGGCTCTCTCGAAAAGGCTTTCAAGGAGAACATGACATCCAAATGATTGAGGCTCTTGGTGGAACTTTGACCCGTGGGCTACTAATGCTGCTTCATGCGCTACCTAGACGCCCTACTAATCTAGAAAGCTCTGCTAGTCCAGAGAGCGAGAAATCGTCGAGGGTGCGTCGACAAAGATCCCACGAAAGAGTCCGTTGTTATGAAATGTTTAACGAGAAGCGACTGGAAGACATGCAGCTACTTGTGAATGACCGTATCCAATCCCGGCAAGATAATTTCGTACAGCGCTTGTCTAGCCTGACGCCTATTCCCTCTGACCCTGGAACCAACGACTCGGCGAGTCTGGCTGCAATTGAAGAATTTCCACAGCTGTATGATCAGTCTGAGAAAATCGCCAAGTTACAGAGTCAGCTGGCTCTCTACCAGACAGGGTTAACCGACCAGAAAGCGCCCGAGATGCACGCCTATGAGGATGAAGCTAGGGTTGACAGTTTGGCTGCACTGATTGATAACGCTAGAGCGAGCAGATTCCTAGATCCAGCAGTGAACACCCCACTTGGCATTGGAACCGGCTCGGGCAGAACGCCACAGAGAAAAGGCGTTGTACGCCAGGGCCAGACAACTGGAAAAGATCTTACAGGCCATGGCAATCGTCGTTGGCGGGGAGAGGCGGCAGTCTTCCGCGAAAAAGAGTATCGATATACCGTGCCTCTCGGTGTATCATACCGGAGAACTATCTCTCTCAACTATTGCCCTATCCAATTCCCGCCGGGAATGGACGTTGGCGATGGCTCTGTGTTTGTCAAAATCGAAATCTGCCCGCCCGGCCAGAGACACCCCGAGGTTTATGCAACCTCTGCCACAGATGAAGATCCCGCGAGTCGTCTAGCTTTTCGCGTGAGATATCAGGATTCGGCCGGGTTGGATCGCCATTTTTACGCGAAGGATTCAAATGTGACGCCGGTATTCCGGGCAAATACATTTGTGGATATCCTTATAAACGACGTTCCCAACGAGACCATTGCCCAGACGCCTAGAAGGTGGCTATATCTCAAGAAGGGGCGGTCGATTGGGGGTTTGGAGAAGTTTGAGGGCGGGGGATATACAAGCCCTAATACTTAGCCACTTTGACTCCTGAAATCCCCTAACCGAGCAATTGTTCCTGCTATTGTACCTACTAGATACTTAAGCCGAGAGGATGACAGTCATGAACAAAAGGCCAATTGCAGAGTGTAGGGCAGACATAGACGGATGGGAATGGAATGTACGGAATTTCATACTGTATCTTGTTGTTTGCGTTTGGGTTGTTGGATCTGGTAAACACCAGTTTGTAGAAAGAAACCAGACGTAGGAGGATGAGTGGTCGGTCGACATCTGCCTCGGACGCTAACCGCGTGCCCGCATTCTTAGCTCTGCTTCTTCATCCTTCCTCGACTTCTTCCTCTCCTCCTCTAACCGTGACCATATTCCATAGCATCACGGATTGGGCGCCCACCACCCAGCCGTCCGACGCCTCGTCCCAGCCGGCATAGGCACCACAGGTCAACAAGTCGTGCGCCGAATGTCATGAGCGTTGGATCCAGCGTGACGGGGGTCATCCGTGCAGTAGCTGCCACTGGTACGGCGTGCCCCAGAGATGCGTCTTTCACGCGCGCTCCAAGCGGCGGACGGTGTCACGCCAGTAGAGACCACCCAAACCCCGGCCGAGGACTCCATCCTGACTCGATATCCCCCGCCAGGTCTCACCAGGAACTCTAGCGGTCGCTAGAGATCCGCGACGCCATTCTCCGCCAGCTCTTCCCCACATAGTCACCCGAGTCGCTGCAGGGCCTGTCCCGCGACGCGCTGCGCCAGTTGCTGGACCGCCCGGGGGACGGGGAACCGTGAGGACCGGTCGAGAAGCCTTTCATTCCGGGGAGGAATGGGACGAGGCCGAGAAGCTCGTGCAGCATGCCTCCGCCTACAACAATGTCAACAACCTCTCACTAACCTTTGATGATGATATTTCCATTTTAGGTTTTCCTTTATTGGCTTTAGTCTCTACCGTATTCTCAATAGCTTTCCAAAGATCAAGATTTATTTAATATAAAACTTATAATTATCTATCTTATATTTATTCATTGGTTTGAGAAACGTAGGAACCTTTCCGGATTGAAGATTCTTCTCACTCGTGAGATTTACATTGACATTCTGAAATGTTATTCATGCGTTATATATACTTGTTTTATATAACCAAAATTAAGCAAGCTATTCCTATTAACCAAACATCTAGATTTACTTTATCTTATACTTATTAAACAGCTTAACCAGATTCCACTTCTAATTTCTTGAAGAAGGGAAAGGGGCGAAATTTTATCCTTCATAAAATTACGAATCGATTTCAAATTGTCACCATTCCTAGTAGAAGATTATCAAATTTGTCAACGCCTGAGGAATCAATCAATGAATCAGCTCCACTGCGGGCCCACTCCGCAACGAAGCAATACAAGAAAGATTGAAATGACGGAATGCATACACTGCGTACCTACGGGTTCTCGGATGCGCAGATCCCGTAGGCAAACCGGCTCGGAAACTGGACGGACCGTGGCACGTCCTGGTTTAGACATCAGTCAATTTCATGACAAATTCCCCAGTAAGCTAGGTCGTGTTCTATAAAACGATCCTACCTTTGTCCGTCTTCAAGTTTTCTTTCCTTTAGTAAGGCTCAGGGAACTTTAACTCTTTACCAGACTCAAAATGTCTGCCAAGCAGAAGATTCTGCTCCTCGGAGCTACTGGTGAGACTGGCAGTTCTATCTTGAACGGGCTGCAAGAATCCGGCGAGTTTGTAAGTAACCTGAAATGTCCACCCAGCAAACCTCTTTTTGTGGCTGACACCTATTTCTTCTTATAAATGATTAGGATGTGGAGGTTTTAGTCCGGCCCGCCTCTGCGAACAAGCCATCGGTCCAAAAGCTCCGAGAACAGGGCATCCGGATTTGGTCCCTAGAGCTTGATGACTATAATGAGCTTGTGTCTGCCCTAACTGGGGTAAATATTCTCATCAGTGCTATTGGACCCCACGATCTACTTCAGCAGAAGAAGCTCCTCCAAGCCGCGAAGCTTGCAGGTGTCAAAAGAATCGTTCCGTGCGCTTTCATCACGGTCGCCCCTCCGCAGGGTGCTATGCTGCTTCGTGATGAGGTATGAGTATTGTGGTTTATGAAAGAAAAAGGGCTAGTTGAACTGATCTTCACATAGAAAGAGGTAATCTACAATGCCATCAAGTTCTTGGGTATCCCTTATACCGTGATCGATGTTGGCTATTGGTATCAGATATCTTATCCGACTCTCCCGTCTGGCAAAGTGGATTATGCCCAAACCATTCCAGTGACGGCTATTCACGGGGACGGGGCAGCTCCGAATATCCTGACTGATTTACGTGATGTTGGGCGTTTTGTCGCACGTATCGTACTTGACGATCGGACCCTGAACAGATATGTCTACACGTCCGGGGATGTCCTTTCCGAGAACGAAATCTTTCGTATCGCCGAAGAAATGTCTGGTGAGAAGCTGGAACCGTCTCGGGTACGTCTACTTCCAATTACGTCTATTACTTTTAATAACACAAGTCATTTTATAGATACCGAATGAAGATATTGAAACTAGTGTCGAGCAAGCCAAAGCTGCTCTTGCCCATGACCCTCATGATCCCATGAAACGCATCGGCCTCTACGTAAACCAATACCAGCATAGCAAGTACGTGCGTCAGGACAACAGCCCTGAATATGCCGACTATCTGGGTTATCTCAGCGCTAAAGAGCTCTATCCGGACTTCAAACCAATAACCTTCCGTGATTTCTTCGTGGAGGTGCTGGCTGGCAAGGGGAAGAAAGTGTATGCATAGCTTTATCTTGGTATACTGCCCTGCCGGGGCCAAAATCTTGACCCTAATTCCTGTTGTTCGATCTTGGAGACTCGAATAACGAGTAGGGGGCTATCGGCGGCAGGAGCGCAAATTGAACTCGACTTAGCTTAGTGGAAATAGCGTCAACCAGAGAGTGGGCTGATATACCCAGGGATGAAAATTAGCTTTAAAAATATCGCACAAGAGTTGGGCTGCTCACATATTAATTACCTATACTGGGGAGCTAAAAGCACGTCAGACAAGCCAACCGAAGATTATAGAATCCCGATTTCTCGGTGTATTGCATTTTAGCCCCTGAAACAGGAACCTTCAGGAACATCTCATGACCACCAAATGCTTTACCAGTAAGAAAGAACAGAGGGGGAAGAAGGGATATTTTGATCCCTGAGGGCCAAATTGGCTTCGAGAGCTCCGAGGCATAATTATCTAGGGAGGCAAGTCTAATTCATTCGTGATATTGATAGTAGCATTCTATAAAATGCTCTGCATTAGTGTATAAGGTTATTGGATAGATTATTTCCCTCGCGAGAAACACTAAGTCCAAAATAAATCTATAGTAACTTCCTTCATTGGGCTTTTTTTGGCCCGCCAACGGCTACCGTACCCGGCCCCATCCCAACGAGAGATCCAACTCCAACGATGAAATTGAAGCTATTCATCTCATCTCTCACCACCACCGTTATGAATTCCCATTCTGAAATCGTGGATCGTATCTTAAAGGCCTGTGAAGCTGCAAAACACGTTTAAAAACCCAATATTAGTGCGTTATCGCATGAATTTGATGTTCCCTATCAGCGCCTTCGGGCACGTCTTCAAGGACGAGAATCTCGATCCTCACACCCTGTTCCAACCAAAGTACTTGATGACTTGCAAGAAAAGGCTCTAATTTGTTAGGCTCAATAGCTAGATAATCTTTATTCTCCTCCTACCCCTATGATAATTGAAGACGCTGCAAATCATATTCTTCATCGGAACACAGACACTAATATAGATACCCGAGACGCGTACAGTTGGACATAACTGGGCCTATTACTTCATAAGACGCCTTCCTAAGGCGTTTAAATTGGTTAAGCAAAAGCCTAAAGACAAGAAGCGCATGGATACTGAGGATATTTGCTGAAGAGAGCACGGTAGTACCGTATGCATTCTTGTCACTTGACTTTCCCCTTATGTTTCTATGGCCAATGTCTGGGCTGTTGACAGGCTAGCTGGATTTGAGAATATACTCTCAGCCCGTCAACCGAGGTGCCTACAGGTATGGAATCTTTCTTGGCCCATGGCATATATGCTAATTCTTCAAGTCCATACGAATCTGTACGTTTATAGAAGGAGGTATACTAATTTATAGTAATAGACTTCTGCCGCCTTGGATGAAAAAGATAGACATCTGATGGAAATTTGCGACTCGCCCGTCACCCGTGAATTACATTACTGACAAGCGTGCGCGCAAAGCACGTACTTCGGTACTGTAGAAAAGCCCAGTAAAACCCCGGGGACTTAAGAAATCCCATAGGCATGTCTCGCCGGCCATATACCACACCGAAGCTCGCTGTTGAGATCAGAGCTTGTGTCTCAAAGGCCGAAGAGCATCAATCAACTTGATTGCAAAATCTTTGGGGTGGGTAACGTATCCGTTGTGTCCCCCAGGGAAATCTACCAATGACTTTTCCAGGATGTCCCCGAGCCCCCTCACAGGATAGTAGGAAAGTGGGACTGAGGGCGGTTCCCCATGGGCCAAGATCACCCTGTCCGCACCGGCCACCAGCGAAACCATATCAACCTCATATTGAACCAGCGCGGGAAGTTCCGTGGCAAAATACATGTTCAACCTGTCTGGAGGTAGAGCGGTGAGCTCTTGGAGAACGGGCTCTTGTTTCAGTAGGGCGAGGTCACGTTTGGTGCTGACGTGAGGCATCAAGATCCTGTTTGCAGCCGCTGGGCCAGACTTGGAGAATGCATCGAGTACTTCATCCACCAAAGCTTGTGTCTGGGCTAGCTCGTGTGGTGGTAGCAAGGATGGTATGACAGGCTCGTGAAGTACCAATCTGGAAATCATCTTTGGGCAACGCCGAAGAAGTTCAAGGCCAACAGTTGAGTTCCCAGACGAGGTGAATACTGAAACAGGTTGATTGGGAGAGAGGTGAGAAATAAGGGCAGCACAGTCTTCTGCATTGTCTTCTAAAATGCTCTCGGCTCTCGCTTGGGTCCACAAATGGCTGCGATTGAACCCCCGACGGTCAAACGTTACCACCCTATATTCCGGGAGTAGATGTGGGATCAATGGCTGGAAATACAAACAGGTTCCAATCCCAGGAGTTATGAGAAACAGGGTTGACTTGCAAGTATCACCATGATCCTCAAAGTAGATGGAAGCCCCATCCACCTCTAGCCATCCGGTTTTTGGAGACATTTGGTAGGGATTATATGCGGTAGCTGGAGTAATTGGAGTAGCGAGGCGCGAACAATACAAGTTTAAGTCTTTGCAAGGTCAGTTTCTTTGGAGGCATAAAGACTTGTTGTAAACATGCATTCCAAATTCGATGGAACATGATGGAACACGAGGGAACAGAGGTTCTATTGTAATAATAGAAATAAAAGCAAGGGAAAAGAAAATCTCAACTCACCGGAATCCACTTTTCTGTTTTTGGACTACTATTATAAAATACATTTGGCGGTGAAATTGATACGTTATCTGAGCAAGAGCGGATTAGGGAATGGCAGCACTCGCGCCCTCAAAAAAAATGGACTATATATCATTAGTTGTGATAAAACCTCAATAAAAGCTAGGGACAAGCTGCTGGACGGGCCCATCTCAAGATTCAAGAGAAAACGGAAAGCCCCTTGCAGACAATAAAACCCGAATTAGTTGTGGCGACCGAATTCGGTATGTCTCATACACCCAAGGGTAGCGTTCGGAAGGTAAATGAATCATGATATACTCCAGGGCTTGTTACGGACACACCGGGTTGGCTAGTACCATCTCCCTTTCACCAATTAGAGGCAGGCTGACAGTGGTACAATTCTGCAGGTATGATCCATGTACATATACTCCTTTCAAATATTTGTGATCCCTGGCTACTTGTGTACGGCTGTCGGGATTACCTAGACATATCGTTAGCATTTTTTGGCAGCTTGGGTGAGTCAAATAACTTGAGGCCACAAAGAATGTGAACATACTGGTTAGGTCGTACAGGCGATTTGCGGTGGCTTTCTCTGTTTGGCATGGCTGACATCTGCGTGTAAACAAAGATTGAAAAGAAGTGTTTGGTTGCCCTGTTGCTCTGGTTTCCCTTGCTGCACATGAGAAATCTGCCCAGAAAACACCATAATAGACCTCCCATCCAAAGAAAAAGCTTCGAGCCAGTTTGAATGGGCAAGCCAGACTAAATTGGTCGCCATAAATAGAGGCCCTTTCAACCAAAATGACCATGTCACCGACATAGCCGTGTAATCCAGCCATTGCTGTTGGGGCGTCGAAATCCTGCTCTAGATCATAAGGCTCACCATACTCATCGAAAACCAGAGGATCAGGATATTTCCATCTACCTGTGAAAATATTCCTTTGCATGTGCTGGTGGATGTTCAATAATTGTTCATATATGACATTAGGGCACCATAAGTAAGGACAGTGATAGGTCTAGATAGGCAAGCTAGATATTTTCGAGCGTACGCTCCAATTATCTCCTTGCTTCCCCAAATTGCAGGATCATCCGACAGGAAGGATTCGGGGAATTTACTAATAATATAGTAAGCGACTTGTCCTTCCTTCTCAATCGTTTGGGAGGAACAATCATAGCACAGGAATTGCCTAGCTCCCACGAACTCTGTATCTTGTTGTTGCACCCAGGCCAATCGCTCGTATCTAATCGACATGGGAGACGTTGAAACATCCCCTTCTGTTATAATCGTTGGTGCTGGGGTAGCCGGGCTTACTCTGGCCTTATCCCTCGCTCGGAAGGGAATCACCTCCTCCATTTTGGAGGCCAGGACACTGGACGGTATACATCACGGAGCATCTATTGGCATTTTCCCAAATGGTGGACGATGTCTTGAAGAACTTGGAGTTCTAGATGACATCTCGGAATCTGCACACTCAATTCATGCTGCCTTTCTATGGAGCGAAGGCACACTCCTTCGGGTGCGGAGGTATCCAGAGATTGTCAATAAACGGTAATCTAATGCATAATACTCTTGTATTTGGTATTAAACTTCAACTGACAGACCTATGCGTTCTGAACAGACTTGGATATCCGTACCTTTTCTGCCGACGGAAGGTGTTAATTGATATACTGCGTCGTGCGCTGCCTCCATCTACATCCAAGATCTTCTTTGAGAAGAGAGTCTGCTCGGTACAGCAAGATATTAGGTCTGCAACAGTCAAATGTGCAGATGGATCAATATTCCGCGGGAATATCGTGGTTGGGGCAGATGGCTCTCACAGCGTCGTGCGTAGGTGCATATCACTGGATAAGCCTGAGATTGGCTACGTGGGTGGTAGGAAAAAAGGTCGGATGTTTCCTTTCCAAATGTATTTATACCGCTGACACATCCCAAGAGACATCAAGCGAAGTATATTCATGTGTATATGGTATTTCAGCAGTGATTGAAAAGCTACCAGCGGGGACAATGCACAATTCTTACGGACACCATTACTCAATATTCGCCACCCGGAATGACAGCGAAACATTCTGGTGCATTTACATCAAGGGGCCTCAAATGATGAGGTCTGGAGTCGATGACCCGGCGGAAGTACTTGAACCGTTTGCTGATAAATACGTCGCTTTTGACGTGCAACTGCGTTTTCTTATCGCCACATCCGTGACTTGTTTATTCTTCCCTCTGGATGATTACATGTACAAAAATTGGTCGTTGGGCCGACTGGTTTGCATTGGTGACTCGGTTCATAAGGTAATGTCTTGGAACGACCCCATCCAGCACGCCTCCTGATTATTGATGATCGTGGTTTTCCTCCCAGATGGCTCCCAATCTTGGCCAAGGTGGAAACATGGCAATTGAAGATGCGTTAACTCTGGCAAATTGCCTCAGTACTTGGCTACCATCTTCGGAAGTTAGAGAAGATTTGCCACTCGGAAAGATTAGCGATAGCATCCACAGCTGGCAGGATACTCGATTTCATCGCGTAGCTGGTGTCTGGAATCAATCACGCTGGCTTTTACGCACGGAAACATTTTCCAAGTTCAGTGACTACCTGGTTGGCAGATATTTCATTCCACATCTGGATAACTACCTGGCTGATGCGCAAAGTGCGATGATGAGAAGCGAGTCAGTTGGCATGGGCAACTATATCGTCCGAACCGCTAATAGTGAGATGGAGTATATTCCAGGTGTTTTTGGTTATTGGGTTATGTACAGTTTCGCTTTTGCTATTGTTTATTCTTTGGAGTTCGCCTCGGGCTTTCTAGAGCTCTTGGTACGTTAAGCGATTCAAAATGGTGGACTTTGGTCTAAAATCTCGAAATCCTGCGATAGGCATATGGTGAGACATATGACGTCAGCAAGTCACTTTAAGATTCGTACCTCTGTATCTGTATCAGCTGAATCCAATGCTTCAAGGGAGGCGGGGCTTCCTTCGAATTCTCTAGATTCCTAGTCCCATCCGCCAAGGTTCCCTCCTGGCCGAGACTGTATTGTATCCAGCTTAGGCCTCAAGCCCTTCTAACACCTCTCATCGGCCGCATGTCCATGAGAAGCGATGTCGATCTTAGAGAAAAACAGGCATGAATAGAGACATATATCGGGTGATGAGGTCAGAAGATAAGAACCCCAGATTATCGGCTTATGCGACAGTGAATACCGGAGAAGATATCGCTGCATAGGAAGTCCGATATATTTTGGGATTCTCCTGACCTTTGAGGTCGGCGCCAATAGTGTAGATATCATGTCGGCAGCCGACTTTCGACTGCCCACTGCAAGGCTCGGGCGCGGCCAAGGACGCTTCCCTCCGTACCTTTCTGGCGTATGAATTCCGAGTGCTGTCCGGCTCGGGCGTATATACATCCGTTAAAATGCCTCCATTCCTCTCACCATGGAGCGATTCACTCGTGATAAGCACCTGATAGATAGCGTCTTGCTCTTGTATTTGTTTCCGAGTGCGGTGGTCTAGTTCCTTGCTCTATGTACGCTGAAAACACGATCTCTCAATCGTAGATAGCGCCTAATCCCAATACAAGTCTCTCCTTGTTTCAGTACACCTTTATTTATATGGGTTTGTTGCACTATATAAGTGAGTGACCACAAAACAGAACCCGGCATTTTCGAACCCATACATACGGTGTCTACCAACCGAAGCCCAGTGCAAGTAGTGCACAGCAGCCCTTACGCATCTCGCAAAGTAAACTGTAGTTACAGTGATGCCGGGATGACAAGTATCGTGTCAACCCCTCTCTCAAGAAAGTCTGTTGCAGTCTGCCCTGGGGCAAAAAGAGATATCATGAGCTGTTGTTTCTGCGGGAGCTTGGAGGCTCTCCCTGGCCAGGATTGTCGTGTCTAGAGGTATCTGAAAGTGGGTCAGGCAGTTGCGTGACAATGGTTGGCAAACGGGCTTTTGTCCATGCTGTCAGTAGCCCGGCCACGTCAATTTGCGTGATGGGCCGTGAATTGTCCACATAGATTTGTGCCGGGGGCCGCAGGCTGGCCTCATTGCCCGCGATTCCAAGGCAACCGATTTCCTCTCTCCGTTGAGTCAGGCATCTCTTTGAAAATACTGCGAAACGAGGTATTCGGTTCCTTCTCACATCCAATAACACCCACTATTCACTAGCACGCACTGAACTAAAGGCCATCTATTGGGTCTTGTCTCCTTTGCCCTACGATCATCCTTCACTTTCTGTCCCTATACTGCGGAAGCCTCGAAGAAGAAAAAGATCCATGTCTTTTGGTTTCTATCTATCTTACCCCTGTGGAGAGGCGTGTATATTACCGGAACCGCGGCCCGGTATTATATCACTAAGTTGGTTGATATTGCGTTAGTATAGATAGTTTAGTTCGCGAGAAATATCAAGTCCAAGATGAAATATATGGTAACTTGATTGGCCTTTTTTTGCCCGCCAACGGCTATTATTCATAACAAAAAAGGATCCTTCGTTCTCATCATATCCAAGATCAATATACACCTGACTTTCTGAGCTAGTCTTGTAACTCCACTTCCCGTGCGACCTGTCGAATTAAACGAAGATAGTACCTCTTTCCCATAGAAGTTTGGCGTATAGTTGAGATTCATCTTCGATAGAGAGATGTCTCATACTAGATTCTATACTGGCGATAGAAGATTGCTTTGTCTCTTGTAGGTCAAATTGCAGGTTTGAATTTGCCATTTTGGGACTTCTTGATGATATAAAGTGTTCCTGGCTTCGGCGCTTCTATTTTTTTTCCATTTCTTTTCTGTTTCTCTCTTTATTGGTATTTTCATCGCCCTCCTCAACATCATCCTTCTCATCGTCACCCTTATCGTCATCACTCTCGTCACTCTCCTCATCATCGCTTTCCTCATCATCAGTAGACTCAGTACTGGAAGATTTGAATAAATACGGAATTATCATTAATAACTTGACTGCTGTTTTGACCAACCTAGTTTTCCGGTTTTATTCTATTATTGATGCTGCTTTATTTGCTAGCTTACTTGGCTAGACAGATAAAACACTCTCTTAATGTAATCTTTCTCCGGTATTCAATGAGATCGATTAAGTTTTTCTTGGTTTCTGAGATCTCTTATCACTTGATATTATATTTTATAACGGTTAAGTGACAAAGTATCCATTTGTACTTCTTTATTAAATGTGACTCCTGTTTGAAAAACAAACTTTGGTTATAGGTGGTGAGCCAACCGAATCTACACTTGATTACGCGCATATAATTAGCGATCTAGCCTATATTTTATAAGAGCATATTAGTGTATGGGTAAAAGTGCTGGCTCTAGACTCGAGATCTTACTAAGAAAAGTTTCGAAACATTGCATTCTCGGCTTAGACTTTTTCAATATCATGCTTTTAGAGCGTTTTTGCCTCGTTAACAAGAAATGGCTAGTGCTCCTTATTAGGAAGAAAGAAGTCAGGAACTCTTGTAAAATTTTTCTGATTAATAGTATACTTGTAATTAGCGAATTAAAGTTCTGTATGAACATACTTTTGCAGTATAGATATTCTATTGTAACGAAGATTCTAATTAAAGCGACTGACCACCGAGTGCTCATCGCTACAAAAAATTCTTTTTTCTTTTTTATAAAAATGTTATAGTCTAAGATGTAATCTATCCAATTTATAAACGCTGAATAGTGTCTTGTCTCTTTCTCAATAAATATTAATTTAATAGAAACCAGAGCTTGTGTGTCGATTTAGACCGGGTACGGTAATCTTCTATTATAAGTAAATCAAGAAGCGGTTGCCGGATGATGTCTTTGCCGGTTAGGGGAGCGTATACCATTATTAGAATGTCTGATATGCTTCACTCAGGAATAGTTAGATAAATTTATAATGATCCGCTCCTAGCTTATAGTTAAAATATAGGGAGATATTCAAGTGACCTTTGGTAGTATGTTTGGAAAAGGAATATAGTCTGGGCGAGATTTCGTTGTACTCCGTACCCAAAGAGGTTATCCGGCTCCCATGGGAGTTTACCGATAAAACCATGGAAAAAGTATGAATCCGACTCCCGTTTCACATCCGGAGACTACCCCGTTTACAAAGACCAAGTCTGAATGAACAAAGCTCTGGTTAGAGCAATCCATTTCTCACGTTGTGTATCTTATAATCAAAACACGAAGTGATTGAATGTAACTACATCTATGTACAGCGACTCCAAGTTATGGTTTGGCACAAACTGGATTGCACAATATGTCGAGTTCGAAAATTGCTCGTGGAAAATTGTCAGAAAGCTCGTAGAGAACGAGGCACGCTATACTCAAGAAGATTTAGAAGAGAGTAGGTTCTATTCCGAATCGTGCAGCGTCTTTGTCTGCGAAGAACCTGTGGGCTTCACTCAGGCAGTTATAAAGATCCGAATGCAGTATGCAACCCCACCCCCACCCCTTTATTTATCACATGTTTAATTCATGCTCAAGGATTCCATACTTTGAAGCTGAGTTTGAATCTCCAGAAGTAAGGGCCCAACAGGTACAATCCGGTGTTCGAGGTCAAACATTGCGAGAAGTCAAAGCTCTCCGGAGACTGACTAAGGCGAAGTGCTCATGCACCCCTAGATTTTTAAAGCCTGGAAACACGAAACTCAAGACTACAACGACTGGATCCCTGGTGGATTCATCGACTATATTTTGATGACGAGACTTGAAGGGAACACGGTCTCACCGGAACTGGTCCGTACCTTGAGTAATGAACGGCAGCAGCGGCTGCGAAAAGCATTCAAAACGTCATATATGTAAGTCTATGATACTGCTATCCGGTCACGGTTTCCTACAACGTTGCTTACAACATTTTCCAGGGAATGCCTGGATTGCGGCTTTCTGAATCTGGATAGGGGTGCCAAAAACCTTATATGGGATGAGGGTAATGCGCAATGGTAGGTTACAAAGAAGCACGATCATTAGTTTTCATAGAGCTTACATTATCTGTCTATAGTTATATTGTCGACTGGGAAACATGGTGCCGGCGAAAGCCACACCACCAGTGGGATGACCGTGAGTATTATCTATGGGATCTGCTTTGAGAACGGACTCTGTCAGTTATTTTATTATTGGTTCTTGTAATCTTTTGGAATTATATCTTAATTAATATGATATTCAAGTTAAGCACCTACATCTACCGCGTCAAGGCGCGGTACATAGGCTTTGTATCTATACTCTTCCTTTATTCTGAAGCCTCGAACTAATCTTGAACGGGTCAACCACCCAATTAGCTATGAACCGCTGATAATACCGACTGTGTTGATACAGTACTTAGATTTACGCTGTAAGGATGATCTGTACTGGTCCATAATAATAAAACCCTCGAGGTAGGCTACGCCATACTCTGATAATGTCCCATACTCAACGACTGCGCGCGCGGGACCTCCTGCTGAATCGTTCCGGGATGCCAATACGCCCAGATAACCATCGTGCCAACCATCGGCACAGCGTCAAACACGAAAAGCGGCCACTCGTGCGCTAAAAGGTACCCCTTCTGCCCCAACGCATACTCGATAACCCGGAAGATTGAGCGCATCATGATGAGCCAACTGACCGCATACAGTGGGTACAGGTGATGTATGTAAGGCACGTCACTCGTTGGCATGCGCTTCATCCTCTTCTCAAAGACCATGGCCGTGATGATGAAGAACCCGAACACGAAGATCTGAATCATTAAACCGGTGATCACGATCCCCTTTGCTATGTTCTCCAGCCCGTCTGTAGCCATCAGCCCTGACCCTTGGCCCTGGACCAGAAAGGAAAGGATATCGCCCGCGACGAAAGTCTTCGTTACCCAGGTGATGCGGATTAAGGAGTACTTTTCTGCGCTAACGCTGCGGATGAGGCGCGCGAGTACCATGTAGACACTTGCAGCGAAGAGCACGGGACCCAATAGGATAAAGGTTGTTTGAAGTATGTAGACAATAAGGTCGCCGGTTGCATTTGTGCAGGCGGCGCGAACTGCAAACCCGATCACTTCAACTGTGCGAATTGGAAATGGTTCAGCCATGATGAACAGAACGAATAGGGGAAAGGGAGAGACGTACAGACACCACCAATGATGAAGGGGATACAGAATCGCGCGCGCGTTTTCCAGGCTTTCCAGGCGTGAAAGAGGGTTGAAGCGAGGAAGAGGAGGAAGAAGATGATGGAGAGCGCCATGGATGGGACATATTCCCATAAATAGTAGTCGTCCGAAAAGGGTTCGAGTTTCGCCATGATGGTAGCGTGGTTGGCGTTTTCTCTTTCTTTTTCTCTGGGTGTATGCTTGGGGAGTCTATTCATCTATATATCATTCAGTTCTTCTCCATACATGAAATGAGGGCTCGGGTGGGTCGTCCGAAAGGGGAAATGGTCAAGAATGGTCCGTGCACCCGCGGACTTTTCGCACTCCCATTTGTCTCTCCCCCATCACGATAAGTAGGGTAAGGTTATTTTTATACCTAACCCGCGGCTAATCTTGCCAATTGCACACTTAGCCAGTGGGATGGAAAACAAAGGAATGCTTGATCGGATCCTTTGTTTCATAAAATAGGCACCAGAATATTGATCGCCTAATATTCACCTACTGTCAGCAAGACGCGTGTTCGAAATGCCACAACGAGTCCATAAGAAGTCTCGAAACGGGTGTCTCGAGTGTAAGCGGCGTCATGTCAAGGTATGCGTTTGATTTTAGGCTCTCACTATCGTGCAGACTGATTAACCCTTCCAGTGTGACGAGATGCAGCCTATCTGCTCGAATTGCGCCACCGCCGAGCGAGTATGTGGATACGGGAGCCGCTCCATGAGAGTAGCCCCGCGGTCTGTCTTACCAGGAGCCAGAGCTCATTCGGCATTGACGACACCTGTTGTCGGCAGTGCCACCCCAAAGAGCCCTGGTGGTGATCCCTCGCTGCCGCCTTTATCCAATCAGCCCGTGAACATGCTCCATATCGAACTGTTCCATAACCTGTACACGCGGATAAGCACCACCTTCGACCCACATGGATCTATACCGTGGCTAGCGGATGATATGGACTACTCGATCATGACCCCATATCTTGTTAACGAGCTGCTTGCGTTTAGTGCACTGCACCTAAGCACGACACGACCGAATCAACGAGAATACTACCGCTACCACGCTGCCCAGCTGCAAACTAACGCATTATCTATCTTCAAAGAGTCACCCCCTCAAGTAACGCGAGAAAACTGCGTGTCTCTCTTCGTCTTTGCCGTCAGCATGGGCATCCACATGCTCTGTGACTCACTCATCTACCGCGAAGGCGACCTCGCTAACTTCCTCGACCGCTTCGTCCACTTCTTCCGCGTTTATCATGGTGTCCGCACCATAGTCAACAAAGCCTGGGACATGATCCAGGACACGCCCCTCGGTCCATACTTTAAATTGGGGCGAGACCTATACAAATTCAACGGCTGCCTCGGGCACGGCTGCCAGCCCCTGCTTGACATGATTTACCGCGCAAACCTCGGCGACGAAGTCACAGAGATCTATAGGGAGGCAATTGAGTCGCTACAGTCGTGCTGGAATGTTATAGAGAAATGGAACGAGCGGCATGGGGGTATTAATGCGGTGACTACGTGGCCGATCCTGATGAAGATAGAGTTTGGGGAGTTCCTTGAGCAGAGACGGCCCGAGGCGTTGGTTATTCTTGCCCATTATGCGTGCCTGTTGCATCAATTTAGGGATTTCTGGCTTTTTGGAGACTCAGGAGCATTTGTTATACAAGAGGTTACAAGGTATTTGGGGCCGGAGTGGGAGGAGTGGATGGCGTGGCCGAATCAGGTTTTAAGATCTTGATCAAGTGGTTATAATTACTAAAGAAACCAGATGATGGTTAGGAAGAGCCCATGTTTACCGAGACGCAGCTTTGTCACCAAATATCATGACACAGGACCAACATATTGCATGCCCACATTCTAAGCTGAAATCAGGCGGTTTAACGAGGCAGCAAAATTATATTATGTTTGAGAATGTTTGCTTCTAGGACCTCCGCTCTTTTTTAAGTATATTAAGGTGGTGTTCGATAATAAATTTGTGTTTTTCCGAGCTCGGGTTTTTGAGTAATGATATTAGTTGCTTGGAGACTTGTATGATATTATTTATAAAGTTAATAGACTGCTACTTTTTATAGTCGATTTTATACTACCTAGAGGCTATTGAATCTTTATAACAGTTTAGATAATCTTTAGTGTGATCTTTTCTGATATTCCGGTACCGTCGTCGATTTCTTGTGAACTAATAGCGGGAAAAGGTCTGGAAGTCTCTATGTGCGGATTGGAAGTGTCCAGAAACCGCCCTCCCTCCTAGTACACCAGCCGTCGAGGACCCTGTATGTAATGTGGGTTACTTACATGTCCTCATAGGATGGTAGGTAAGTATTATACAGGCCAGAGCTAAATAACCCATATAGACGGAAAGGATAATTCAATGGCCGGTCGTACCGTTGCTCAGATGCCGAGGGAGGCTAGTGGTCCAGCAGCTTCACGCAGGACTCATGTCCTCCAGCTTTCGCGAGCTCCAACGACGATCTGCCTTTTGTGTCTTTGATACTAGGATCCGCCCCTTTTTCCAGCAGGAATCCCACCACCGCAGCCTGTCCCCGCCAGGCTGCCTCGCACAGCGCATTCTTCTCATCTCGTTCCCACGGCTCCTCCACAATATACGGGTTGACGGGGATCTCATCAATCGCCGCGCCCCGTTCCAGCAGGAACGCTACCATCGCAACATGTCCCCAGCCCGCCGCCTTCGTCAGTGCGGAACGCCCCTTCAACACCGCCCCAGCATTCAAGAGCGCATCAGCCACCGAGATCGAACCAGAAATAGCCGCCGTTTCAATCGCGTTATTGAATGGATTTGCGAAGTTCGGCGAGTTAGGATCGGCACCACGAGACAGCAGGAATTGGACTAGCTCGACATCGCCCTCCCGTGCCGCCACACTGGTAAATAAAGCCCGTTAGAGGAACATTACTATAAAGTAAAGAAAAAACGAGAGATTAACCCCAGCCAGGCTTACATCAAAGCGTCGCCACTGTGCCCGAGACCCCAGTTAATATTCCAGTTATGAGCAAGGAGGCAATCTATGATAGCTGTGTGTTTTCGGTATAGAGCTTCTAGGATTGTATCTATATTGGAGTTTAGAGAAGCTAAGTACGCTTTTTTTTTATCAAGGTGTGCAGGTGCCGAGAATGCACTCACCTGGCATCACTGAAAAGCCGCTATCCAGGAGGATATCTAGCGCTGCAGGGTTATTACTGCGCGCCGCTGCGCAGCACGCGGCATCTATGGCCGGAGTGGAGGGATGGGTAAGGCTAGTTAGGAACTGGGGGTTCTGCGCTATCTCGACGTTCGAGAGATGACGAAGCTTATCTAGCTGGTCGGTTTGGGCAACGCTAACAAGATCCTCTTTCATCGTGATAGATTGGTCTGACTTTATGCCAGGTTAGGATATAGAAAGAGTGGAGGAGGGGAAGGTGAAAGAGAGTTAACGTTCTCAAGAGTATTTATACCTTGGGGTTGTCCCGGGCGGGGGCTGTTTATTAGTATTACTATATGTTACAAGCTCCGTATAAGTTTACTAGGCAGTACAAACATCTCAGAAACCAATCAGTTCCCTGCCTAGATGCTAGGAACTAGTACTAAATTATATAATACATTTCCAGGCTGTTCCAGAAATACTGTATGCCGCAGCCATCAGCTCTAGCCGTTCACCTCAGACCCCGATCCAAGATAGGAAGAACCCATCCCTTTAGGCGCACGCCTGTTCTATAGGGCCGGCGGAAAGGATGTAACCGCAATGAATCCGTCGGATATGGGTCGAGACTTTAGAATAGATACTAAATAGGTTATTGTTGAAGTGCGGCTAAGACGTTTCATTCTCAACTGCATGACTCTTCCCCCTTCCGCTAGATGTTTTACTTTTTGTTATCCAAGATTATTACTACTCTATCGATCACCACCGCTATCTTCTACACCAACCTTTCCGGCTGGCTCAGCATTAGCGAGGCGTCCCGCACCGCAGTAATCAACATGCGCCTTGGTGGCTCTTTCAAACATTTCCTGGTATTGAGCCGCAGCCGCCTGGTCGTTATCGAAAAAGAGAACGATCGACGGGGCATACTCGTAGCCGTGCGAGTGATCAAGGTGGACCATATGTGGACTACGGGATTAACCGGGATTCCTTAAATTGGCCTCCTCGTCGGGGAGGTCGTTGTATAGGATGTTCGCCCTATTTTTGATCGTGAAGCGGCCGTCGAGCAGGAATGGCCTGAGGCCTGGGGAAGGAGGGGAATACTATGATATTATTACTAGGCGATTCGCTGAAGATACTGAGAACAGACTCCTTAATACACAGGATAAAAACAGCAAAGTAGGAGAGGTAGAGCACGCCGTCCTTTCGACCTTAAGCTTTCTTGACTGCGAAGCTGAGGCTCTGGGGCATGGCCTCGCTACCGACAAGGCCTCCATACGAATTCATAGTGACCACCACGGGCTTTCCTTGCTCTACCAGTCGCTCAGTGACCCAGGTTACGGCCATTTCATCATCAGTCAAGGTGATATTGAAGAAATCCTTGTCGCCCACGTTAGAGCAGCTGGGTAAGCGGTGGTGGACGATGGTGTATCCTGCGGCACGGAGTCCCGTCAGGAGGGAGTAATAGACTAACAACTTGTAGAAAGAGCCTTAAATAATAACGGTGGTAATTGTTTCAACTGCCATAGATTCTGGGTCGCAATTCTGATAGAGCGTAGTAACTGGCGACTCTATAAAAAAGTAGAAAGCAAGTGGCGCAACAACAGTAGAAAGTCCGCTAACTCATTTTGTGTCTCATCCTAAGCCATAGGCGTGATAGCTCTAGTGTTTAATTTCTTTTCTAATTTTTTTTGGACGGTATTCTATTAAGCGCCAGACAAGAGAACAACTTTCAATCTTAGAACGAGCTAGTGTTAGGAAATGATTTCTAGAAAGATAAAAGGATTGCTGAATTGGCAGCACATCTCATGGACCGTATCTTACCATTCACATCACAATCGAAATCTATATAATAACGAAGGGGCATTTTCCGGGTAATGCTTCAAAGCATATGCTTTCTTGTCCTCCGGGCCAATAAGCTTGGATGGCCATTTGGTGGCAAGACCAGTAATCGTCAAGCTATTTTCATCCTCCTGAACCGGAGGGCAAGAGTTTGATTTGTTCTTAGCTGGGTTGGAAAAGGTGGCACCCATATTGGTTGTTCGATAATCAGAATAACCCACCGGCAGTAATTTATCAAAATTCTGCCAGTTCAAGTTTCACAAACCAGCATTTAAATATCCCGACATGGCTGGCTTGAGACAACCTTCAATATTACGTATCTACCTCTACTATTCTACATGCACGTTTGAGTGGCAGTGCCCAGAATGGCACAATTGGGGGCCAGAAAAGCGGCAGCCACACAGGGTGGTCACCAACATTTCTTTAATCTCTACCCGTGTTCAGAACAAACAGAGAGGGAGCTATTCAAGGGAAACGTACTTCGTAAATATTGCTGATCAATTTCGGGTGCTTCAGTCTACAGGGTAGGTAGCGACATTATTAGTTGATACACTCCTACGTGGGTACGCCCTAATGTTGTCAGCCGCCTGGATGCTGAACCCTGCAGCTGGCCTCGGGTGAGGGCTAATTCCATTTGTTGTTATCCAGGGTATCTAGTGTAATTTAGTGTGTGTATCTCTGATTTACATAACAAAAATGCATGTATAAGGCATGCGCTACCTCGGTTCGGCGTGCACCGGTGAGAAACCCGACATCGACCACAGTTATTGACACTACACTTATAGCTTTTCTTCCCTCTCCATCCAACAGAGAAGCAGCTTTTTCCTACCCTTTCGTCACTGTCTACTTTCCAGTCTTTCCTTATTATTGAAATAGACACCTCCTAGAAATGGATGCAGCTGAAGACCAGAAAAAGGCGGTCTTGGCCTTCCGCAAAGGGTGGAAGACAGCCCCCTGGGTGCCTATCTCAAAGATGCAGGCTTATTCTGCGCGCCCAAGGCCGGTAAAGGGGCCACTCTTAGTTAGTAATACAACAATCCCCTGCCTGCCCTGTGTCCGGGGAGGGAGAAGATCTACGCTCCAAGCTCTGGCGTCTCTATCAATTGAAGAGCGAGGGGGTTGAGAAGCTTGACCCCCCCCCCGCACCCTGCTCAGACTACAAGGCAGATTGGCTCGGGGCTCGAAACGACGTGACGGACAACAGAGCCCCTCAGCAAGACGGCACCGAACAGCAAATATTCCGTACAATTGAGCAGTACACGAAAAATGACGTGACCCTTTTCTGTATCCCAGGTGGAGCTTGGTTCCGTGCGGGTTCTCCGGGGTCCCGACCTCTGATCCAGCAGCTCTGCAAGCACAGTGGCTCGCGCACCTTTACATTTCAGTATCGTCTGGCGCCGCAGTACACCTTGCCCACCCTCGTGCTCGACACTTTAGTGGCCTATTTCTACTTAATCGCACCCCCGCCGGGATCATTCCACAAGCCGATCGACCCCAAGAAACTGGTGCTGGTGGGTGAATCTGGTGGTGCGGTTCTTCATCTGCACCTACTTCAGTTCCTCCAGTCCCTTCTACAGGGGTCGGGAAAAGGAACCATCACGTTGAATGGCCGTATTATTCCAATTGAGATGCCTCGAGGCTGCGCGTTTGTCGGCCCAGCGGCAGACTTTGCCTTGGCTCTTCCCTCGGTGGGAAGATTCAGGTCTGTGGATTGGTTATCAGAAGGTGCGCCATGGGTGCAGCCAGGCTTTCCAGCTGACCACATCTGGCCGGCCAGCCCGCCCCGAGGCGACCTGCATTGTGACAATTCGGCCCTGTGCCATCCCCTGATCGACCCCTCTACCTGGACTGATTGGGAGGGAATGCCACCGATGTGGATTGCCTGTGGCGAGGAGGCGTTTAGCGACGGGGTCAAATTCCTGGTCAGGAACTTAACAACCTCGGGAGTTCCTGTCACTTTCCTGCAGTATGAGTTTATGCCCCATGCCTGGAATATCATGATGCCGGGGCTACCTCAGAGTAAGAACTGCATGAAATTATGGGGGGAGGCTTGTCGGACGATTGGGACTGAAGCCCACCAACAAACGTCCACTGCCTGCTTGGTGAAGTTGGGCCGGTTGGAAATGATTCCAACACACATGAATACTTTGCTGGATATTCCGAACGAGGAGGTCTTGAAACGGATGCGAGTGGCAAGAGATGGGCTGGCCAAGTTTGTCTGGAAAGTCCCTGGGGGTGGAGAAACCAAACTGTGATTCAGTTTCACCTGCTATACTATAGACCCATTATAAAGATACAATTGATACTGTATATACTGTACTTTACTGTCCTATCACTTCGGCTGCTTGGCCTCGAAAACTAAAATCGATCCAACCACGTCCATCTTCACATCCTTAAAAATGTCCCGAAGACCTTGAATCAAAACGTCCACGCCATTATCCATATTGCTGAGCCTTCTTTCCCAATTCAGAGCGTTCAGCAGGATGCGACTGGCCCAAGTGACAATCATGGAATTCAATATTAATCCTGCACACGGAATATATATAAAATAGTAGTCCTTTTAATGGACAGTTTTTGAAATGCTTCTCATACACCCACGAGTCGTACCCCAAACTATACTACCTGGTATAGAAGTACTCCGAGGCTATATTTTGTTCAATTCGAGAACTATGTTTATATACAATATTTTAAGCCCTCTCACTGGCTTGGCCAAGAAATAACCAATCATAATGTTTCGCACTTCGAAAATTTGCTTAAATAGGCGTCTTATACGTGTCACTCCCAGATACTGTCTAGGCCCTCTCGCGAATTAAATAGGTGAAGTATCAAGACAACTGATTGCAGAATGCAGACTAGGAAGGCACTATATCGGATAGCTATGTTTAATAGGACCTAGATACAGCAAATTATTATAGAACGGATGACCGAGTCCCGTTATATATTAAGATTCTAAGATTCATTACAGCCGGGTATCAATTACTTAAATATCAGGGCATGATTGGAAGTGAACGCAGAGCAACATCGGAGGAAGGTCGAGCGGAAGCTATCCCCAGTGTAACATTTTCATTTGCCCCTAGGACTCCCGTCTAAGAAAAAGGAGAACACAGAAAATCACCACTGCTTCAACACCACCGAGGGTAATGATCGACCGTGGAATGCAATGGGGCATTATCGCTTGATTTTCTTTTATTTTTATTTTCCTTTCTTACTTATTAACGGCCGTTGTGGGGCGTAAATCACTAGCGTCAAGGAACCTGCGTTTCACTTGAACGTGCCAATGAACAATGTTCAGCATTATATCCACAATAGACACTAGAACAGATAAAAGGATAACCTACTACCTTGTTGAACACCGCTGTTGGTCAATCGTGTGTTCGAATCCGTTAAGCGTCTTTCGATTTCGCTCAAGAAAAAAAGAAAAGAAAGGATAATAGTACGTAGGGAGTAAAGCAACGATGAACAGTCTCCTGGCTGTACGGTTTGACGTCTACCGCTTTCATTCCTCTTGGTTTCCTTTTAAATTGCTAGCTAGTTCTACGCCTGCCTGTTCAAATATCTAACCTCGTTACACACGTTTATAACTTATTAACTATACTATTTTATAAAGACCTCATCTGGTATTGCTATTTAGAAAAAGCTATTTACTGCTACTAAAGTTCCTGGTAATTATATATAATGCCTTCTATTTTGGTTAAGGCGAGTAAGCTGGGTAACTCCTATTATACGGCAATTAGGATAAAGGATTAAAAGATATCTAAAAGCGATGCAGCAACGTATAGGCGTCTAAGTGACCCGATCTGGCCTAAGGGAATACGTTAAAATAGCTAAAAAGCATATTAGTGATAGATTCTATTGTATATAAATGGTAGCCACTGAAATAGGTATCCGGGAATGCAGCATAGCATTGACACCAGGCTCGCTTAAAGTACGTGAAGGACTCCTTAGTCCTACTATACGTCGAGTTTGAGAAAAATAGCGCCGGGTGTTCAAGCTGCGGGGGTCGACAATACTTCTATGTGAACACACTTGCCCACACTGTTGAACCTTGTTGAACACACTTGAACACCCTGTTAAATACGGTTGCTCCTAGAAACACGGGTTTATCAGCATTCACATGCTACTGTTTCCCTTGTGTAGTCAACTTACCTTTGAAATAATTAAGCGAAAGCGAGGTTATATACCCCCCCGCCCCCCGGGGCATTCATCTTCTAATTCCTCCTCACTTCCCGAGAACATCACGCTTTGCAATATTCCCGTTACTCTCGTGTACCACCACCTTCACAGCAAAAGAAGCAACTATTTTCCGTCTTCCTCTTACTTTTCAATATTTGAGCGCACTGTTCTCTTTCTTTATCTAGCCCCAATTTCCTTTCAATATGAATATGAACTACAATCAAAGCCGGGTCAATGCGCAGATCCCGCCTCCAGGAACCGCTCCAGTGATACACCCTAGATCTACTCTGTTGTACCAGCAGCCACCCTTTTCAAACAATGTTTCGAGTCCCTGGCAGCAGCAGCCGCAATTTGCGATTCGAGCGCAGCATCAGACCCAGCAACCTTCCCCACAGCATCAAGTTCCTGTGGCAGAACTCGAGAAGATGCTGGTACCGATCCGCCAATCTCAGGAAGAGCTGAAGAAAGCCCAGCAGGAGCAACAGGAGCAGCTCTCAAAGAGTGCATCAAAGGGGGAAATTCTGGACGAGGTCCAGCAACTGTTGCAGCAAACCGAACAGAAGGTCCTCTATCAAGTTCAGCAGCAGGCCAATTTATGGGCCCAGATCGCCCAGATGACTCAGATAAAGTCACAGCAAACTACAATTGAATCGTTAAGAGAATCACTGGACTCGGCGCAGCGTGAGATCAGAAAGCTGAAAGGGTCGGAAATGGATCGTCATTACTGACGTCTATTTTGACTTTGAGCCCACGAAAAATGTGTTAGTGATTTTTTTCAAAGCATGTGTTACGTCACTGGAATCTTCCTTTTGGGGCCATAGTGGTTCAGCAAAGCGAAAACCCCTCTGCGGTAGATGTTGTGATATGTCTCTGTGTCTGTGAAGGAAATTGTAGTGCTTATCAACAAAAGGGTTTAGAGCAAGAGGATTGTTGGATCCATTTGATAAATCTGTGTTAGAGTTTTAGTATCAGCTATTATAGGTATATATAATGTGAATAAGAATTTCCCAGAACCTTTGGGCTGCTACTCTAGGTTCTTTAACGATCAGTGGTAACGTTGGCGACTACTAGCGACTACATATAAACAGAGCATCCTAATTGTTAGCGCCCGATTTAAATACCGTTTTAGAAAGACCTTCGAGTTGAGGGCTTTTCGACAATTAACTATGCTGACTTTGGGGCGCTGTTATATAAAATTATATATTACGATGCCTATTATTCTAATATGGATCGCATGACATGTGCTGAGCTCACACCAGATGGAAAGCTGTTATTGTCATTGCCATAGCAAACTTAGGTTATTACTTTAAAAGCTAAATACATAGTCTGGCTAGTTGAACCACAGTTTCTACCACGGGGGCACATGCTTGGTCAGATCATTGACATTCTCCCCGGATTGCAAGATCGTGGCGTTTACAAGTTCCGATAGCGTACAGCAATGGAAGACGGATGAAAAACAAATGTCCAAGGACACAGAACACTTTCAACTTTTTTGGGGCGAAAGAGTGGACATCTCGTGCGATGCTCAAATGATTGCTTCTTGCAATGGAGTCGGTCAGATCCGGTTATGGAAGATCCAGATTACCCAACCCTCCTGCCTTCTATGCCACCGTGGTAAGAGGATGATACAATTCACAGGACAGGATCTACAAGAGCGACACCTCGAGCAGGTTCATTTAGCAAGTCAGCGTGAAGACGATGTTCCGAGGGCATGGAAACGCTCCAGGCAGGACCGTAAGAAGGACCGTAAGGCCGCGGCTACCATCTCATAAAGAATGTCTCACGATCCCTTCGATATGAAGAGTATACTAGAAAGACTACCATTGGAGCTGCTAGAGCTCATTTGACGAGCTTGAAAGCCTTACTCGTACGTCATTACTTCTAGTGCCATCCCGCCCTGAATGCTAGGCTGCGAATGTTCATGAGAATAGATGTCATGTCATGGATGAATATCATTTCCTTCAACGCAGACCTGAAATGTTAAACTAGAAAGGGAAAGTCTTAATAATAACAACCTCCTTTGACCAAACACATCTTAACTCAAAAGTCAGACCCCATTCGACACATTTCAACCTACCCCAACAGCAGGTATCCCGAAGTCATCAAGCCTGAAAAGAGCACCAACGCCGTACGACCTACTGAGTACCGACCTATAGAACGCCGAACTTCCTCACCACCTAAACCCTAACTTAATCCCAGCCTTCCGTAGGGCATAGACAAGGGAAGGTAAACCATCCCCCGGGTCAGGGACAGCTCGTCAACCGCCCATCCACCCTATGACAGTATGACCTCACACTGGCCTTCTAGGCTCCCTTCCATCCCCGGGAAAAAGTGGGTAAAAACGATATCACAATTCACACCCGCACGTCTACTCGACCCACCTTACGGAGCAAGTAGACTAAAGGTCCCCGACTCCCCGGGGAGGAAGAAGGTCGAAACCCCAAAAATTAAAAATTAAAAAAATCCAAAACGAAGATCGTGAGGAATCGGTGAAGATCGACACACGCGCCGGATGGAAAAGTTCGCTTTAGTTCGAGGATTGGACTGGACTGGATGGACTGGCTTGAGGGGTTCCAACCAACCTTGATTTGTGAATTGTGAGTTGTGCCGATTTCTTCCCTTCTCCATTTTTTCTCCATTATTATACTTTATTCTCCATAATCTACTCCATACAACGAAGAAGTTCCTCCATCAGTCAAGGAGGGGGAAAACCCCGTCCTGCACGCTCGCTTCTTTCCACAATAACCGATCATACAGCTGCCGGGTGTGTTGGCCTGGGAGTGCTGTATCCACTCGTTTCGCGTGTCTCCCTACGTTCTCTGGCAGGCCATTGCTGGGGACTGCTTGGGAACGTGCGATATTCAGTGTTGTCGACTTCATCCTGGGGGCCCGTGGTTTTACCCATGTAATCATGTGAATGCAGGAGTCGGTGACTTTGACTTTTTTTGTTTTTAGATAAAGTATTTGACCTAATGCTCTTGATCTCTTAATTTTACCCAGTGAGGTAGAGGTTGCTCGCGAAAATTTTCTGATTCCTTTTTGGGATAGAACTATATTGCGAACTTTTTGGGCCACTTGTACTATAAAGAATCAATCCTTGTTGAGTACGGAGTAAGGGGGTTTTCTTCGTACATGTAGCTTTCTGGCCGGCGACATACCACCTGCTGTGGGAAATCCGCGGTTTATTTGAGGTTGTCTTTGGGTCGGGTTGCTCCACTGCCGCATTCTTTCTCCCAGCCACCAGCAAGTATGCTGTCATAACAAATACCTTTATTTTACCTAGTTGACACTGAACATGACGAGAGTTGGAATGTATTATAGCTGTGTCTCGTTTTGACCCGCCTACGCGGAGTTGGTGTTTGTCAGCTCAAGAGTATGCATGAGAGATAAAGATTTGTGCATCGTCAGATTGAACCAATTCTGAGGTATAAAGATTAGGACCACTATCGCAATGTGCTGACCAAATACTTCTTTCCACAGGTTTCAGGTGGCCGACGTCGTGCGAGAGGACCACTCAGCTAGAACCGCTTTCATACATGATGCTGCGATTGCCGCACTATAGCCTTGCCATAGTTTATTCTTATGACTGTCCGCGTAGTCGCATACCCCTTTAATGACGATGGTAGGAAATATGTCCCAAGCCCCGGCTGCCTCCATCTCAAACCCTATCACATTATATTTCTGCGCAAAGCGGTCACGGTCCTGAGCCGATTTCATTACCCAGTCACTACACGCCACTCGGCCGAAATGTACCGCTGGTTTTGCTGGATGAGGCTCACTCAGGCGGGCTCTGGTCATTATGCGTGCAGATTCACATCCGAGCTCTCGACACGAAGCCTCGAGGGCATATTGGCATATGCTGCCGTTGGTTGGGTCGCACGTCCCGCAATTCAGGTCCGCACGATGACACTGATGTTGGTATGTGGGCTCGTATAGATGATCCCGATTGGCACCGGGGTAGACAAGGCCCCGTGTTTTCAGTGCAATGCTCGTGGCATCAGCCACTCGGCGATGGTAGTGGTCAATTTCACTCAGCATACGTAAGAAGGAGCGCAGGCGTTCATCCGGTCGTCCAAAGTTGTCTTCCGGGTCGTCCTTCGGAACGATCCCGTTGGCATAGAAGCGGCCGAAGTCAATCTGCTTCAGTCCGGTACTGATTATAATGTCGCCAAGGAAGATGTCCTTCTTCGTTCGAGCATTGTAGGGCACACCACCGCACACTCCTACCACGATACATAGATGCACGTTCGGGAAGGTCGATTTTAGACGCACTGCGCTATTGGCAGCGTTGAGCTTTCCCATTCCAGGAAGATGGACGACAACGATGGGCGTCGTTCCAATGCGGCCAGTTGTATAAGCATTGGAATCTTTACGAGCGGCGTCGGGCAAGGTCTCGTAGATCTCATCCATGACGCTGATGACAGCATTTGATTCCCCTCCCAACGCGCAAACAACGGCCACTGTAAAGGTCTTTGGGTCTAAATGAGTCGCTAAGTCATCAGATGACTCGGAAAGGGGGCTCCAACGTTGCGCAGATTTGCAATTGGCTGTTGTTTGTCGTCGTTTGACGGGGATGTTGTGGTTCGAGACATCCGCATGTAGTCGCTTGCCACGGCTCGAAAGCCCCTGTTGATGGGTCAGGACCATGCCCCGTCGATCCTTGTTTCTGCTCAAAGCTAACAGAAGATTGTCGACTTCCTCTATATTGGCATTGAACTCCTCCGCCAACTGATCCTCGATAGGTGATACGACTTTCTCGTACAACATTCGACAGAGTCGTTCTGGGCTGGCCTTGTCCAATTCCCACATGTCCCAATTCAAGCAAGCCCCAACTGCGCTGCGGTATCGAGTATTCATATCCCATTCAGACTGCTCCCACAAGCGCTGGGCAGTGAAGAGATCGGTATTTGGGTCCTCTACCCCGTCAGGAGGTATGTCAGCTGGGTCCCGCAACTCGCTTATATGCTTGCCAGACCACAGTTCGAGCAAAATGATGCCGAGTGAAAGCACGAAAGGATTGCTATGAGCCAAATCCTGCTCAACAGACTCTTCTTCTCCATTCTCTGGCCCAGTGCCACGCGCTGCAATCAAAGGCCGAGGAACAACGTGACCTTGATCTGTTTGCATGAAGATGACACGCTTCGAGGTCAACGCGCCCGGCAGCCAACGGGTCGCATAAAGCTGTAGCGCTGAATGAGCGAGAACCACGGCGAGAACCCGGCGTAGTTTCAGAGGTAACGGCGGCGTCATTAGTAGGATCTCCTCCAGTGTCAAGGCCTCCCGATAGGTGGAGGCCGAGGCTCGCTCACGAGGGGGCGGCCTTTTTGAAATCTTCCCGTCTTCTTGAATGCCTATGTTCAGAATCGACATATTGCTTGGCGGCAAAGCAAGGCAAATGGAGCTGATGAATGCACTTCCCACATGAGAGCCATTCTGGGGTCTAGTGGTGAGCGTGTAGCTGATAGTCAATGTGTCACAAGCTTTCGGAAGAGCGACATTTACTACTCCCTCGAACCATTTGTAGGATGCAGCCGAATACTTTGTGAAAAGCAGTTTGAAGTCAAGATGGGGTCGAGAGGGCTCTGGACGACAGTGGGTCTGGAGATAAAGCATCGAGCCCTGGCAGGAGTTGCACTGGCACTGCAACTGGGCGGAAACACATTCATGCAACAGTCTCGCCAGCGCTCGAGTCCGCTCAAACGAAAGTTGCTTCTTGCGACGTCTTGGAGGTAATAGCTGTGTCTGGTCGCTACAGAGCCGATCGACTTCTCGAGCACATTGACTAAATCTGCTCACGGTGGTGTACTGATCCCCCTCGTGGCAATAAAGCTCGAAGGTGCTGCAAGAGACGGTGCCGGATCTTACGCCTTCAAGTAGAGGATATGCTTTATGGCTCTAGTCCCACCTGCTCAGTAAATATTTTCATGGTCTTCGGGCTATAGGATCACTACCTCAGTTGAAGTTTGTTTTCGCCACAACATGATCTCGAGCATTTCCAGCATTTGTGTTACCTGGTCCATGCACGCATTTCTCGTCTCTGCCATCGAATCGGTAGAAGCCCGCCCAGCGATAGTAGTCCCTCGCAGACTCAGGAGAATGAGATCGGCTTCGAACAAGACGTAGGGGATGCGCAGCTCGGCATTGTCGCGGTATTTCGTGACTCGTTGGCCAGCGACGGAGGCGAATTGCGGTATTACCGAGCGAAATAATTGGAAAGCCTCCTCTGTAGCATCGATGCTATTCGATGCGCAAGCCATCGGGAAGTCCCGACCTAGCTTGCCATGAGCGCAGGATGCAAAGATTGGAGAGTTGTCAGGGACTCCATGGAGGTGGCAAGCCTCCCCGCTGACACCACGTGACCAGTCGTTTGTTTCCCCTCCTCAGTCCGTCGACTCTCCTGCTTCAGACTTGAATCTGCATGCTTGCGCTCGGCGATGGAAGCCCCTGAAGGCCAAACAGAGCATCAGATTACAACCCATGCTCATAAAGCACTCATCGCCCTCCAGAAGTGCCTTCAGGTTGCGGGGCGACATGCCCAGCTGGTCGAAGCTCAAGTCGCACGCTTCAATCTATGGGCCACCAATATAGGTGTTTTTGCCAAATATAAGGCCTCTCTAGACTTTCGGTTGCGGGACAGTCCAGACGTTCAAAGAATCATCATCAATTTACTTGATATTCTAGGTATTTACGCCGGACAGGGTGAGTGATCCTAATATTCTTTTCTCTTTCCATTGCGGTTCCTGTTGATGCTGGCTAAAGGCCGCAAGCTAATAGCCATATATATTAGCTATTCGCATCGAATCAGTAAGCTTCGAACAAGATGGAGTCACGATTCCTAGTTCTTTATCGGCTGCTGGGCGTCAGACCGAGGTTTTCGGCGGCGATGCCCAACAAGCATTTCAAGTTCGACCTTTGAAAGACCTATCAATTATCCCCGCATATCAGGCCGTGGATGATACCATCAGTCGACTCCATAGACTTTCAACTGCGATACGAATGCCGGAATGAGAAACCCTTACTCGCGTATTGCCAGGCTCACCATTGTTGACGAGGATGGGAATGATATCAATTATCTCTTTGAGAGCTTCATTGCACGCGTGCTGGAGGTCAGGTTCTCATGTCTATCAGCCAGGTTAAGACGTCGGATTGGGGATGCCATATGTTTTCGACGTCGTCGTTTTATTTACAATAGGCCGTCGGGGCAACGCAATGGACATCAGTTCGTGCCCTTGGCGTTTCCTGATGAGCCCAAGGCTAGCCATTTACTTGCTCCTCTAGCAAGTCAAAAACGGATGACAGGTGCACTGGGCCCGGTCATACCACAAGCCTTCACCAGCCGAACAGCGTCTACATTTCACCCTCATCGGTTTCAAAATCCGCGTCCATCCGAGCCGTCCGTGGCGTCCACAGCGACGGCTTCATCCTACGTTCCACGAATGGATGAGAGCATTCCCAAGGCACCATCCGTGGAATCCGGGCAGAAAGAAGCCCAATGCTCATTCTGCCCTTTTGTTGTCAGTATCAAGGATCTAAATGGTATACGCTGGATGTATGTAATTCAATGCAATCGTTTTTCACGGCTGACATTTGGCAGAAAGCATTTCCTAAATGACCTCGAACCGTATGTTTGTCTTTTTGAAGATTGCATGAGCCCTCATCAACTGTTCTCCTCTGTCGAGCAATGGCTGGATCACATGAAAAGCCACCCAGCACCGTCAACGGAATGGATCTGCAACATGCGCCATTCAGCACCAACTGAGACGGTAATGAAGAGTGCCGAAGATTTTACTGCTCATATGAAGGACGCGCATCCCGACCGCTTCACCGATATACAAATAAAAAGTCTTGAGGTCCGAGCTGCACGGCCTAGTCCCATGTTTCCTAATTGCCTATTGTGTGGCTGGTCAGTGCCTCCAGACGCCAAATCCGAGGGTAGGGTTTCAGGTAGCCTAACAAGCATGGAAGAACACATTGCCGACCACTTAGTTGACCTTGCGCTCTTGTCACTTCCACCGAGGCAGGGGACTGAGCGCGATGATGAAGTTTCAATGAAAACTTCAGGGAATGCGTCCCTTAACAGTGGCAAGCGACTCAGTCACAGTGCATTGTCGCACGATTTATCAGGGTTTGATCTCCAAAATGATCAGGAGTTATTACCAGATGAAGAACGCACTAGTGGAATGAATCAGGAAAGGGATGGCCCTGTACCATCCTTCCCGTCTGCCGGCCCTGAGTTCCGTTCACCTCATCATCCAGATGAAGAGGGACAGGCTTCTGCCAACTTGCCTCTGCAGGAACAAGGCAGAGACCGACGCAGTCTCCCTTCACAGATCACCGTGCCAGAGTTGTCTATCGTGCCAGAACTGGTCCCTACCCAGTCACCCAATTCCAGCATCCCTCCCCCTCCCCCACATGATGCTTTAACGCAAATGGGCGACCAATTACCCCCACAGCGGAGTACCTTCACATGCAGTTGGGAGAATTGTTCTTATTCTTCCGAAACAGGAACATTAGAAGACTTTCTGAGACACGTTGAAAGAGTTCATACTTCATCGAAGGGATATGTCTGTCCTGTAGCGGCGGGCTGCGGTCTTTCATACAGCCGAACATCAGCACTCAGCGAGCATAAGATCGGTCACTACGACAGCGTGCCTAGCCTGGAGACATCATCAGTTGCGAGGCAAAACGAGCGTAGCACAACAGATTCCCCAATCCTTTGCAAGTGGCATGGCTGTCTTAGAACCGAACACTTCTTGTCGTCAGTTGACCTTCTCGAACATATCACCGCCGTCCATATCGGGTCTCGAGATCTCATCGGCACCCGTAATGATCTCGACGAAACTACAAATTCCCAAGACACCCCTCGAGTTCCGCAGTCATCATTGATTTCCCACGCCCCGGGCACAACATCACCCTCCACCCCCACGCCAGCCGGCCCTCCGCCTCCCTCCCATACCCCTACGTATTCGTCACATCTTGCGTTTGGTGCGACGCAGACACAATATCCAGCTCCTCATCTACCTCGAACGCAACCCGACACGACCCCTACGAATGTGTATTCCCCTCGTCCATCGATTTCGCATGCAAGAAACCCCTCCGTTGGTACGGAATACGACGGTGCATCCAATGGGAATTCGTATTTCCAGCCGCGAGTGCAAAACGAGCGCTCCGCGTATCCCAAGACTGCTCTCCCTCCTCTTCGCCTAGAACTGCCTCCTCGCCTGGAACCTCCCAAGCCTTCCGAGACCCTCCCGTCTGATCCCATCGCATACCAAATCATGATCCAGCCTCCAGCTCCTCGATCCCAGACCCCTCTCGCTCCGTCGCTGCCGCCGCTTCGATCCCTTTCTGGAGATATCTCGAACAACCCGCCCCAGCCCCAAAACGGTATGGTTCAGAGCCCTGGTCTTGATCTAACTGGCGGGAAGAAGCTTCTGTGGGAAACCAACCATAGCGTATCCAAGCGGAGCTATGGTGACACGTTTGGACACGACGAGCGGCCACTCTTCAATGGAATGCGACCGGACCCGGAGAATTACGCGGCATTCAAGCCCCCCTCGGATAAAAATAGGTTTGTAATACCTGCGTCGGAGGCCCCGGCACAGGATCTTCTGCCGGCTCTTCATTCACCGGATAACAACCATACCCTGCCGTCCCTCCAGACAGCTCTGGGCCTGTCTAGTGTGCCAAAGAAACCTGGACGTCCCAAAGGGTTCTCTCCGCTGTCGCTTCCTCCGGTTACAGCTGCGTCACCGCCTAGTCTTAGAAGTGAGTCGGTTTGGGAGCAGCCGCGCACGGCACCTTTCTGTGCCCAAGTCCCTCCTCCTAGTCCGTATTCGCATTGGTCACCTGCGAGTACTACTGTCGGCAATGTATCGGCCGTGTCTTCGCCTGAATCTCAAAATTCCCATTGGCGGTCTCTCAAATCAGAAATCAGTAATGGGATCCAGTGCTTCGCGTTTGAATCTGTTCAAGACCGAGTGAGGATGGAATATACTATCCGCTGCGACATTAAATCTGTTAATGTGGATAGCCTTAGCCAGGAGTTCAAGACCGAAAACTGTGTATACCCTCGAGCATATTGCAGCAAGAATCAGTATCGAGGCAACCGATGGGAATACGAGACAGAATCTAATGCCGTCGGTTGGGCTTTAGCCGAGCTCAACCCTACATTAAGGGGCAAGCGTGGTCTGATCCAACGGGCAGTGGACAGCTGGAGAAATAGCATCCAAAATCCACTTCTTCGCAGTCGCCGTGTGCAGAGAATATCTAAGACAAATAGAGCACGCGATCCTTTCTCTCCAGGCTGAGTATAATAAGCGAGAAGGCCCTATGGTGTACTTAGGACCGAGCCGTTCCGCTCTTGTTATAATAAGTGAGGCTTAAGTCAATAGCATAATGCAGGTCTTAAAGGGTTTATTGACTAGATACGAAATGGACGAGTTTACATATAATTACCTACTGTATGGGATGTAACCCGGTTGGAGATCCGATTGAGACAATAGCTATTGGAATGCCTTTGGATGCCATTGCGAAGGGCATGACCCGCTCTATATTGGATTCACCAAGCCACAAGTTGATCATGGTGAGGGGGGCTCGGCAATCACGAGAATCATGAGTAGTCTTGTCAATAGAAAATGAGATAATTCCGGTACAATTGGAGTCAAGAAATTGAATTCAGCGTGTGGGCCTTTCTTGGTTCAACTCGATTTGATGGACCTAAAAAGGGGAGCCCTGGCCGTCGTCACGAAGAACACACCCTGGCCTCAAGGAAAAGCGAAGTGTGCGTCGCTTAACTCGTCCGGATATGGTAGAGCCAACAGGCATGTTGTCATTGACGGTGTGGATGACTATTTTAGAAGTATCGGCGCCCCCAATCGGTACAACAAGGTCACTAATATCGACCCGTACAGCACGATTCCCCAGCAGAAGTTCCTGTTACCGGTACCCGGCCACGATAATTACTCCTTCCACAAGAGTTTTTGACAATCTTGTATCGATTACAGAGAGTCAGGCCCACGACTTCCACGAGCTCCTGTACACTATGATTGCGCGGCGGACACGGTTTCCACACCGTGCCATGATCCCGGTAGAAGTAAGTAGCGAGAGAAAGCTGTCAATCCAGGAACCAATTACTGGACGTACTAACAACAGCGTCCCGATAATGGTCTTTGTGTTCACCAGGCAAGGCGCTCAATGGGCGGAGATGGGCCGTCAGCTGTTGGACTGCTACCCATCTGTTAAACGAACATTCCAGAAGTCAAAACTGGCGCTATCGCATTTGAAACAACCACCGACATGGACCCTCGAAGGTAGGCCAAATCTTGCACATCACCCATATAAGTCCTAAACCCTATCTATCAATGCTGAATGCCTTTAGAAATCCTACTGGAGCCCTCAGACACTAGCAGAACCGGCCAGGTTCTTTCTCCCAGCTTCTGCACCGCCATCCAAATCGCAGTGGTAGACCAAATGGGCAGCCAAGCCGGAGGCGACCATTGGCCACTCATCTGGTGAACTTGCAGCAGCCCATGCAGCAAGACTGATCACTGCCGAATATGCCATCACAGCGGCCTACCTGAGAAGCGTCCATGCGACCGTCACACAAGCCCCAGGAATCATGATGACGGTGACTCTTGGCGCCAGCGAGGCTGAGACCTTCCTCGTCAAGAATGATATCTTGTCCAATAATGTTGTTGTCGCGTGTACTAATTCATCACAAAATGTCACTTTGAGTGGTAAGATCGAGCTTATAGAAGCTCTTCACAGGCTGCTAAAGCAGAAATTAATATTGTGCAAAAAGGCTATTGACTGGCAATAAAACGTATCACTATTCTAGTATAAAAGACATTGGAGAGAGCTACAGCAAGTTTAGACGCGACTCACTCCAGTTATAGTGATGTAGCCTTGTGCTGTGGCGAACACGAGCCAAAGGCTGTTACAGTCTCCTCCGTGAGTCTGAAATATCTTCAACCCGGGTTTATCAATGGACCCTGTTGGCAGAAGAACCTGCAGATTGCTGTTCTTTTCGATCTTGCTTTGAAACACCTGCTGGGTCTTAAGTTCGGCCCGGAGCAACGACAGGTCGACTGCTTGATTGGGCTTGGGGTATGGCATCTAACTTCACCTTTCAACTAGTATCTGACTTTTGCTAAATATCTAATCGTCTATAACCCCACAGTGCTATTAAGGGCCCTATTAAACAGATAGTCGCATCTTTTTAGGTTGAAAAGATGCGGAATACAAGTCTAGGAACTGCCCCGAAAGTAATATACGAGCAGACGCTCGAGCGTGGGCACGACGCAGAAGCCGACATGATACAACTTGCAACGAGCCTGTTTCTCAAGGGCTATTCACTGGACCTGCTTACAGCCTCCTTTGGCTTGGGCTTGCCGAAGGGCTGGGACGTGCCGCTCAGCTTCAAGCTGCGAACGCTCTCCTTAGGAGAAAGCGAACACACTGCAGGCTTGACTGGGTAAAAGTACGTAACTGGCCTGGAAACAGGATTTGATATCTAACATTTATGATTTGCTCTTAAAATTTCCGCCCCTGTTTCTTTCTTGATGGTTCCGTAAGAAAATTGGCGGTAAGTGTATGTCAGCCATTTTTTGGAATGCGGGTGCAATCCACTTTTTTCTGTATTTATTCCGATGCTATTGACTGCGGACTTTTGCTGCTATTAATTCTTGCTTGCTGAAATAAGATTATAGCACCCATGAAAGTGGGTTATGGATTCCAATCCTTTTCAGTGTGGGCTGGCAGAATTGACTTGTAGTTCATGTAGGTACTGAATGGCGAACGAGCGATTTCTATAAGATTTCGATTATATTAATATGCAAATAGCTCCCTTAGTAGACCCTTTAATCCGTAATTGTATTCTCCATGGCCCTGTTTAAATTGAACGCTCGAGCATTATTGTTATAGGTCTACTGTCCAATTAAATCTGGTCTATCAATATCCCTTCTTTTAGCTGACTGTCACTAATATCCGGAAATAAAGTCTCTAACACTCCGAAAGCTCAGGTATGGTTAAGCGGATGCTTTAGTGGCCCTTAGTGTCTATAAGAAGGGATGTATGTGGGTCTTGTCGGATCTTAAATCTGTGCACTATTACCAAGGGTAAAACTCCCGCAACATTTGACCTTAAATCTGGCAGTCATGGTCATCTTGTGCGCTGTATAGGCGGTATTGTCGTTGTAGAGCGCGGCCGGCATTCCACCATTGTAGCTGTTGGGGGCATTCTTCGCTATCTCTACTCTATCTTCAAGCCCAGGAGAGCGGTACTTCCCAGGAAAGATTGGGCCTGTCAACTTTCTATTAAGCACACAAGGCGAATGACAGAACGGATAACCTGGAACCCTCTCCTCAAGGGAGCACTTTGTTGGTACAAATGCTGATTGTTAAAAAGACAAATAAGTTATGAAGACTTAAGTGCAGTTATCCGTGCCTGTTGTAGATGTCCATGATTAGATTGCAAAAGTTTGGCTGGAATATATAGTGCTTTCCTTGTTCATGAAGTTAAAGGAAAGGCCTGAGTAACAGGTATGATGAATATGACCAACGTATCAAGGTGTAATATGATAAGCGGGTATAACAACAGTGTTACTTGTTTGATCAAATTTAAATATTATGAAGCATCATAGGACAAGCAATTCGATCCTAATCGGTTTTCCCATTAGCCCGTTGGATCCGAGTATTCAAATTGCCTGGTTGATAGTCCAAAAAAATATGGGGTGGACCGCGCCTCAACAACCAGCTACAACAAGCTATAATTTGTCAGTTGGTTTAATAAGATTGATTCATCATGAAGGATTCCCAAGAATTCGAATGTATGATCACAAAAAGTTAACATACAACAGCCGGGATTCGCTGGTGGTCACCCACCCAACTACTAACCGGCCGGCGTGTGGCTTAAGTACGGCTGAGCGGACGGGAAGCCCTGTTCTCCACACCCTGTGGTCGTATGTGCTTGTTTAGAGTTAGAGATGAAATCTGTAGGCGGTTTTGGAACGAAGTGAAAGGAAAGGCTTCAGTAGAGTAGGTGGAAATAGAACATGGATTGAAGTAATGACCCTGAATTATTGGCGGGATAGGGTTGAGGTTAGATATTATATCCGCTATTATCAAAGGAAATTACTACTTGTAAGTATAGAATCTTTATCATTTACTCTTTCCTGTACTTAGTTTAGCATCGTATGTATACAACCATGCTTAGTTACAAGTCCGAGTCATTCTTATCAGAGTCAAGGAGCCATGTTCACCGAAACGCACCTCCACCTCCACAAGTAAATATAAAATGATGTAAATGGACTATTAGATTAATGAATATTTGATCGACATAGAAGAAGTAGCAAGGTCTCTAGCCGTATAGTATTTATACTAGCATGATTCAAATATTACAAGTTAAGGGTCTTAAGAAACCAATAATTAAGATATGTATTGCTTTACTCATGTGGTTCATATATAGTAGTGAGTGGGCTCTTGTTGATTGCTTGTCCTATCGAAAGATATTATAACCACCATTTTCGCTAGTACTCATAGCTATACTATCTTACGGCCTATATCAGCGCGCTCTACTCGGTTTCCTCCTTTATTGTGACGCACTATCCCGTTCTACTAGGGCCAGAGACCTTTATCACCAGAAATGGCATTGCCAGATAGCGTCGCCAACTCCATGGAAAACACCAGACAAATACAAGAGCATAGATTAGCTAGTAGACCATAGGCACTCACATAACAACCACAGTTTCAAGCTATCAATTGGTTAGCTGATTGACCAGGGAGTTGGATGGTTGATATTAAGTGATAGGCTCATTCTCGGATCGTAGTGTTCAAGTAATCCAATCTAGCCAGCTACACACGAGAAGATCAAACACGAGAAAGAAAGGAAAGGAGAGTAGAAAGTGATCTGAAAACATCAGTCGCGGGGAACCTGTAGAATGCATGACCTTGTGCGACACGCATGTCACACACGACATGAGAAATGCTCTGTCGACTTGAAGGTAGTATCAGCGAATGAAAATCAGTTGAATTCTGGGTTATCTCGGCTTTTGGCATATAGGCAAGTATCATGCAGAGCTAAACGTGCCTAATAGCCAATACTACTTCGCGCAAATATTCGAAGTCAAAGCCGGCCCTAGATAATCAGTACATCGTCAGGGTTATTGCGGTCTTCAGTAGCTGCAGTTAACACTTGCGGCAATCTTCTACCTGAAATCTATTGGCATAAACTAGCTTAGGAGAGAAACAGCCTTGGTAACTCAGATGATACTTGAGTTTCTCTGTGCTATTGTCGGCACTTGTTCGTACTAAAAAAACTCCCCTCCCTTGCTGAGGCGTTGTTGGAATATTTGGAGCTGCCTCCGACAAACTCTACGCTTCAGTGACCAACACAGAGGCACATAGCCATGTCCTATTTGACTTGGTTCCTTGACTCATACGATGTATTGCTCTCCACCATGTGAAATACTCCACGAGATTGCCAGATTTCATCGGTAATGAATGCCAGGTATCTGCTTGTGGCAAACCAGATATCTTTCGCTACAAGATTATCTATAGAATCTCTTCCATTTCGAGCGATCTCACTCCATCCGAGCACTCCATTCAAGGAAAATAGCCATGGAAGTCATGGCCCACCAAGAAAGCACCCAAATTGCTCTGCAGATGTGTTAACAGCCTCCAACGGTCTCTGGATTGCTCTACCAGCATGACTGACTGACAATTCAGCATTCTGAGAGTACGAGCAGTCCACACCTACCATCACAAACTATCCTGGGCGAATCGAAGCTCCGAGCCTGCAGGTAAATTGCCATCTCTAACATATTCCCAAGCCCAGCGCCTCCTTCTATCGGCATACGCAAAGGGCTGATCATGGAAAACCCCCCTCAGCTTTAGGTTTATACCTTCCTCCGCCGCACGGTAATCATGACATCGCTGGGAGGGACGGGATGTTCACCAAAGAATTTATTTGCAGGCCGATATCCCAACGGTTTGATGTCGTAGTGAGTGGTGATATGCGCAAGAAGCAGCTTCAAGAGATTGGTCGCAAACTGTCGGCCACCACTAGACGTAAGAAATTCATGTGAGACTATTCACCAACGATCATGGATTCGAGAACTTACCAAGACAAGCGTCCATGCCCAAAGGAGAGAAATGTGTCACTGGTGGTAACACAGGTCTCCTTCTTCCGATTTGTTGCCTCCTGCTGCTCGTCCGACTTGGCTACGAAGCGGAAGGGCTCATACGTGTCAGGCCTCTGATAGAAGCGCTCGTCGTGATGGATAGATATGAGTGGAGCGGCAATCCAGACTCCCTGACTCAGATGTTGACCGTTAGGGAGAGTCGCACCGTCTTTGTGCATGACCTGCCTCCAAAGTCCCGTTGCAACTGGCGGGCCGCGCCGGAGGCTTTCCCGGAGGGCGCTGTCAGTGTATACCATCTTGGATAGGACGGAGATGTTGGTCCAGTCTTCCTCTGTCTTGAAGAGGAAGTCGGCCTCATCGCGAAGGGACTGGTAGTAGCCATCTTCTGGGTCACTACCTAGAAGGTCGAGGAAGGAGTGCGTGGCCGTGGTGACGGTGGTCATGAATGCTGCGCTCAGCTGGGTGAGGTTGACTCGTAAGTATGCAGATATACAGAAAAGGAAAGAGAAAATGATGTTCTCTCGAGCGAGCGCTGCTTACAAGCAAGGCAAAGGAGTCTTCAAACGTCCTCTCCACGTTCTTCGTGATGTTCTTCTTCTCCCAGATTGTGCGAATAAACCACGTTGTCATATCATTCGGAGGCGTGTAGCTGAATCCCGGATCCCTCTTACTGCGTTCCATGCTCGCCAGACGCTCTCGAAAAACAGGTCTCAGATGGCGCAGATACGACGAGCGGTAGTAGTTGATAGGAAGCTTGAGGAGGAGTCCCAGTGGCCAGCGAAATGGAACCGGGAGGTACTGTCCCAGCAGGATGGAGCCACCCCCAACCCACTTGGAATTCTCCGTCAGAGCATCGACAAAGTCGTCATTGCGGCAGAGCTCTTCGCCCGCGATTATGAGTACAAGGGACCTGAAGATCAGCTGTCTTAGGGCCTCGGAGAGGTTGATAGTAGTCCACGACTCTTCAACCCCGAACGTGGTGTCCGCAGCCCATCGGATCTCGCGGATCATATTCCCTTGAATCTTGCCTAGGTTGCGATGAAGGTGGAACCGGATCGTCTCGAAGATTATCGTTACCGAAGCCATGTCGAACTTCGGAGCCACGTATTGGAGACCAATCCGCTGCGTTGCAGGTTCTAGCTCGGAGAGAACACGCACAGGCTGTTCTACCAGCCATTGAATATGCTCTTGTGGTAGCACGACCATTGGCTCAAGGGTCACTCGTGGCATCACAAAGGCTCGTCCGGCTCTACTGAACTATGGAGCCAGGTTCAGCAGTGGAATGAAAGCAAAACACAAGAGGGTGCTGACCTTTTGGTAGCCCGAGGATAGAAGAGCCCACATGGACTTGTACTCTCGGAGGCAAGCCCGGACATAGGAGAATGGTTCCTTTCGACGCCCTATCCATTCGATGGAAGACGGATATCGCTGCGGAGGCACGCATGACCTACAAAAGACCGCCAAGAGACTGGCGAAGAGAACCACGAGGAGGCAACTCGAGGATTGGTCCAAGTTTGACCCTGTCATTATAGACATCTTGTCGGGTTGTTTCCAAGGAGTCAGTTCCTCAGAAGTTTCTGGGACTAAGCAGTTCAATTTATCTATGGAAGGGTATATACCTACTGATACCAATCAGTAAGGCGTACGTGCACAAATAGGCGAGACATACCATGGCTTTGCATGATAAGAAATCTAGGGGTAGATAGTAGAGGGTGGCTTCTTGAGGCAAGGGATATTCACCAGTGCTGTAATTTATCCTACGTTATTAAGTTATATATGTATCCATTTGGCGAGCCACGGCTTCCATATGAATTGAGCATGCTCCAGGAGGAGAAAAGCATCATGCCAACAATGCGATTGCTTCAGCGCCAGGTATGCGTTTACTTCTACTGTATTCAGAGTGCTTGACCAACTTTCTCTACAACAGACCATCATAATCACTGGGAGTGCCTCTGGAATAGGGCTAGCCACTGTACATGGAGCCCTGAGAGAGGGAGCCCGAGTGCTAGGGGTAGATATCTCCCCACAGGCCGCGGTATTCCAAGACAATCCAAACTTCCATTCTGTCCAGACCGACCTCACCGACAGATCCGCCGCTTCGGACATCGTGAAGTCCTGCGTCAATGCTTATGGTGGGAGAATAGACGGGCTGTTCAACGTCGCCGGTGTGATGGATTCACTTGGTAGTGTGGATACACTGACGGACTCGACCTGGGAAAAATGCATTGCGGTCAACCTGACAGCGCCTGTCCGACTCATGAAGGCGGTCATCCCTTTCATGAGCCGGCAGAGGAGTGGATCGATCGTCAATGTATCCAGCAAGGGGGGTTCGAGTGGTGCAGCTGCCGGTGTGGCATACACCTCCAGTACTTCCTCTCCATTCTGCCTTTAGGATAATAGTACTATGCTAACAGGAATGCACACGCACGCACAGGTAAACATGGGCTTATCGGGGCATCGAGGAATGTGGCCTGGCGATTCAGACATGACAATATCCGATGTAACGTCGTCTCTCCGGGAGGTAAACAAGAAGTCATTTATTCTCATACTACGTATAGGATCTCATTGACATGATAGTAGGCGTGGCCACCGGTATTATCAACGACAAGTCCGAAGCAAAACACACAGATATGGCTGCTTTTGAGGCAATGAGACCAATACTCAGTGCACACCTCGGCGAGAGAATGAACAGTTTTCCGATTACGTGCGAGAATGTTGCCGAAGCTATAATCTTTCTTGCTTCAAGTCGCAGCGCTGCAATAAATGGCGCTGTCCTACCGGTGGACAACGCCTGGTCCACTGTTTAGTTGCCAAAGCAAATATAGCTCGCCAATAAGACACGCTGACGACGCACTGAATCGCAGTGTGCAGAGAATATCCTAAATACATTTTGTGCCCTGGGCGACGTGTTTGCATTCCTACGGGTTCCTTGCAGCCACCCAGATAGACAACCCTTGCTTAACGTAGAAGATACGTGGGCAATGCCCGCGGTAATTTTAGCGAGAATATCTAGTCCTACGCTGAGACAAAGGGAGCCCCCTCAGTGAAGCTATAAAAACTAAATCTTGTCATCGCCAGGCTCATTTCGAAGACCAATTTCAACCCAATACCTACAATGGACCTCACCAGCAAACCACCCCCCGAATACCAGCAGGTCGCCTGGTATGTGGACCAGCTCGCCATCCTAGCCGGCGTCGGCTGGACCCTCAACTACATCGCCATGGCCTACCGATCCCTCAAGGATAAGACCTACGGTATGGCCCTCATTCCTCTATGCTGTAATCTTTCCTGGGAGCTGGTGTACGTTTTCAACCAGTCCCGCAGCGGCTCGAGCGCCGTCATCGCAGCCATGTATCTCCTGACCAACCTCACGGTCATGTACTCTGCGCTCAAGTATGCCCATACCGAGTGGTCGCACGCGCCCTTGGTCCAACGCAACCTGCACTGGCTAGTCTTATTGGGCATCCTGGTGTGCGTCGGCGGCCATCGCGCCCTTGCTGCCCAGATCGGGCCGGGACTAGGCTACTACTATGGCGGCATGTTCTGCCAGCTGATTCTGGAGATTGGGGCCGTATGCCAGCTTCTCGTCCGTGGGAGTTCTCGCGGCGTTTCATATATGATGTGGTGAGTTTTGCGAAGCTTAGTCACGATGTCTGGCTTGTCTGACTAATACTATAAGGTTCTGTCGGTTTGTTGGGACAGCGTGTAGAATGATCCTCACATCTTTAAGAGTCACTTACTGGCCGCAGGCTTGGGCCTGGATTGATACTCCCATATTGAGATATCACCGGGCTCTCTGGTTGGCGAGTGACTTGTTTTATGTTGTTTGTCTGTGGTATATCAAGAGAAGGGAGCGACAGGAAGTCACCGCTAAGTCGAAGGCGAAATAGGGGGCTGGGAGGTGGAGCTAGACGTGATCAATTTTGACAGAACTACTTGAATTTGGTTCTGCTTTGAGAATTCATATACATGTCTGATAGGCTGCGAGGGATAGGCGAGGGGAGAGAGGCGCGGTATGGACCAGATAGTGATAGACGGTGAAGGCTGTGATTGCCATGACGTGGACAGGAACGGTAGATCCGAGCGCTTCTGGCGGAGCGAAAAGGTAAGGGGGAGGGATTAGAAGAAGTATGGATATAAGATCAAGGTTGAGACAATTCCACCATGGTATATATGCTATGCCCACGCATGTATAGACCCGAGCCGACTATCTAACTGTTGCAGCCACCTCCGCCCTCCCAGTATAGACCAAGAGGCAGGGCCAGGATGAAGAAGAACATCACCAGCGTCGTCATCCTTGGAGTATGTAATGCCTGGAAAAAAGAAGACTCGATGACTCCAAGCTGATCCCCAATACAGGCATCAGGAAGAATAGGCACTCGGCTATTAACTGGTCTCCTAGAAGCCGGATTCACGGTCTCTGTTGTGTCCCGACCATCGTCCCAGACCTCCTTCCCACAAGATGCTCTTGTCTACCGTGCAGAGTATGACGATGTCAAAGCCCTGACTGAGATATTCAACGGCCAAGATGCAGTCGTCTCCTGCATCACCACCCTGTCTTGCGACATGCAAAAAGCTGCCATCGATGCCGCCGTGGAGGCCGGAGTGAAACGCTTTATCCCAAGCGAGTTCAGCGGGGACACCTCGAGGGCAAACTCCTTTAGCTTCAAGTTCGCCTCAAATACCAAGTTGGATATCGTCACATACCTGAGGACCAAAGAAGCTGAGGGCTTGACATGGACAGCTATCTGCACTGGTGCTATCATCGACATGGTATATATACTCTTTTCCTATATCATCATCAGTCTTTCTGCTACCCGGCTAACTGACTTGACCAGCTGCTGGGGAATGCCCATTTTGGCTACGACATTGCCAATCAAAAGGCGCTGGTGTTTGACAACGGAAACTACGAGCATGTCATGACCACCTTCAGGCAGCTTTCGAGGGCAGTCATCTCGACGCTCCAGCATCCAGACCAAACGAGAAACAATTATGTCTATGTGCGCTCCTTCAACGTCACTCAGAACCTCCTGGTGCAGAGACTGGAATGCTTGTCTGGCAGCAGGTACACGATCGACCGAGACACGGCAAAGGAGGCCGACGCCAGGGGGAAGGTTTTCTTGGAGGACGGGGATATAGTTGGAGGTTATACCAACTTGAGCCTGGCCCTATCGTACGGCCCGTACGGGTACACCAGCTTTGCGAGCAAGACTGAGGCCTGGATTGAGGCATTGAAAATACCAGCGGACGAGGAGCTAGACGAAATTGTGCGCTCGGCACTTGAGAAGAATTAGGAAGCAATGGTTTTAAAGTTGTATTTGAAAAGAGATGATCCATAGATACTCTGTTAATCTCACTGACTGACTACTACATTATGTGCGCCTCTCACGGACCAAGACTCTGGTCGACTGTGGAACTTCCAGGAAGGTGTTAACAATGCAGCTGGCAGGACGCCCCTGGCTCGCATTGGGAAGAGCTATATCGTAGTTCAGTGCAATGAAGCCTAGGACCAGCTTTGTCCAGACACCGGCAAAGAACCGGCCTGGACATGCATGTCTCCCGATGCCAAAATGGATATGAGACTCGTTGAGGGACTCGTATCGGAACTGGGTATCATCTTCGATCTTGCACTCGCCTCGAAGCTTGCTAAAACGAAGCCCGTCAAATTGATCGGGGGACTTGTACAGTTCTGGATCCATGCCTAGATGGTAGGCTGGAGCGGCAATGAATGATCCCTTCCGCAGGAGCGTGCCGTCATCGAGGGTGAACGGGGATTTGATCTTCCTCTCAAACGCAACTAGAGAAGGCGCTTAGCGACGCTGAGCTGGATTATACAGCCCGCAGCACACATACCTAACGAGAGGGGGTTCAACCTCTGCGACTCCTTGATGAAGCTATCTAGCTTCTCCATCTTATCAATTGCCTCCCTGGTCAGGGCGCCGTCGCATTCCTTGAGAGCAGACTCAAACTCTTCCCTGATCATGGGGAGGTAGTCTGAAAAGGAAGCCAGATCTATTATGGCCTGGGCAGTCCCCAGGGCTGTAGTATACAGGGCCGGGAGCGTCGTGAACAAAACCATCTGTGTCTGGAATGCATCACTCCTATCTTGGTCTCGTGAATTGCGCCATATCCACGACATGAGAGTCTTGGAATTCAGACAACCGGGGATGCTGCGAGGCCCAGAGCCCTGCTGCTCCTTCCGGGCCTCTTGGTATACTGGCGCCAGTAGCTCAAGGACATGCTGGCGGGTCTCACGGATTCTCCGGAACTCGGGGATGAAGTACTGCGCAATGGGACGTAGGAGCGCCGGCCACTGTAGAACCTTGACTCCACCGACGAAGATATTCGAGGGATACTGAATGAGACGATCCAACCACTGGTCGGTGATCTCGATGCGGTCTCCAACGGTGAGTCGACTGATGATCCGGGCGGTTAATCTCAGGGCAATTTCCTTGGGATGTTTGGCCCTCCAGTCCACTGGCGAGGGAAATGTTAGCCAGCCAAGGAAAGGCAAAGTAAGATATAAAAAGAAAAGGAGATACCCACTCTCTTGCCCGTCGCCGAGTGCCAGCTCCGCCGCCAGACCTGCCTGCGCCTCTTCGATAATCCGTGGGCAAAGTGAACCTGAGCATTGGAGTAGGTGAGTCAAGGCATTAGAGCCTTCAAGGAGAAGAGAAGTCCCTTACCCAGGGCCTTGTTCAAGTCCATGTGAATGCTCTTTACAAACTGCGGATTCTGATGGGAATTCGTATACCGAGCCTGCATATGCTGTGCTCTGTTAGCTCACTGCAAAGTCATCGTATGAGTGGCAATTTAGTCCATGGAATTACAAATTCAGCAACGCTTCTGAAGTCCAGTCTGCTATCATTGCGTAGCGGATATAGCATATGCTTTGGCAACACCGTGTAGTCAAACCCAGGGCGACTGGCGCTCCACGCGCGGTGCTTTCCAAACTGCGCCGAATCAGTTATATGCAGTGGGCCGTGGAAGTAGATATACGTGCCTTTTCGTAGCCTCTTCCAATCGAATCCAGCTCCGAGGGCTTTCTGGGGACCGCCCCTCGGAGTCTTTGAGAAAGACATAGCAAGAGTAGGATGAAGAGCACGAGCAGAACTTTGCCAGAGGCTTCGATATCAGATGACCCCATTTTGGAGCGCTTTTGTTGGATCGATCATCCTTTCCAAAGGGCAGACAGGCCATATACTGGCGGGATGCACATCTCATGAATGGTGGACTGTCGAATTCCTGCTTCATAACATCTATCTATCCCTCGCGTGACGGAAATGCCTGGAGCAAGGGCGTTATCTGGACAGTCGCACCCGAGGAATGATCAGCCACACCCTGTCCTGTCATCCCTTGCGCTTCTTTGCATGTAGCAAGTTCTATCATATGGTGAAATATATGATGCACTACCTATGACTAACACTCAAAAGCCAGGTCATCATGTTGCGTTGCATGATTACCCCCAGCATCAAGAGCGCCAGGGAAACCAATGGCACAGTTGCCCTAGTCCGGTGCACCGTGGACCAGCCCATCCCTGAGCGCTCGGGCAAAGGGATGAAGTCCAGAGCCACTGCTTGCCTGATTCCACGCGAAGCCCTCTCTGCCAACACATCGCCAGCGTAAGGGAGAATATACCGCCCCAGGAGTTTGTTCTTGATGCCGTCTTGCGCGTGCAACCGGACTGCCAGCGCCGCCGATTCGCAGATCTCATGCATCCGTGATATACGTAGATCCGAGAACTTTTGCAGGAGGTGATGGAGGTCTGGCCCAGAAGGCTTCTGCTTACAATCTGTTGTCGCGAGGATCCTACGAAGTAGGTTGGTGAGAGCAGCGGCATCTTCAATGGCTGAATTTGCGCCCTGGCCTGTATTTGGGGCAATCTGCATCGAGACCCGTCTTCGTTAGCTATGGTCTGAAAGGGAAAACGAGAAAATGTAAACGTGGGGTCAACCTTGTGCATGCTGTCCCCAATGCAGACCACTCGGTGACCATGCCACGTCTGAAAGAGACTTTCCTCAAGATTCGTCATGGAGAATACCTCGCGGCGCTTCCACACGTCTCCGAATCTGATATTCTTCCAATAGTGCGTTCCGCAGAGCTTTTCACATCTCCGCGAGGCGTCTTCATGTGTGAACCGCGGCGCGCTGTCCGCCGTGTACTTTTGCTCTAGTTTCAGCATCAGAAACCAGTAGATGCGGCCCCCTTTGCCGATGATGCTCAGGATACTCCAGCCATTATTGAAGCATGTGATTTGATTTCCGGCCTCGAGGCCTTTGATGGGCGACGAGATGCCGAAGACACAGGCGTACTCGACTGTCATGACTGCTGCGATGTGTGATAAGCATCCGATCCATATATCATATAGATTACCTTCCAAATTCAATACCACGTACAGCTCTTATCATTCTCTGGAATGGCAGACAGTCGCCACATTTCACTGCGAGCAACGCTGTGGACTCCATCGGCCCCAACCACCAGGTCGCCGTAGTGAACGCCTCCAGTGTCGGTATAGACACACATGCCATCCTCGCCATTCGACTCAATGCGCACGACCTGTGCGTCCACATAAACATTCTCTTTCATAGGGAGGGCTCGATAGAGGATCTCTAGCAGCTTCTGGCGATCCAAAAACGCCAGCGGATAGCCGAATCTGGTCGAGTGGTTAAGCATGGGAGCAATGGACGAGCACTCAGCAAGACATTACCTTTCATTCAGGATCCGGGGATAATGGCTGCTGAAGGAGGCCCCGTCAGGCTGATTCACATGCGCTGTTTGAAGAGGCTCGATAAGCCCTTCCACCGCATCGTAGAGTCCAAGCTGATCCAGCACACGCCCTCCGTTTGGCATTATCCCTACGGAGGCGCCTAGCTGGGGAGCCATGTCTGTATGCTTTTCTAGGATTACCCAATCTATTCCGGCTCGTTGGAGGCAGTGCGCTAGGCTCAGGCCCGCGATGGAACCGCCCACGATGATCACTTTGAAGCCGGAGTTTGTCATGTTGCTTTTTACTACTTTAAGCACTCGGGAGATAATGTGCCGTTTTTAATGGACAAATACCAGACCACGGGGGTTTTAAACGGCGTCAGGAATCATAGTGAGAGTGGAAATTTCTGGGATGCAGGCTGTTCAGATGTAAGGGGTTATGCATTCATACTAGCATTCCAGCTATCCTGGTGTCATTGTTATCTCCTCCTTGCGCCGCCGGATCAACATCCTGCAATTCGGGTCACTCGGCACAAAGAAGCCCGCCGTCACAAAGCGAGGCTGATATCCATCGGGGAATTTGAAGTCGTACTTCAACAGGATGTGAGACAGAAAGATCTTGAGCTCGTGGGCGGCGAAGAACCGCCCCGGACATGCGTGCACACCGTGCCCAAATCCCAGATGGTGCTCGCCTGTCGACACGAACTGATGGCGGTTCTCCTTCCCAGATCCTTCCCGCATGCTGAGGAATCTGTGTCCCTTGAAACGGTGTGGCTCCGCGTAGACGTCTGGGTCGTTCATTGACTTTGTGGAGACGATGAGATTGGATCCCTGGGGCAGTTCGAGGCCGTTCTTGAGGGTGACGCTCTTCAGGACTCGACGGGTCATTGTTGCTAGATGCACTATTGTTAGAGGTGTAGCCCATGCCTAGTAGTACCCCAGAGACATCTAGCGTACCTAGAGCGAGTGGGTTCATTCGTTGAGACTCCTTCATGACGCTGTCGAGCAGCCGGAGATGGGACATGCCCTCCTTAGTCATGCCATTCTCACCAATAGCAGAGATAATCTCCTTGCGCAGCTCGGGCACGATCTCCGGGTTCTCACACAGATGGACAAACAGCTTGGTCAGGAAATCCGAGGTCGTGTGAGTTGCGGCAAAGGAGAGTGAAAGCTGGCCGGCAACAGGATCAAAAGGCGAGCCTCGCGCAGACTCCTCCATCCAGGTGATGGCATCGTTGGGTTTCTGGTCCATGGTTTCCCTCCTGTCCAGCTCGGGCTGCATCAGTACCCGAGCCTGGCTGAGATGGGCACGGGCCTCGCGGCACATTGGTAGCACCCATTGGAGCAGGGAATGAAGACACTTGGGGAACAGATGCAAAGTGAAGACCGAGGTGAATCCCTTGGCCATATACCCCAGAGTCGCTTCAATCCACCTGGGGTCACGGCCGAGGCCTTTTCCTAGGAAGGCCCGAGCCGATACCTGCACGACCATTCGCAGGAGCCCTTCAGCAAGGTGGACTTCATGCCAGTCTTTTTTTTTTTCCCTCTTCCGTCAGCGCGATGCAGAAATAAGAGGGCAAAGATATCAGGTATACCGGGATTGTCAGTCCAATACGTCTGCAGACACAGGTCTACCTCCTCGGACATAGGCTCAGTCAACGCACCCAATGCCCTGGTGATCCTCAACATGCTCTTGCTAACAGCCTCATCTGTCATGGACCCTCCAGTTATCGGAGCAAAGCTAGGCATATGAGCGAGGAACTCCTAGGGAATAGTCAACACGGTATACGGCTGAGATACAGCAGAGACCTATATTCACCTCTTGTATAGCCTCCCGGGCATCCAATCGATCATCGTTTCTCAGCTCATTGGCAAATATGGAAGACAGTACGGTCATCTGTCCATTGTGCGTCATGATTCTGAACCCAGAAGGTGACTGGATTTGGTTTCAGCTTAGTATTGTAGAACCTTTCTTTCCAGGCAAACATACCTTGGAGAAGCCGTCTTTCAGCAGCTCGTTACTGCTCTGCAAGAATCTCATCTTTCTCTTGTATGAGAAGGGATCGAGCATATCATCGCTGTTTATCAGCGGCAGACCTTTGGTGTCAGAGGTTGGACGGAGGAGAGACAGCAGGAAAAAGAGGCCAAGGCAAACCCCACCGAGCAGGGTAAACCTATGGTCCGGGATCGTGCTCAGAAGCTCGAAAACCATCGTGAATGTCTTTTTCTCTTCCGACTCTCGAGCATCCGTTGATGTGACAGTCCTCGGTGCCGTCCTCAGAATCCAAGGATAGAGAGTATAATGAGCTGGCTAATGATCCGCATGAAAGTGGCGGATTTCAAAGCAACATGCCAGCACACCTTGCCTATGATAAGAACGGGCCGTTGTCGATTAAGGCATGTGCCCGGGATATACCCTTGCTTGATATCCCCCTGGCATGCATCCCTTGCGTGGACGTTGACTGCCTTCTCCGGGTCAGGATATGACAATGGCTATAAGGAAACTGGTGGTATAGTAATGGTGACAGGTCACTACACTTCGTTAGGCCCACGCACCAAATGCAGACGGGTATGGAGCTTCACCTCATCCTCTCCCAGCTAACAGCCAGGGTCACAGATGCCACGCTGCTATGCTCTGTTGTCGGCGCAGTCTCGCTCGCGTACGTTCTGGTGAACCTTCTCCGCCTCCGTTCTGTACCAGGCCCCTTCATCGCAAAGTTCACGGACCTGTGGTTTTCCTACCATGTGGCCCGAGGGAACCCGGGTCTGATGCTTCTGAACCTTCATAAACATCACGGTCCCTTGATCCGCATCGGGCCCAATCGTGTCAGTCTGGGTGACCCGGCTGGAATTCCAGTCCTGTACCGGACGAGCCCTATCCAGGCAAAAGGCGGCTTCTATAAGTTCGGCATCGACTTCAGCAACCCGGAGAATATGTCGATTGGCAATGCGGTTGACGAGAAACTCCATTCTACTCTCAAGCGCCCGATTGCGCCGCTGTTTAGCATGGCCACTACCGTTGAACTGGAGGCAAAGCTAGACGAAAAGCTAGACGTGTTGTTGGAGTACCTGAGGCACAAGGGGAGCGTCGATATTCGATCATGGGCTTCATACTGGTCTATTGACAGCTTGAACCACGTGGCTTTCTCCGAGGATCTGGGCTATATGCGGAACGAGAAGGACGTGGGCGATGTGCTGGCCATGAGCAAGTCTATCTCCATGGACATGCAATGGTTCTACATCATGCCGTGGCTCAAACAGCTGCAAATGGTTCTCAGCCGCCTCTTGGCTAAGGATATGCTCGCCAATAACCCTCTGGTTCCCCTGGCTGTGACCCGCGTGACGAACCGGTTGAATGCCGCACAGCAGCAGCAGCAGCAGCAGCAGAAGAAGCAAGACAAAGCCGAACCATTTACAGCGAAGAAGCAACCAGACTTTCTAGATCGCCTCATCCAAGTCTCACAAATGCACCCGAATATCTACGGCCTACCACGACTGATCTCCTCGACCCTGCTGCTCATCTTCGCGGGCAGCGATTCCACCGCCGCAACCATGACCTTCATCCTCTACTATCTGGTCAAGAACCCGAGGGTCCTCCGGAAGCTGGAGACAGAGGTTGAGACAGCGAGGCAGGAGGGCCGGCTGACCGATACACCGCAGTGGGTTGACGTCTCGAAGCTGAACTACCTGAGCGCTGTCATAAAAGAATCCCTCCGGCTATCTTGCATCGTGCAGCACGGCATGGATCGTGAGATTGCCGCCGGGGGTCTCGATCTCTGCGGCCACCACCTGCCGGCGGGCACGACTGTGACCGCGTGGCAGCAAACAATCCACTACAACGAGCAGCTGTATGGCTGCGATTCGCGGCAGTTTCGACCTGAGAGGTGGTTGGAGGTATCGCCCCAACAGCGGCAGGTCATGGAACACTCGGCCATCTGGTTCGGGCATGGAAAACATGTCTGCAGTGGGCAACATCTTTCGCGGGTGAATATGTCCAAGCTGCTTGCCAGGCTGGTGTTGTGTTTTCACATCTCGGACACTAACCCAGGCGCTGTACTGGATGCAATCAAGATATCTGCTTTGGGATTTGCAGACCGGGAGTACTTTCTTAATTTCAAGGCGAAGGGGGATGTCAAGACTGGCTCTTAGAAAGGGAGAGAGAAAGAAATACAAGGCTAGAGGCCATTGTCCCTATCAACCTATATGATTTCATTCATGCTACCCTTCTCAAATCTAGACGCAATCTTATACCACCCCATCACATAAAGCAATCCATCCTACGTAGAAAATACCAACTCAGCGGAGCATGCAACAATAGTCCACAGCCCCAGCGCAAAATTGCGCTTATGAATCTTGCCTCCACTGGCCGGGCTCTTCGCATCGAAATTGGCTAGCTGTTCCGCAAACGATAGCGCCCAGACCCCCATCCAGGCCACCCACAGCCACCAGGAGTTCAAGGACTTCAGGACCAAAGGGATAGTGCACAACACGATGGCAGCCAGGGCGACAAGCAGGCTGTGGATTTGACTGCCGGCAAATACATACAGAGAATTCACGCGCATCTTGACATCGTCGGCCACATCTTGGTAGCTGTAGGCTGTGTTGAGGTAGAGGACCCAGAAGAAGACGAGCACGCATATGGGGAGCACGTTGACCGTGAACTCGGCCATAGAGTATGGGCCGTGAATTGCGGCCCAGCCGGTGATTGCTGGGCAGGCACAGGTGTAGCCTAGGATGTACTGGGGGTATAGGTAGAGCCTGCGCGCGAAGGGACGTTTGCCGAAGGGGTATAGGACCGTGCCGATAGTCACTGGGACTAGGGAAGTTGATCTGTATCTGTCAGTTAGAGACGCCGGATAAAGGCTGTCTGCTTGCGTGCTTTCTTGACCTACAGCTCTTGACCGTCCAGGACGCTGTCTAGGATGAGGTAGGCCACGGCGTATTGTACCATCATCCAGCCTAATGCCACCCCCGTTGAGATCCTGCCCGAGGCGAGAGGCCGGTCCTTTGTACGTGCCACGTTGGCATCGATGTCCCGGTCAATCCAGTCGTTCCACACCATACCAGCTCCACACAGGATGTAGGTATACAGAAAGCATAAGGCCGTCTTGAAAAACACGGTAGTGATGTCGGTGAGGTCGCCCTCCTCTTGGACTCGGAACAGGCCGGCAAGCAATGTCGACCAGACTAGGATATTGTTATCAACCGTTTCTTTGGGACAGTACTAGCCCATACCCACCTCCAGCAAAAGTTGCAAGGATAGGATTGTATTTGTGGAATCTAGAAACCACTATAAGATCCCAGAAAAGAGCCATATTTGCCGTCAGGTAGAGAAGGCGAAATCAACGTCGTCCACTATAGCCTGTGTTCCTACCCTCTTTTTGTAGTCTGATATGCGGCCATACTTCGTCACGCACGGTGGACGATATTGGGCCCTCGCACCCCCTCACCCCCTTACTGGTGCCGTGGAATGCATTCCTGAGCTATGTATGTTATAGATAGGTCAACACTGCTGGTGGAGGCAAGCAAGGGCCATGGAACATGCCCGCTGCAAGCCTCTCACCGATATCTCAAATACTTCCAGTAGTGTGTCCTCTCTCTATCTCTCCTCCCTCTCCCTATCCCCCTCTCTCCATTCCCATATTCTTTCTCAACGACCGTATAGCCCATCATGACAGTCACTGCTACCCCAGCACTTCGCTACATCACTGCTACCGCAGGCGCCGAAGTAATCTACCAGATGCTACAGGAGGACGGCGGTATCATAGTCCAGGACTTCATCTCGCCAGAGCAAGTCATTCGCCTCAACTATGAGGTGGATCCTCACCTTGCTAAAATCCGTCCCGGTGGACGCCAGGAGGGAGACTTCCAAGAAAGCTTCCTTGGAGCCAACATGAAACGACAAGGACACCTGGCCTACGTCTCCCAGACCTTTCGCCAGGACCTGCTAAACCATTCCCTGCTACACCAGATCTGCGAGCGGTCTTTCAGCACAGACGCCGGGGACTACTGGATGGCCTCGAATGCGTTTCTGGAGACCGGGCCCGGAAACCAAGCCCAGGTCCTGCATCGGGACCAGGTCATCTTCCCCATATTCAACAGGATGGGTGTCCGCGCCCCCGAGGCCATGCTAAACTTCTTCGTTGCGCTGACCGAGTTCACGGATGAGAACGGTGCCACCCGAGTGATTCCTAAGAGTCACCTGTGGGATGATTACGCTGAACTGGGCACTCCGGAGCAGACGGTGCCCGCTGTGATGAAGCCAGGAGATGCGTTTCTGTTTAGTGGGAAACTCGTCCATGGGGGAGGACACAACCGCAGCGCCGCCAACTATCGGCGAGCTCTTTCGCTGTGCATACAGCCGTGCTATCTAACGCCCCAAGAGTCTTCTATCGACATCCCTCGACCGATCCTAGAGAGCCTGACCCCATTGGCCCAGAAGATGCTTGCGTGGCGGTCTGTCTATCCTCCATTGACGGGGGGGCTTTGGACTCTGGATATGGGCGAGATGGGGAAGAAGTTGGGACTGAAATCTGATGTACCGCTGGATGTCTAGGAGTTGGTATCTCTATGGCACATATCGTGATGATTATCTTGCTGCATCGATTTTGTTAGACCAGGGACATTGTTTCTTGACATGATGTATACACGTCAGATCGTCTGATAGGAATTACATCCCGTGTTTCTTCCCCTATGTAACCCACCTTATCCACGGTATACCTTGCATTCCCTGATCAGTACGTCTAAGAGAGGCCTACTGCAAGGACTTCCATAGGATTCAAGGAGTAAAATTGACGGTATCCATACCTGGGCCCTATCTCGTGCTCTTATCTCCCAAATCTCCTACGTGGTCATATGCCTGCCGATCAAGCAAGCACGCCTTAATTGAGGCATGCAGTTGATTCCCTTGCTGCATATTTCGGAATCTTTGCTTTGTCGGGTACTGATTGTCGGCTACGCATTCCTACACCATGACGCCGTCCCATCCTTTCATGTGTTTCGTTCCGGGCCGTAGAGAACCCCCACCCCCTGGAGCAAGACCCATCCAATAACAGGAGGATTGGCATTCCTTAGAACATGATAAGACAAACAGCGGTGTGGGCTATAGTCTGTATTTCCGGTGCAATGGACGAGTGTCAGGGTCAAGCATACTTCTAATGTACCTATACCATCACACGCTACCATATAAGAAGGGGATATATGCTCGCCCCCTACCAACATGTTATGTCCAACGGCGAGGTCTCCAAGCCCTGAGCCATCTAATCTACAATGTCTCCGAAATGGCCCTGTCTAGTGCTCTGTGGCTCACAGACCATCCCACCACCTCCCGAGACCCTTCAGGACGTCCGGGCCCAGCTCCGCAATGAGCCCGATCTCCAGGGCCTGGGTGATGTCATCCGCGAGCTTCCAGGCCTGTGGGGGCGCCTTGTCGAAGCCAATTCCCTGCTGGGCGAGCTCCCAGAAGTTCCCATCCAGGCCATGGGGCGGTGGCTAGACGGCGAGGACTACGATTTGCAGATTCCTTCAGCATTGCCCAATGTTCTCCTTGCGCCGATCACGGTCATCATTCATATTGTTCAGTATCTGCAATTCCTGAGCGGCTTATACGACGACAACGACAATGACGACCACCACGCCGTTGACCCCCACGCACGCGTCCTCCAGTCCGCTAGCATAGGCGGTTTCCAAGGCCTATGTGCCGGATTTCTAAGCGCCGCCGTGCTAGCCCACTCCGCAGACAAGCGGCAGATAGTTCAAAACGCGCAGGTCGCCGTGCGACTGGCCACTTGCATCGGGGCGTACGTGGACTTGGACTTGAAAGACAGCCCCGGCACAGGATGCCTCATTGCACAGCGGGGGCCGAGCATGCAAGTAGAGGATTTGGACGAGGTGCTGGGTGCTTTCAGCGAAGTGTATGTATCCGTTGAGCTGGACGACAGGAGCGTCACGATCACAGCCCCGGCGCAGGATATGTCGTCTCTGCGCTGCGCCCTCGCCGAGAAAGGCTTCAAGCTCACCGAAATCCCATTGCGAGGTCGGTACCACACCACAAGCCAGCAGACGGCTCTGCAGGAATTGAAGCGGCTGGCTGTCATGGATCCGTCTCTACTCTTTTCGCAGACGAGTAGGCTGTTGGCCCCCCTGCGAGACAACTCCACCGGGAAAACCCTGACGCCCAACGAGCCGCTGCATGAGATCTGTTTGCGGTGCTTGTTGACGGAGCGAGCTGACTGGCGCACTGTGATGACTGAGACGGCGGCTTCGCTGGCCTTCTCTACCGACAATATGGCTCTGGAGCTGGGACTATCGGGGAGCCCCACTCGCTCGTTGTCTGCACGACTCAGCCTGCAGATAATCTCGCCTGGACTTCGAGCCAACACTAGTCATAATGACTACCATTACCCAGATCACTCGGTGGCGATTATTGGGGCAGCCGGTCAGTTTGCAGGAGCCGAGACACTGGATGAGATGTGGCATATCATCCGAACAGGTGCATCGATGGCTAGGAAACCTCCCAAGGGGCGATTCGAGTGCAGCAGCACACAGGCCGGGTCTATAGGGAACTACATGGAGAATGCGGCGCGGTTCGACCATGAGTTCTTTGGAATCTCGCCCAGGGAGGCCAAGTACATGGACCCGCAACAACGGATTGCACTCCAGTGTGCCTATCACGCCGTGGAGTCTTCGGGCTACTTCGGCCAGAACCAGAACAAGCGAGCCCGGAACATTGGCTGCTACGTCGGCGTAGCGGGATCGGACTACGACCACAACCTGGCCTCGCACAGTCCCACGGCCTTCTCCTACACGGGGACCTCGCGGGCTTTTGTCGCCGGCCGCATCAGTCATCATTTCGGCTGGGATGGCCCAGCTATGACGGTCGATACGGCGTGCTCCTCATCTGCCGTGGCCATCCACCAGGCATGCAAGGACCTGACCATCGGTGAGTGCTCGATGGCGCTAGCTGGCGGCGTTAATGTGATCTCTAGCCCCAAGATCCATGAGAATTTGCAGGCGGCCAGGTTCCTGGATCCATCCGGCCCGTGTCGCTCGTTCGAGGCCGGGGGCAAGGGCTATTGCCGTGGCGAAGGCTGTGGCTTCGTTCTCCTGAAACGCCTGTTCACCGCAATTGCCGACGGTGACGAGATACTCGGCGTAATTGTGGGGTCTGGGACGAGCCAGTGCGAGGGCAACAGTGCTATCACCGTGCCCTCCTCGTCCTCGCAGGTGAACCTGCAAAGGAAAGTGCTGTCCAGCGCGGGCATGAGCCCTTCTCTCGTCTCGTACATCGAGGCCCATGGCACCGGCACACCCAAGGGGGACCCCATTGAATGTCAGACCATCCGGCAGGTCTTTGGCCGTGGAGCTAGCCATCCGACCCTGCATCTGGGCACCGTCAAGGCTAACATCGGACACACTGAGGCTGCATCCGGCGTCGCAGCCCTGTTGAAGGTGGTACTGATGATGAGACACGCACAGATCCCGCCGCAGGCCAACTTCCGCTGTTTGAACCCGAGTATCCCGCCCCTCGAAGGCGATCACATTGCCATTGCAACTGATGTTCAGCCGTGGAGGACGCGGTTTCACGCGGCGTGCGTAAACAACTATGGGGCTTCCGGGAACAACGCGGCCATCCTTCTTTGCGAGGCGCCGAGGAAGACGAGAATGCAAACGGAGCGGGACAACGCGGGGAGAGCCTTGCAGCGGTACCCGTTCTTGCTCGCTGCTCGCTCCGAGACTAGTCTCCGGAGATACTGTGCAGCCTTGCTAAAGTCTCCAGCGATGGAGGATCAGTCACTGCTGCCACATCTTGCCTTCCACGTCGCTCGGAGACAGAACCGAACTCACCCCCATCGCGTCGTACTGATGGTTGAGTCCATGAGTAACTTCAGACAGCAGCTTGCAACCTACGCCAACGGCACGCACACTCCCTCGCTGCCAGTTGCCCCAAAGGAGCAAAGACCGGTGGTTCTTGTCTTCGCGGGTCAAGGGGGCAATGACAGTCGTCTAAGCAGAGAAGCCTACGAAGGGAGCACATTGCTCCAATCCCACTTGAATCGGTGCGACGGTCTACTTCAAAAGCAGGGGCAGAAGAGCATCTTCCCGGGTATTTTCAGCGTGGAACCGATCGAGGACGTAGTCCTGCTCCATTCGATTATCTTCTCCGTGCAGTACGCCTGCGCTGCCAGCTGGATCGACTCGGGTCTGCCCATCAAACGGGTCATCGGCCATAGTATCGGGCAGCTGACGGCCATGTGTGTCGCCGGGGTCATCAGTCTCTCCGATGCATTGAAACTGATCGTGGGACGCGCATCGCTGATCCGGGAGAAATGGGGGGCGGACAGAGGATGCATGCTGGCCGTCGATATCAGCAGGCAAGAAGCCCAGGCTCTGATACACTCGCTCCCAGGCCACAGACTAGAGGTGGCCTGCTTCAATGCACCTCATCGACAGGTCCTCGTGGGAACGGAGGCTGCCATTCAGGCTGTGGAGGCCAAAATCACCGCTAAAGCGCAGCGGCTAAAGATCACGTATGGCTATCATTCCTCGCTTATGGACGGCCTGATGAAGGAATATGAAGCGCTAGCCGAGAGTATCACATACGCCGAGCCCCAGATTGCTATCGAGACCTGCTCCAAAACCAGCAGCTGGTCGCGCTTTACCCCGACGCTGGTGGCTGAGCACTCGCGAGCCCCTGTCTTCTTCTGGGAGGCCGTGAGGCGCATCGTGGCAGAGTTGGGCCAGTGCTCTTGGGTCGAGGGGGGTACTTCGTCAACCGGAGTCTCCCTGGTTCGATCTGCTCTAGGCCCAGCCATCGCCCCTGGACACAGCTTCCATGGAGTCCAGCTCGGGACTGCCAACACACTGGAAAAGCTCGCCCAAGCTACCACTGAGCTGTGGTGTGAGGGCTTCAACGTCCAATTCTGGCCGTATCATCCCTGCGAAGGACGCCGTCATCCACCACTACCACACCTGCCAGGGTACCAGTTCGATGCAAAGCACCACTGGCTGCCCTACATTGACCAAGCCTCGCGGGCGCAGACAGAGAAACCCTTGCTTTCCATGGCCCCCTCCGCCACTGGAGATCCGAACGTGTTTGACTTTATCATTGACCAGTCCCATGCCCATTACCGGGATTACCTACAAGGTCGCAAGGTACTGGATGAGTGGCTGTGTCCAGCTTCTCTGTATGTAGAACTTGCTGCCCAGGCGCTGGATGTTATATCTCCGACGACCGCTTCGACTCCCCATACGCTCCAGTTCATGGGGATGGAGATGCGCGCCGCACTGGGTTGTATGGACACGGACAAGCTCAGCCTACAGCTACGGAAGGACACTCCGGAGCGTTGGACAATGGCCATAGAAAGCCAGACAGGCATGGATGCCACACTACATGCTACGGGGTCTCTGTGCAGCAACTACACACAGTCCCAGTTACCAACCATGAAGGCGCCGATAAAATACTCCCTGTGCGAACGCATTCTCTCCAATCCGAGCACCGCGTCTGTCCAGGGGAACCTCGTCTACAGAATACTCGACCGTATTGCAGACTACACCCTCGCATACCGAGGGATCCAGTCCATCAGCATCGCGGATCGAGAGGCTGTGGCGCACGTCCAGATGCCAGAGATTGCGCTCAACCATGCGGGCCAGCAATCACGATGTAACCCCCCTTTGCTGGACCAGTTTATGGTGATTGCCGAGATCCACGCCCTTTCCCTCGAGACCTGCAGACCGAGCGAGGCCTTCATGTGCTGCGGCATTGGTGGCATTATCACCTACACCAACATCGCAGATGCCAGTGGCCCATGGACAGTATATACTCGGCTTTCAGGGAAGGACCAGGCCGAACTGATCTGCGACACATTCGTCTTCGACACCACCACGAAAGCGATCGTAGTGGCCATCTCCCAGGCACGGTATGTGAAGCTTCAGATCTCGTCGCTGAGGATGATTCTCGATCGAGCAAAAGGTGTGGCCAAGGCAGAGTCTGTACCCTTGCGGCCGCAGCAAAAGCCAAAGCAGCAGCAGCAGCAGCAGCAGCAGCAGAGTCACGGACGACGGGAAGATGTTGCAAAAATCGCGGGGCAGCTAATCTATGAGATTACGGGGATCTCTTCGGACCGCTTCTCCGGCAATACGCCTCTGCTGGAGGCTGGGGTGGACTCCCTAGCTGTCACTGAGCTGGAGAGCAGTATTCGTGATGTGTTCAACGTTGATATCAGCATTCGATTGGGCAAAGAGGACCTCTGCTTTGGATCTCTGTGCAGCATGATCGAGGCAGCAGGGAGCCTGGTCACGACTAGCAACTCGAACTCTCCCAGCGAAAGCACTCCTCAATCGTCGCAGTCGTCCTTCGCCATGTGGCAGGAGGATCATAACCGCGATGATATCTTTCAAAGGCTGGCCCAAGTGGTGGTGGAATATCTAAACACCACTGATCCCTTGCACCCAGAGACTCAGCTCCAAAGCCTCGGGCTGGACTTGCGCCTCGCTATGGAGCTGGAGGCAAACCTGTATGATGTTTTCGGCGTAAAGATCGACCTGATACATCTGTCTCCCAAGCTGACGCTGGACCATCTGGCCAAACTGCTCCAGGGCTGCGACAACAGCCCAAGCGCACCAGCCCAGCCTGGACTTGATGGCCGCGAAATGGACCAGTTCAGCTACCTGCGCCATGAAATCGGGTCCTGCGCGCAGACGGCCGGGTTCACGGGGTTCTACGAGCAGGTGTTTCCAAGACAGAGAGCCATTTGCGCGGCCTACGTGGTCGAAGCGTTCGCGCGGCTGGGATGCGTTCTCCAAGACCTCGCCCCTGGCCAGCCAGTGCCGCCAGTGCACCATATTCCGCGTCACAGCAATGTAGTTTCGCATTACCATGTTCTTCTCGAAGATCACGGGCTCATAGCCAAGGCTACGGGACCGGCGACGGGCTTCGTGCGAACCTCACAGCCAGTAAGCGCCGTCTCATCCGCCATCCTGCACCAGGAGCTGGTCAGCGAGCTTCCCCTGTACCGATCCGAGAACGAGCTCTTACACTGCACAGGGGCCCGGCTCGCCGATTGCCTCTCGGGCCAGGCGGACCCTCTGAATCTCCTCTTTGGCTCTCCCCAGGGCGTGAATCTCATGCAAGACGTCTACAAGAACACTCCCATGTTCAAGATGGGAACTCTGATGCTAGGTCATTTCCTTACCCGTGCACTGTCCAGCAAGACATGCGTGCTGCACATCCTGGAGATCGGCGCAGGAACAGGCGGCACGACAGAGTACATCCTTGAGCAGCTGGCGGCGCGTGGGATCCGATTCCGCTACACCTTCACGGACATCTCGCCGGCGCTAGTTGCTCGCGCGCGGAGGACCTTCGCCAAATATGGAGAGAGCATCGAGTACATGGCTCTTGATATCGAGGGGGGCAGTCCGGCATCGCCCTCGGCAGACGGGGGGAGGACCTACGACATCATCGTCTCTTCAAACTGCATCCATGCCACCAAGAACATCGGGCATTCGTGCCGCAATATCTACCGTCTGTTGCGGCCCAATGGGCTTCTATGTCTGCTGGAACTCACGAGAGACCTATGGTGGCTGGACTGTGTGTTTGGCCTTCTCCGGGGTTGGTGGCTGTTTGAGGATGGACGGCAGCATGTTCTCGCCGATGAGCAGCTGTGGAAACGGACCTTACTTGGGGCTGGTTTTGAGCAGGTGGATTGGTCGAATGATGAGACGAGGGAGTCTGATGTGTTCCGGTTGATTGTGGCTAGCTGAATGTAGTAGAGAGTAGAATGCCAGCCTAGCTACATACAAAACCAAGACAAAAGAAAAGAAACCCTCTGAAAGCCCTACGAGCCCTTGGTCCTCGCCATCCTCTCAGCAGCGAACTTCTTTTCAGCCGCTGTATCAACATACTCGGCCACCTCCTTCAGCAACGTGCCTTCGTCGTTCGTAGTCATGATGAAAATAAACTCATTGTGATACACGCCGTCGCCCATCTCTGCGTATATCTCCATGTGAAACACCACTTTGCGACTCGCCTCGTCCACAATCGGTATACTGCCTGGCACCCTCCAAGCCTTGAAGTTTTTCATCGTCATGTCCGCCCTGGTAGCGATATGAGCGGCCATACATTCCTCGTTGGTACGATCGGGCATACCGAACGAGGCCGGCAGGACCTTGAGGATGCAGTCTGCGGTTCGTCCGGTGAGGCCCGTTTCAAGGTCAAAAGATTCCATGTTGCGGAAGTAGTGGTCTGCGGTTTGGATGAGGCGTTCGCGGAGGGGAAGAGCCATGAGATCGGTGGTTGAGGTGGAGCCCATGCTGGAGGATTGTTTCGTAGTTCTGGTGTATGTGTATGTGTGTGTGTGTGGATATATCAAGGACCCATTGTTCGCGGACATTCACAGGTCTAATATAACATGAAAAAGCGGTGTATATTTTAAATGAAGGGGCTCCATATCTTGATGCAAGGGGGAGAATCCAGCATACCAGGACGAGGGTAGATTTAGACCGGGGGATTCGCAGCATAGCCGGTCCCCTTCTCTGCGTTCATCAACCAAACTCTATGGAGGAACAGAAAGCAGAAAGCCACGCCGCCACAGGCGAAGATCCCGTTCCTGGGGAACAGTCTGAAGTTGTAATTACACCATGGAAGCTGGCATTGGTGTTGGTTGCACTGTGTCTTTGCATTTTCTGCCTGGCGCTGGTAGGCAACCCATCTCAGTTAAGACAAAGGGCAATGGCATTAACATATACATACCGACTAGGACAACACGATTTTGTCAACCGCCATTCCCAGGATCACCGGGCAATTCAACTCTATTGAAGACATAGGCTGGTACGGAAGTATTTATCAACTTGGCTCCTGCGCGGTCACGTTGGTCTTTGGCAAGCTATACGCACGCTTCTCGCCCAAATGGGTGTATATCATCGCTCTGGCTGTCTTCGAGCTAGGATCCCTAGTCTGTGGCCTGGCGCCAAACTCCCCCAGCCTGATTATTGGCCGGACCATTGCAGGCTTTGGGGCCGGGGGTCTATTCTCAGGCTCCCTGATCATCATAGCCCGTTTTGTACCCCTGGAGCGCAGACCAATATTTATCGGGCTGCTAGCCAGTAGCTACGGCGTTGCAAGTGTTATCGGGCCCGTGTAAGTCGAAAATGCTGGGCCCCCTTCCCTAGCTAACAGCTGACAACGATATTGGCCACGAATGCAGAATTGGAGGCCTCTTCACAGATCATGTCTCATGGCGGTGGTGCTTCTATATCAACCTCCCCATAGGTGCCGTGGCTGGGATCTTGGTGTTGATCTTGATCCCCTCCTGGAGCCCCAGCAGGGGTCCTCGCACGCTGAAAGGAACTCTGCTGGATCTAGACCCCGTTGGCAATCTCTTTTTCCTGCCGTCCATAGTCCTGCTTCTGGTTGCGCTGGAACTGGGTGGCTCCCGATACACATGGTCCAGCTGGCGCATCATTCTTCTCCTCGTCCTGGCTGGCGTGCTCATGCTGGCCTTTGTAGCATCCCAGCTCCTGAACCCAGACTGCGCCATGATTCCACCCCGACTTTTCAGAAATCGAAGTGTCTGCGGTGCCTGTTGGTTCATGTTTTGCGTCAGTGGAGGATTTCTTGTCTTCGTATACTACGTAAGGTCTCCCCCCTCGATATTCGATCAAAGCCTATATCTAAAATTCTACTCTCCTATACCAAGCTCCCAATCTGGTTCCAAGCAGTCAAAGGCGTATCAGCCGCCGAATCCAGCAAGATGTTCCTCCCCTTCATCCTAGGAACTGTCCTGCTCTCCCCCATCACCGGGGTCCTCGTCTCCCTCCTCGGATACCCCAAGCCCCTACTCCTCCTATCGCCCGTTCTAATGAGCATCGGCGCCGGTCTCCTCACAACTCTCACACCCTTTTCAAGCGCCAGAAAATGGATCGGCTTTCAAGCCCTGCTCGGCATCGGCGCAGGAATGGGCCTGGAGCTGCCCATCGTCGTCGTGCAGAGCGTCTCCCTGCCAGACGATATCGCCGTCTCCTCTTCCACCATCAGCTTCGTTCAGATGCTCGCCGGTGCCGTCTTCATCACCGTTGCCCAATCGACCTTTGAAAACCGCCTGCTCCACAACGCCCTCGTGTATGCGCCCTCTGTCAACAGAAGGGATCTCTTGGGTGCTGGGGCCGCTGATCTACGAGACCATTTTCGCGGGGACGTGCTGCGGCAGGTTCTGGTTGCGTATAATGCAGCGGTTACGCAGACTTTCTATGTGGGCGTTGCTGTTGTTGCTCTGGCGATTATAGGGGCTGTGATTGTGAGATGGGCGTCTATTAAGGGGTGTTAAATTTTTTGATAGATATGTTGAGTTTTAAATAGTGACATCATAAGGCAGACTCTATTGAAACATAGGCTTACATCCTTGATCAAAAGAGTAGTAACCGGGGCTAATAGGGAAGCTATAAAGAACATAGAAAAAGAGATACTGCATCTTTATATCGACCAATGATTAAATCATATGCTGGTAGCTATATCACAGCATTCTTTGTGGCAAGAAACATGTGGCCGAGGACTCTTCCTACCAAAACGACTGAATTACGAAAAGATGTGGAAATTGAGATAAACAAAACGGACTGAATTAGGCCAGGGAACATGCCCCGAATAGTAAGGTTTCCTTGTCACGTAGGAGCTTAGGTGTGTAATCTGAGGGTGTGGCCAGGGTAACTATCTTGATCATCCTCCAGAAGATGTAGTTAGGACGAGGACAGTGGACGATCATCATGTGGGCCCCCCTCATAGGCCTCTTATAGCAATTTAGTAAGAGCTGTCCTTTAAGTTGTCACACTCCGATTGAAGATGCGGTCAGCGTGACAACCAGCCTGCTAGAAATTTTAAAAAGGCCAAATGTAGGTATCTAAAATAATTGAATCATGAATATAGAAAAGAAAGGGGTCATTAAGACAACTCGCGGGAGACATAAGATCAATGAATAAACACATTGAATTTATCAAGCGCATCAAACACATATTACATTATAGAATATTATCAACAACCTTCCCTAATAAGGCCTCACATAGGTTTCCTTTCGAGAGTGGGTGAAACATATAATTTACTTCGATTAATGATAATCCTCGGTCATTCTCTATCAACTTCGATATATCGTCACATAAATTGATCCTCTACCAGCTGCTGACTTACAGTATGTTTGGAATTTTTAACTGTTTGCGCTACAATCGACCCAAACAACTAAAGCTTCAGACAGTGTTCACGTTGGCGTCTCCGGCGAGTACTGTGTGGAGACCCCCTTCTTTCTCAAAGAAAACACTACACAAGTTATTACTATAAGAAACAATAAGCCATGCTCGTCAAGATCTAGCTTATCAAGTAGATCTGAAAGAATATATATCACTCATCAGATAAATAATTTCAAATTTATAATATATATAACAAATCAATTTTATTAGAACATTTTATAATATACTTTTATATAAACTCTGAGTTCGACTAAGCAAACTTATATACATTAAAATACTTTTTAAGATATAGGCGATTCTTATCAGTAATATATTGCTCATTAAATATACATTTCAGATATTTATTCTTCTTCTTAGCCTATTTTAGAGTATCCGCCATTTGAGCATTCATAAAGGTAATCTATACTAATTAATTACTATATGTTTTAAGCTATATATTTTGGTAATTTGTGACATTCGCGCTTAAAAAATCATCCATTATATTATTTAAGATCTCTTTAATATATCGGTATTTTAAAATATACTGGTGTTATCCAATGTTATACTAGCCGTCTATCCTAATTAGAATATTAATAATTAGACTTCGCATAATATTATATTTAGTTTTAATCTATAAGACTAATTTGGATACGTCAGTTATTAAATTATCTTAATAATAGCTCTAGAGAATGATTTCTAGATAGTCGGTAGCCGTATCAACTTCCGGATAACAGGTAGCTGTCAATCCAATAACATAGTGATATTTCTGTATAGCACTTTCCACGTCACTGAGATAGAAAAGGCCCTTCGATACTTTGGCCAAGGACAGCACCTCGGCAAGGACTTGCTTACTTATGGCTCAACCTCTAACAAGGTCAAGCGCAAAGAAGCTCTCAAGCCTCGCGATATAGACGGTAATAGCAGTTATGTGCTGGCTGGATGTCACGGTGGGCTGGGCCACAGCATGGCAGATTCCCTGATTGATCGAGGGGCCAGGAACCTTGTCTTTCTGGGCAGGTCAAGCGAGAACAAACCGGACATCGCTTCGTTCTGTAAACGGGCCCGAAGCAAGAGTGTGAATATAGTGACTATCCAGGGCGATGTCTTCAAGATGGTGGATCTCGAGCGAGCTGTGGCCCGGGCCATCTCGATGGGCCCGCTCAAGGGAGTTGTTCATGCAGCGACGGTATTGCAGGTGAGTATTTTTGACATCTCCTTCCACTCCTTAGGTCTTCTTTTTAATAGGTCATTATCAGGATGCCTTCTTTGTCTCCATGACGCTGGAGCAATTCAACTCTGCTGTCCATCCCAAGGTCCACAGTGCACTTAATCTCCACAATTTAACCGTAGTTGCTAACACAGACCTGGACTTCTTCTTCATGACTAGCTCGACAGTCACTTATGTGGGCCACATTTCGCAGTCCAACTACGCGTCATCCAACGCGGTGTTAGACAACCTCGCACGGCAGCGCGTCCACATGGGGCTGCCCGCCGTCACAATCTCTCTAGGCCCCATCAAAGACATAGGGACACTGAACCGCAAGCCTGAATATGCCGAAAATATATTGAGATCTGGGCTGATTGAAGCAAAGGAGTCAGAGTTCATCAGGCACTTCGACCGCTTCACGCACCCACAGCACGAGTCTAAGCATTTTGACATTCTGACCCAAGGTCACATCCTCACAGGTGTCGAGTACTCCAAGCACGATCTAAGTATGATAGAAGTCACTCGCATAGAGCAGGATTGCCGCTCAGCGCTGCTAGTGACGATGCTTGAGTCTCGGAAGGCCGCCAGCAGCAATAGCGGCGCAACAGCCGAGTTGTTGACCTCTGACATTCCTGATGACTGCAACAAAGCCATTATTGTGCTGGCTGTTGCCGTCGCGCAGCGTCTGGCCAAGCCGATATCCATTTCTGTCGAGGATATCGACATCACTCGCCCGTTTTCGCACTTTGGTCTCGACAATATGTCCGGCAGTGTGTTAATCCACTGGTTGAACCAGAAGTTTGGTGTGGGGATGTTATTCTTACAGCTGTTGGCTACCTTGTGTACTCCCAAGAGTCTATCTGAGACTATCTTTGATACCATATCCAAGGCGAAGACTGCCGCCGCGAACGGTGCTTCCTACGCGGAGTTAAATAACGTTCATCATATCAATCGCGTCAATGGCACGAATGGGGCTCACGAGGCCAATGACATTCATGGCTCGAACGGTCCTAATGGCCTCTCGTCAGGATCTCAAATGGGGAGGTTTTCTGAGGCAGTCATGAAGGCTATTGCTAACCCCAACCCAGTAATGCACTTATAAGTTTGTTCTGTCGTTAACGGCAAGGATACGTACATCATCAAATTCAATCATAACAACGAAACACGGAGACTGACCTTTTACATCTTGCATTTTCCGGGTGTAATGCCTTAAGGACAGAATACACTTGAACCAAAAATTAAATTCCTGAATTGCCCGTCTACCACCGCCAATTAAATTCTGGACACTGGAAATCAGCGCCGGTACTAGTAATCACATGTATTAATCATAAACTCGCATACTCGTTTCCCATTTACAGGGATCGTGTTAATCTGTATCATCTTGGGCTCGCCAATTCCACCCGAGGTGCCGTTATATCAGGGGTTTTTCTTCTACGTTGCCGAAGAAGAAAAAAGCCTAAACCTCCGATTATCGCGATACCACCCACCGCACCGCCAACACCAGCGCCCGCTTTTCCACCCGCGGAGAGACCTGAAGACGGCTCGGTTTGTCCCGTCTGGGTTTGTGCCGTCTCGGTTTGCGACGTCTCGGTTGGTGATGTCTCGGTTGGTGATGTCTCGGTTGGCGACGTCTCGGTTGGTGATGTCTCGGTTGGCGACGACTTGGATGGGGTCGTAGTAGCCGACGCAGCAGTAGTCATTGTAGTTGTTGCAGTTCCAATCTCGTCAAAGAAGTTTTCTTTGAGAGTCACCGCGCTCTTCTTTCCACAGCAACTAGTTGTGTTACCGCAGCACCATGTTTTAGAGCCACTTGTGCCATCGCAGGGTGTCATTCGTGCAAAGGGTTCTTCAACATCACCGCCCTGGCTACCATGATGTATATTAGGTTCCTTTCGTTTCTACCTCGAAGAAGGGGGCTCCATGAAAATATTGACATACCCTACATACATCCAAACAATGCGAGGAGGACGGTTCCTCGCACAGCCCGCGCCAATATGCTTTGTCGCTGTCGTTTTGGCAAAGGCCATTGCTGAGACAGTGCTGACCATCCAAACAGCACATACCATCTGGGTGCACCTTTCTGTGGCATTTCAACCACTCAATGCCCACATACGATATTCCATCAGGTGAATAACAGGGCCCTGCATCTGCCGAGCAAGGAGACAAAAGCGGGATAGTGATAAGGAAGAAGGGTAAGTATCTCATGATAGTTGATTGCTCTTTGAATCGTGGGAACTTGGACACAAAAATGCTATGAGAAAATAAGGAGCCTCCAAACTTCAACGGAGCAAGCTGTGGACGGACGACAGGGCGCAAGACTAGAGGTACCCAGACAACTAAGCAGTCCGCCGGAGAAGACCGCTACCTGGGCCCAAAACCACGCGATTTCTAGTGCATATGTAGCGTGTGTTAGCTGCTGTAATTGTGGAATATTACGGGCTCGAGGCTGTAACGGTGTACTAAGAGCCAAGGCTTATCAGGAGTGGAGCGTTTTCCAAGATGGGGTATAGGGCTTCGGCTGAGCCAATAAGTATAGGTTTAGACAGAGCCCAAAGACGGAAGGAATATCTAGACTCGCTTGCAACCGGCTGATCACTGCTCGGCCTACATAAGTATCGAGACCCCGAAAATCAGGACCCACCAAGAGGCAGGCCGATGGGAAGGAACAGGAAATAATCGGACGCGAGCCCCCTGTTCACGCGAAAAGAGCACTCTCTAATACCGAAAGGGTAAAAGTGAGGGGAACCTTGCTAGACAAATACACCATCGCCGGCGCCACTTGGGCAAGGGTCGCCCTAGAGCCATCCGGTGCGCTAACAGCCATTCCTCTCCCCTATTCTTTTGTGATTACTACATACACCTTTATCTGATGATTCGGACAAATTGGTTACTGTCTGACCAGATCAAAAACCACCGAGCAATGGGATCATCGACACACCGCGCCCGTTTCTATACCACCTACCGCTCATGGGCAACCCAATCCGAAACATCTTCCCGGCCAGAATCCATACCCACCTCCCCATCAACGGTCGCCTTGCAAGAGCCAAACTCATCGCCCTCCGCCACCGAACAAGCCGCCGAACACCTCAAAACCACAGAACGTATCCGGACCCAACTGGATGAAGTCCGGCGTCTGCGAAGACTCCACAACCAGATCTTGAGCACCAACGAGGCGGACAAGATCGACCGCACGATGGCGGACACTGCAGAGGCAATCCACGACGTGGCCGTGCTGCTGGAACGGACGCGCGTCGAGCAGGAGGTGCGCGGGGGCAAACTAAGTCTAGCGAGCCAGCTGCGGTGGAAGTATCGAGATAGTCAGCAAGTGATTCGCAAGTCACATCTGTTACTGCGGTGCTATCATGACTTGATCTTGGTGTTGGGTGATTTGCAGCGGCTGGATGTATCGCAGCTGCCGCCGCCGCCGAGGAGATTTGAGCTGGAGGCTGGGGTTCCGCCGAGGGCTTCACTAGAGACTAGGGTCGATAGTATCCTCCTTGACGGGCCCGGTCGAGGGAGTATTGTCGCTCCTCCGGGTCGAGGGGAAAAGGAGTTTCTTGTTGAAAGGCCACACGAGACGATCGTGAGGTTGGGTGCCGAGAACCCGGGCTCAGCTATCGGAACGCCCAAGGAAAAAAGTCCCGTCACTGCTGGTGTTGTGAATGGCGAGGTGGAAAATTTACTGGCGTGGCGGCGGTCGCGAAAACTGGATATCGAAACCAAGCAGTCTTTCATTCACATGTCGCCTACACCCACAGCGAAAGGGGAATCTTAATGTTCTCTATCTCTGGTCTGATACGTTCGGTGTTTCTTTTGGCATATATCCTTGGCTTTCCTTTTATTTCCTTTGCATGATATCATGAATTGCCCAATATCGCACGATTAATAGTAATGTTTTCCGGGAATTCTCACGCATGACCATTTCAACCACCTCCATTAACCCACCCTCGAACAGTTAATATTAAACACGCGCCACCTTTCTCCCTACTAACTTCTGAGGCGCCGACAACCGCCGACCAAACTCATCAGACACCTTGAACACCGCCGGAAAAAGAATCACCTGGTCCGAAGATATTGGATCTGTATCCCACCGGTAATCAAAAACACACGGATGAGAGAACAGCCAGATTCCCAGGTCTGACGCTGCTCGGAAAACGCTGATCAGGTGTGCCAGGCGGTCGGAATCGGAGAACTGCGGGTCGCTATACGAGACAAATGTGGTTGAGAATCTTTCGGCGAGCAATTCGATCACGTCCTCTGGGGGTGTCAATGCCGGTGGGTTTTGAGCTGGACGTTCTATCCGGTGGAGATACGCTGTGAGCATGCGCCAGGCGAATATGGGGCTAGTGTCATCTATGTGGGAAAACACGTTCAGTTTAAACAAGATCTATTGAAGCGAAGACGACCATCCAGGGGCAAGACATTGATTACCGTTGTCCATATTTACTGACAGACCGGACGCGTACGGCGTCGGGAGCAGGCACCTGGTTTGCCGACCTGGCTCTATCCCCTGCAGAAGGGCTCGGACCAAAACATGCGTTAGGACGGCTCCTGTAGCGCGTGGTTTCGAGAGCATGACAGCCAATCGGCTAGGCAAGAAATCGGAGTCATAGTGTTCAATGCTCGAGGGGGCTACTCCTCCTTGTGGCAAGCGACTTCTGGGAGAGCTTGCCGAGTAGTAGTTGTCTATATGAAGACTGGCTCGGTCGAAGAGTGTTTGGATGCGCAAGGCCGTCGTGTCGTCATCTGGCGGTTGTGGGACATAACACGACATGTCCAAGTATTGCGCCCCGACTGGGACCGACTGAGCAGTCATTTCTGCTTTCTTCGCGGACGAAAGTGATGAGTGAGTTGGTTGAACGTAGATCTGGGAGGCCGTCGTCCACCCCCCATTCGTCTCTGCGTGAGCCTTCCTGTTTCTCCTACGACGAAAGAGTAGGATAGCGCCTAGGAGTGTAAGAAGAAATGTCCCGGCAATAGAGCCTACGATAGCTCCTGCAAGACCACCTTCACTGATCCCGCTACTAGCATGGTGTGTAGTGGGGATGCTTGCACTGCTGGTAGAGGCAGTAATCAAGGACTCCTGCAGGCTAGACGTCGTTGGGTGGGTGAGGGATGGAGAGTGCGAGAGGCTGGTTATAGATGCTGAAACACTGCCAGGCTCAGAGGTCGAAGACAAAGACTGGGTTGACCAAGAAGTGCTGTTGTTGAGGGTGCTGGTGGACGGACTGAGGCTTGCTGTAGTGGCGCTAACAGCATTCAGATTCGTAGTTTCGGCACCGAGATTAGAGTCAACGGGAGTGGTGCTTGTGCCTGGTATGCCGGAAGTCACAGCCATCGTTTGAACTGCATCCGTTGGAGTTGAATCGGCCATTGCTGAATTAGTCGCTTAAGAAAAACACGAGTCGCGGTGCTCGAAGTCAAAGGTCCCACACACCGAGTCCACGCCCGGAGAAGCTAGTGTATTTGTATGTTTGCGAAAGTCTAGATTTGAGAAACGGTGCTAAAAAGTCAGGGGCTAGGGTTTACCTGCTGCGCCGAGTTCATCGAGCTGAGTGGGTTGGCGCACCGGCCGACTCATTCGTAAGAGTACGTGCGTTTCCGGCATCCTTGTCTAGCGGGAAACAGTAGCGCAGTCCAGGGTGACCATCAAAAGACAGAGCGCGTTCCCCCGCTCAGAGTCTTCTCGCGAAAAGTCAACTCAGAGCCTTGTCCGGTCACAAGCTGGTTCTCCCCTAGTAGCCGCGATCATGAGCGATAAAGAAGTTTTGCCGGGCTTCCCAGAGTGCTGGACCCCTGATATTGTGGTAGGAATTGACTTTGGCATGACTTATACGGGTATACACACAAGGCTCTGGCACCACACAGGGATTCTCAGACTGACCATGACTAGGTGTCGCATACTCTTGTGGCCCCGAATGGTCCCCGCCGAAGACCATACAGCGTTGGCCGGGAAGGCTGTTATCCGAGCTGGCAAACAAAGTGCCGACCTCCCTGGAATATTGTTCGGAATCCAACCAGCTTCGGAATTGGGGATTCAAGTGTGATCCAGAAGCGAAGGGGTCAGATATAAAGGAGTTCTTCAAGCTACACCTGGCGCCTCAGAGCCACGAAGAATTTCGGGGAGGTTCTACTCGACAGGAAGCTCAGCGCTGGTTCCAGGACTTTATCTTATGCATCTACCAGCACGTCGTCTCCATCTTCAATGATACAATACCTCATTTTGACTCGCGACACGTGGAGTTTTCTTTCAGCGTGCCGACCACATGGAAGGATGTGCGGATGGTGCAGGAAACTCGGGAAATACTTGAGCGCGTGATCAACACAAAGACACCGCGTCATCGCGCGTTTATAGGTCTCACCGAGGCGGAGGCAGCAGCGGTATATGCCGGAAATGAACATTATTTAGTACGTGGTCATGAACAAGCTGATTATGACCTGTGTATCGGAATTAATATCCTTTTTGCTAGGTTGACGATACGATTCTTGTCTGTGATGCAGGGGGAGGGACCACGGTTGTTATGCCCATAAGCACGTTTCTGTCGCCGTACTCTAATTGCAGATCTAGGACGTGAATGTTCTAAAGCTAATATCAGATCGGGGCGAACCAACCAAGCTGGAGCAATTGGGCCACGTTGAAGGTACTAAGCATCTTATACCTATGCAGTGTTCAAGGAGTTTTGGACTGATATTATGCCAGGACAACCAATCGGTTCTGTTTTCATCGACAGAAGTATCCACCATCTATTATCCCAAAGATTGAACAAGATTCGCGACTATCTAAAACTGTCGCCGAGCGATGTGGCATGGATGATGATTTCAGGTCTCTTCCAAAGAATGAAATGTTCCTTTGGCACCGATTCTATATTGACCCCGTGGCTGATGCTGGATGTTCCAAAATTGGAGTCGGTGTTAGACTTTCCAGAAGCAGAGATTTATAGTGGGAAAATGCGGATTTCATGGTAACTATGGGCCTTAAATCTTATTTCTAACTCCCGTAGATTGTCCGTTACTAAAGAAATTGCAGGGACCACATTCAGGACTGCTTTGACTTAATGATCGATAAAATGTGCGCTCTCTTGGACGGGCATATTCGCCAAACGCACTTAAAGTATCCAGGAGACAACATAGTGTGTGCCTCTAACCACTCTTAATATCCAGCCGCTAATAGTCGCTCTCGGGGTAGACGTACCTTGTTCTCTCCGGGGGATTTGGCAGCTCCCCATATGTACGACAGCGTTTGGAGGAAAACTTCGGCAATTCCGCCGTCAAAAAAAGCCCGAATGCCAAAGATATGCAAATCCTTGTAGCAGATGAGCCGTAAGTGAAGCGGAAACAAATTGTCCTACATACTTCCGGTGTACTGATGTCAGCCCCGCACCCCCATTTGACAGACAGCTTGTAGTGGTCCATGGTCTCGTTCTGGATCGCATCCAACAAATAAAACGCGGAGTGATCACGTTTGGGTCAAGATGCGCTCCCGTCAGTTATGGCATCACGTGCGACAAACTATATGATCCAAATGAACATATTGGAGAGCCAGTGCGCCTGGACCCTCGGGATAACAATATGTTCGCTATAGATCAAATTGACTGGCTTGTAGTTCAGGCAAGACTTCCACCTTTCCTATGACAACGTTTGCCGCTCTAGCCTATCTGTACTGATAGTTATACAGGGCTCCCCCATTCCACATGTAGGTCTGAGAAGAGACTTTCAACTTAAGGTAAATCCAGGTCAAGAGAATGGCCAGCGGGAGTTCCAAATCGTCATGTCGACCCTTCCCCCGGACAGTCTGCCACGCAGCATGAGGGAAAGGGGTGTTCAGAAAGTCTGCGATCTTAATGTTTCTACCGAAGAAGTCGATAAGAAGCTCAAGAATCGTCACTGGTACAGCATCAAGCCTCACTTTTGGCGGATTGCGTTCGAGGTGGAGATCGTGGTTGGGCCTGCCGATCTGTCCTTCCAGCTATGGTCCAAGGATAAGAAGATTCGCAGCGGAAAGCATGAACCAATCGCAGTAAGTTGGATGCCTGCGCAAGAATTACTAGAAGCTTGAGTGTCTGGGCAACATTTTCGAATGCATACACGGTCGTATTAGCAAAGCTTGTTGAGCTTTCTCTACAAACTGAATCGACGTAAATTGAACGCGGAATTCATCGTCGTAAAAGCCGATGGTTCCTAGCACTTCATCGGGTAGCAAGAGAGAGGCGCCATAGTCTATAATATAGTAATAATTAGGCTGTGTACATGTCAGTTATGTTACTTTATACTTGTTATTTGCAAACTCACCATAGACATACTGTATAACATGGTGTTAGATCTACAGCGCTGTGTCCCCCACGCTTAGGAGGCTTCATAATCCTCAAGGCGGAACTTCCTCGCATCCCGGAAAATGATCTTGGAATTCATCCAGCCAACACCCAGATAGGCTTCGGCTTATTTTCTTTGTTCATACTATTAGCCTTCACCTTTAGCTGTTTCGCGACGAGCGTCAACATGTGTTCCCTTCCTGATTTCGTCACCGGCCTGACCCTTGTAAAAGTTCTCGAGAGCCTCCTGCTGTGTTCCTTTACACTCTACCGCTTCATAGAACACGAGTTATACAATAGGACAAGCAAGTTGATATAATCAAGGCCCTTTCTCCTTCTTGTGACTTGCTTCAATAGAGGCCTAGAAGCCAAAAATTTGCCAACAGCGACTATAATAAATCCAGCAAGGTTGCAATTGAATTTAGGTTGATAAACAACGCGTTACTACCAAGAGAAGATATGGTACTCTCTTATTACTCTCAGCAGAGAAGCAAATCTGCGTCGGTTCGATACCAGAGGTATTGGCACCGTTTAGTTGGCCCTTAAAAGATGTCTACAAAGTATAAGAGGGAAAAGGTATGAAAGTGGAAGCTAGATAGATATATGGTCCTCAGCATATTTATAATGCTCGATAAAACAAATGGAATGGAAAGACGCACATAGAAGCCTATATCTAGATCATGTTTCCACTTGATGTCTTTGACCTTAGGGCGCCGTTGGTTAGTTGATTAGAATCCCTAGCGTGCAGTTTCTGAAGTTTGCAAATTCAGCATTAGTTTGGAACTGGCTTTTTATACCACAAGAGACATAGAAACAAATTGCAGCATCGCAACCCCCTGGCCCGCCCTTGGGCAAGTCATGGGCTCGGCCATCTCCAACTTTCTCAGTGCCTTTTTTTGGGGCTACTCCGTTACTCCCAGGGTGTGAAATTTGATTGCATTGCCCAAAGATCATGCTAGCGACCCGAAATATGGATTTCCGTTCCATCGGCCGACCGTCCAGGTTTGATAGCTATTACCACGGAAAAGACTCTTGGCTATCGTGAATGTATTTCGATAACGGGAAGCCGAAGCAAAATTAACTGTAAGGGGTGAGCCAATTGACTCTGACGTCCGATAAGATCCAAAAGTGCGGCATGATAACAAGCAGTGGAGCTTACGGAAAGAAACGTTTCTGTCGAGCCTTTCCTATCAACCTGACTTTCGGGTGGCTCTCTTGCGGAGTCGGCCGATGAGAGGTCAAAATGCGTTAATAACATGCAGATAAAAATAGTAAAAAACAGTTAACTCTACCATCTTGATCCAATTTCAGCATTCATCTCAATTTTCCACGACGTTGTCATAAACGCAATGACCGAAAACCAATTATGCCCATGGAACGCTCAACAACGGAAGCCGTTATAGTCTGTGGTGTGCCGCAAACAAGTAATGACAATATCTCTTATGCATGACCCAGAAGGCTTTATAAGCATGTTCGATTCGCATGATTATAACCGAAGGCGTCCAATATCCCAATTAACTGAGTCACAGCGGCCAAGACTACCAGGATGTGAAAGAGTTGATGGGAGGAACCATATATATCAAATTTACCAGGATATCGACTCTCAGGAAACCTAGTCTGCAGAATCGAAGTAGTCAGGATCAAGTTCCATGCGCGAAATCTGGGATCTTACTGCGTAAATCAAAGCCCCAAGTAGGAGAAAACCTCCTTCGATCAGATAATAGGGCATTCCAGATTGTTTCATCATTTGCGAGAGGCCAAATATCTTGACTCCATGTATCAATGGTGCAAAGCCAGACAAGCCAGTCACCACGAACGTAAGTGCCCGTAGAATGCGAAATTCCTGGCCCTGGAATTTAGGGTTTACCATTATGAAGATAGTAAGCAACCCGAGAGTTCCAATCTGCCAATCAAAGTATTAATCACGAGATAAGAAGAAATAGGATATATAGATGTTAACACACCATAGACCAGTAAATCTTGCGATACAAAGGCTCACACCAGAAGACCATATATATTCCTGATACGAAGTCGCCCAATGTTAAAACTACTATGCCTATCAGGTCAAGTCGCAGCCATAATTGTTCAACTTCATGGGAATGGTTCATTAAGGTATGGTATGTTGCTGACAGACCCAGGCAGACGACGGCAGTCAAGAGGAAGAAAGTGAAAATAAAAAAATCAGCGCCAGTGATATCCGAATATCTGCTTGTTAGATACTCATTTATATACCACTCGCCGAGCAGAAAGGCGACTGCTGGTATCAAATGAGAGTATATATTGACTGACTCATTGTGGATGTATGACCAACTGCGAAATGAAGCCTGAGCTGATCCTGATATTGGACGATAGCCATGAAGAATGTACTTGTTATCTTGATGCCATTCCGGCAGCTCGCCAAAAGATAGAAGAACCTTGCGTGTCTTGCCGGCCTTGGATGTGCTTCTCAGAAACTGCGGGCGGAGAGAATCATTTTCCCGCTCTTGGCTTGCCATTGGTGGATGGGGGGACGAGACTCGAAGACGGGGAGTCGATGCCATTGCTGTCGCGCCTAATGATGTGAGAGGCCGGATTGGAGAGGGGAATAAGAAATAAGAAACGGGTTCTGTTTGCTGTGTTTTTTGCACTGCGCCCCTCTCTCGCTTCGTTCCTGCTATATGCTAGCCTTGCTTACCTTGCAAGAGCTGGAGAGTACGCTAAAAAAAAATACCCAGTAGGGCCTCGGAAACTGTGACAGGAAAATGTGACATGAGCTGCATATTTCAAATCTGCTGCATGCGCTCATCCAATGGTAAAAATGCCTCATCCTGGAGATGTCCTTTTTGCCGCTAGTACGAATTGTCAGCCATGCAGTGCTTAACAATGCGTTCAACCGCGAAGAAATTCCCACACTTCCAAGATTGCCTTTCTTGAACACTATGGAAGAGCAGGTAGGAATGAGAGATTGGCTCGATTCTTTGGGTGAGAACTTATGGAGTCTATTAAGTTCGATGAGGCTTCATTGAACCCAGAGAATACATTACCTATCGTTTAGCCGCCAGATCTGACACCCCCGCCAACTTTCGCGCGGGTGGGTGGATTTCCGCCTTCCTTCGGCCCGAGCGGGTAATTCTAGGTAAGGTACCCCCGTCGGTACCTTGGCTTCCACAGGAGGTTCAGGGCTGGAGCCAACCAAAAGCTGTCTGTCCTCTCTCGTGTTTGCTGCTGCACTCCCTAATTAATGAATTGCTTTGCTTTCTCAACCCATAACCGGAAGTCGACCTTGTATGAGTTTCTCATTGCAAATTTCCTCTCTGACTGGGTATGGCATCCCGCGACGACTACTTAATTGGGTGGGTTTGCGCACTGCCCATAGAGGTGGAAGCAGCCAAAGCGACGCTTGATTGCATTCATGACAACCTACCTCCAAATCAAAACTTAGACGACAACAATAACTACATTCTAGGTAGTCTCCAGGGTCACAATGTCGTATTGGCCTATCCGAGTTCCGGCGTGTATGGTGAAACATCGGTAGCCGATGTTGCCACGCAGTTGCGCGCAAGCTTCAAATCTGTCCACTTTAATCTGATGGTTGGCATCGGGGGAGGCGTTCCAGACACGGAGGATACTCGCCTTGGTGATATTATTGTAAGCAAGTCGACAGCTGGCCGGCCGGGCCTCGTCCAGTATAACGTGAACTGGGAGCAGGTGGAAGATCAGTTTATTGGCGGCAGAGCGTTAAATCAGCCAACACCATTACTTCTCACAGCTATGGGGAAAGCCGAGACAGCCGCAATCTTCGGTGAAAGTAAGATATCCCAGTATATCTGTGAGATCTCATCGAGAGACCCCGTCACCTTTACCTGCCCAGGCCCAGAGCAAGACGCCCTATTTGAGCCAAATTATGATCATACAACTATGGAACCCGAACAAAACGGGTGCAGTCATTGCAACGTGGATAGGATCCGGCCCCGGCAACCACGGGAGGTACAAGGTCCAATAGTTCATTATGGTCTTATTGCCTCCGGCCATCGTTTGATGCGACATGGAGCGACTCGAGACAAGTTGGCACATAAGCAAGGCGTTCTATGTTTCGAGACGGAGGCGACCGGCCTGAAAGATGCCGCCCATTATTTGGTCATCCGAGGAGTCTGCGACTATGCAGATTCGCACAGTTCCACGCTCTGGCATTCCTATGCCGCAGTATCTGCAGCAGCATATGCAAAGGAGGTACTGACGTACATACCCAAAGTTTCGAAGACGATATCTTCGGCAATAAACACCGAGGCCGTGCCGATTCTCGACGCTTTGCTTTTGACAAGACCCGAAGTTGACCGAAAATCCCTTATTGTACTGAAAGGGCGCAGAGCTGACGGTACCTGCGAATGGCTCATGCAAAACCCCCACTATCAAGAGTGGCTGGCAGACAAAACCCAACCACTCCTCTGGATCTCAGGCGGTCCTGGAAAAGGTAAAACCATGCTGGCAATTTACATCACCGAGGTGCTGCAACCAGTGGTTGACGCTGCCGAGAATGTTCTCCTTTACTACTTCTGTAGTAACCGCGATCAGAATCGGAACACGGCATTGACCATATTAAGAGGCATCATACATCAATGGATTAATCTCCATCCGCACCTGGCACAATATATCAAGAACTCGTTCCAGGGGACTGAAACAACAAAATACACCATTTCCAGCTTTAACTCCTTGTGGAGTGTTTTCCTAACCCTGCTTCGGCAGAGTAGGTCTTCTCAGATAGTCTGTGTACTGGATGGTCTGGATGAATGCGAACAAGGATCACTCAGGCAGCTTCTCGATGCCGTTGTGAATTATTTGTCGAACTCTCAGAAAGCTGCAAGGCCACGGCTGAAGCTCATTCTTCTCTCCCGACCCCAGCCAGCTATTTTGGAGAACAGAATTGGCCAGTTTCTGCAGATCAAGTTGGATAACTCTAATAGAGAGATCTCGCACGATGTCGAGAGATACATCTTCGCGAAAGTTAACGAACTGACATCTGAGCAAAACCTCTCAAGAGCAATGGTTGCGCAGGTCCAGCAGGCCTTGTTGGCTGGCGCTGATGGTACATTTTTGTGGGTTGGATTTGTTGCCAATGAGCTTCAGGGCAGGAGTTGGCACAAGATCAATGAAATCATCGATCGTGTTCCTAAAGGCCTTGGTGGGGTCTATCAGCGGCTACTTCAACAAATCGACGACAAGGAAGGGCTGGTCTCCATTCTTCAATGGATCGTTCTCGCTGCCCGACCCCTCACAGTGGAGGAATTAACAGTGGCGACAGGGATCAAAGCATCTGGTACCCTCACGGCAGCTGAAGTGACCAGAGTTCGGCTCAGGCTCTGCGGGGCACTTGTGAAAATTGAAGGAGATGTAGTCAACCTGGTCCACGAATCAGCGAAGGAGTTCTTTCAGAGCAGCCAAGTCAACATCAGAGGGATCAGCATGTTTCACATGAACCAAATTGCCCACAGATCTCTTATGCAGACCTGCCTAGCACACATCGAACGTAGCTACGGATCTCCGAGAAAGATTGACGAGAGATACAGCCACGGATCCCTCTTGCCTTATGCCATTCAATATTGGCCGGTACATTTCCATCACGCCATTGATGTGATTGATACACCTTCCGAGTTCTCACGTCCATTCTTCAGGGTCAATTCTCTAATCCGGGATGAATGGTGGAAATACTATTGGCAGCAGGAGAAGAACGGCGGAAACGCGCCCTCGTTCACGCTCTTGCATCTTGCTGCGTATCTTGGCAATGTAGCATGGGCCAAATCTTTGATCAGCGAGCATATCCATCTCATTTCGCGAAAGGACAACTACGGCCGGACGCCGCTTTCCTGGGCCGTTAACCAAGGTCACCGAGACATGGTGGAATTGTTGGTTGACCATGGTGCTCGTGTCAATGTGAAAGATCGAAGCAGGTTGACGGCACTTCATATCGCGGCCACTGGACAGCATAAAGACATTATGTCTGTGCTGCTCAACCAAGGGGCCCGTCTCGAGAGTAAGACTGAGCATGGCGACACACCACTGATTCGAGCGATTCAGGCAAATTCGAGGGAAATCATCCAACTATTACTTGAACACGGAGCGCGTGTGGACAAATTGCCAATCCCGCCAGGGGTCACTTCCCTGAGAAGACATTCCGACCCAATGAATGAGCGGGTGGATGAGCTACTGGGTCTTCAAGAACAGATCTTTATCGCCCGATACCAGCAGGCGTCGCGGGAGGTTAACATGGTCATGAAGATCCTCAGGCTTTCCTTCCGCTTTCCCATCATTCTTCGATTGGTAATATTTTATTTAAAATATGTGGCATTGGACCGCTGGGAGAACATGTCTGTCCTGCAGGAACTCGCTAAGAAGAACAAAATGAACGAATTGCGACAATGGGCGGAAGTGTATCGCGAGTTCTTCGTCCAGCTGGTAGTTTCTAGGAACTATAGAGGGCTGACGGCCATGACAGACCTGCCGACGCAACTGTTTCGGGTAGTCGCTCCTGGAGATCTTCAAGCACTGCTGGTAATCGCAGTTCTCGTCGGCTCGGAAACTAAACTCGCAGCTGTCCGACACGGATGGAGAGAAGGAGATGCCATCACAGCCAGAGCATTTTCACATTGGGCCTCCATAGCCTATCACAGAGACGTAGAAGAGTTTTTACACTACGGCGTTCGCGACTTTTTAAACGATTTTGACGCTTGTATTCAAAGTGGTAATCGGGAAGAGAACGTGGCTCGGACGGTGGTACTCCTGACATCGCACTTTTCTATACTCGAAAATGAGGAACCACGGCCAATCGAGTACTTCTCCAGGGTCGTCGCAGAATTCTACGAAGGATACATCGGCGGCAACCACGAGGTTGAATTGTTCAATGATGGAAATCAGGCATGCGCCAATGAGCTAATTGTCATCAGCGAGAGGCATGACTCCGCCAGATTACTTCTCTTCCTGACTAGTATATTCCAATTTGCCCAGTGTTCCAAAGAGAAAGGACAGGACCAATTTCTGAACATACCGTCAGCATCATGCTTGATACTCTGCCAGGAAAATGTCACCGCCCACCGATGGCTGATTGGCGAGGCAATCCCAGAGGCAATGAGTACCTTGATATCAAAGCAACCCCCAGGATCGCTTCAGAAGCGGGCGTGCAAAACCTTTGTGGAATGCCTAATAATTGGAAAGCAATACGGCTTGCCATTGTCTGCGGCGGCACCGAGACAAAGAGTGAAACAGAATCTGCACTCCTTGCCAGAAGTCGCATGTATGATAGATCGAATCGTTGGTTTATGAAATGATGCGCAGCGTTCCTGCCTGAGGAGTAGCAAGGCAAAACGAGAATCAAGTGACGAAGAATAGTTGTCCCACCCAAATTATCGCATGTCGCGTGTTGCTTGTTGCACTGCTCTTGGGAGGGAGTCTACCTATGGCATCGAGTTGGGTGTCGCATCTCACGTAGCGGTTTCTGCGAAGCAATCGACGTCCGGAGGATAGTGTACAATTGCAAAATATATATCTAGCTGCCAAGAGACTACGTGCCTGTCGTGAGCTTTCACATATAATGGACTTTTCCGAACGTCTCGCACGAATTCCTTTCCCCAGGGTTTCCTGGTGAAGTCTGAAGGGCATTTTTATTAGACTACAGTCCTTATAACAGCCTTGGAAGCTTTTGATCTTGAGTGTTTCTGGGCTTATTGATACCCCTTTCTATCGTCGTCGCCAGTTAATAAAATCCGCTTAGTTCTTCGTCATACATTAGAACCGTAGTTTCTCCCTCACAATTCCTTAGATGGATTTTGAGGCTCATTTCGAGGTTAGCCGGGCGTATCAATTGCTAATAACTATCAGCTGGGTTTTTTTTATTTTAAGCCAAATTGTTAGACTGCGCTCATCTCGAGGCGATGTTTAGATCTAGCACTGTTGTCTCCTCTACCTGATGGGGTCCAATTGGCTGTGCGCAGTTGGGGGTTCGAAGTCATATCCCAAGGCCCTTCATCCTTCCTTCTTCTTCTACCTACACCGTGTACAGCGTTCATTTTCTTTGGGTGTGGCCCGCAGTACCTATTCCTGCCAATAAAAAACCACCGTGCTCCAACTGACACTAGGTAGATGACGGAACTGCAGAAGTGGAATGCTTGAATTGTATGAAGCTATCGCGGTGCAGCGAGGCCTTCTAGCTACGGCCGATCCACTGTGGGTCAGCTGACGTGCCGATTAACTACAATAGGCAAGGCCATAATCAAATATGAGTGGTTCAACAGTAGACACTAAGCCTTCCTGGCGGCTGCCTTCGGGTTCGAGGTGGAGGGTTGTGTGTGGGACAAAAGTACCTGGCGCTCACGGGTCCATTTATGAGTTCTGGCACATGCTCGGCTCCACCGCTGTACCTAACCGCCAAGGTGTGAGTATTAGGAAGCACACCGCGTCCCTATTGGACAACTAATTCCTAATATACAGCCGACTAGATCGGGGCGCAAAACTTGAAGGAGGAGAGAGAATCCTAGCAGGACTGGTTGCCAAGCACGCCAAGTCGCCTGGAGATTCTGAGTGTGAATGTTGCGCAGCCTGGTCTGATCAATACACAGCACACTGCCATTGATCGACCAGTGTTGTTCCAGCCAAATACTCCAGTGGAATCCTCAAAGCTATCGGCGTGAATGCATAACTATGGATGACGACACTGGTTCTCAAAGCCTGCTGCAATCCGTGCTTGGATTCTTCGCTCGAAATCGACCACAACGGTCGGCGAAGCCGGCGTCACTGAGGTCACGGAAACGCGAGGCCTGGCTACGAACGGATGCGTTTCTGCAGCGCGATTATATTAGCGAAGCTGACCCAGACAGCGTTGCAAAGACTTTGCGCGCATTTGAACATCTTGTTCAAGACGACTCTGATGGGGGGAGAGATTCTGTAGGTATCCTTCACATCCAGCCAACCCCAGTGTCTCAGTCTGTTGGCCTCTCACTGCCTGCCCACTAACGGTAATTCGCGAAGCAGAGCTTGCAACAATCCCGACATGAGCGGTATCCGAAGCTTCGCTGCATGGTCGAAGATCCGAATCACCGTCCGTATGACGACCCAGACATTGTCATTCGCGCAAGTAAACGGAGACGAGAATGCGACAACGCGATCGAGGAACTTTTGCATTTGGACCAGGAGAGAAAGAAGCGCCGAGTTCTGCCGCGTGAAGAGCCAACTCTTGAGTCAAATCTCGAAGAACCCGATGCCGAATTGGCCGTGCTAATGAGAAGACATCTGGTATCTTTGGACAATGCGTTGCGCAGACAATGGGTATGCGTTTGCCAGAAGTGCTCAGGGTTAAGCGTGAGATTGTCGCTGCCACGACACAGAAAAGACCTTGAGGCTGAAGCGAGTTTCGAGGTATTCTTCGGCGTACGGTCCATACCTGCAACTGCATTGCAAGAAGCTAAAATCACCGTCAAGTGAGCTCTCAAGCTATCTGTGCGGACTCTTATGCTGCTAACACTTTCGGTGCAGAGACCTGCACAACAGCACATTGAGACGCTCATCTGAGCCTATAATTAGCCACCCACCCGACTTTGCCCACATATGTCAGAGCGTCACAGAGTCCCTCGATCAGCGAAATTGCTTGCATTTTACTCTCGAGAATGGTGTATTCCAGAGGCTTCGCCCGCAACCAAAGACATTTGGTAGCGACCGCATGTCTCAGACAGTATCCTTGTCGGCATTTTTCAATCGCCAGCAAGAATTACTTCGTGGTGAATCGGTGCTGCCACTCAAGGGGAAGCGAGTCTTGGCTGTTACACTGGCCTCAGCACTACTTCCCTTTTTGGAGACACCGTGGCTGCAGTTTTCCTTCAATCACTCAAAAATCCAGTTTTTTGAGCCACGGCAGGGCGGAGAACTCCCTAACATCACGAAACCTTTCCTAACACTGGAGCACGTGCCAATGATCTCGACCCGTAGTACACACACCGGAGACAGCTCTGGAGTCACGAAACACCTGGTTCATCCCAACGCTAGTGTGCTAGCTCTGGGCATACTCTTGTGCGAGCTTCACTATTGCACACCTGTGGAGCTGATGGCGAAAGACCCGCATGTCGTTAGGACGGTCAACGATGATTTATATACCTGTCTCGCTAAGCTTCAGACTCTGGAAGACGACGCTGGCGTGGACTACTATCTCGCTACGAAGGCATGCCTCACTGGGGAGTACTATCCCCATGGACAACAGGCTGAGTTTGAGGATGTCAGCGTTCAGCGGCTTTTCTATCAAAACGTCGTCAAACGGCTTGAGGCCGTGATATTCAAGGCATGGGGTATTCAATTAGAGAACTTGGCTTCATTCGATTCTCGACAGAATGAATCCTGCTGGGGCTCTATCGGTCGAGAGGTGGTCCACCTTCATACAGGCAAGCTTGAATCGTCTAATGCAAGCATTACAGCAAGGCCAGGTCCGCCTCGTTCCATGTCTGACGCCGCATCTGTGAGCTACGCACCCCTCCACTCAGATACCATGCTACGGATATCGGCACAGCCTTCTTCGGGACCACAAGCTCATAGAAACCTCGTCGAGCCGTCAGAGAAGAGCTTGCACTTTTTCGATGCAAGTCACCAGACGGGTCCTGCACAAGAGTGAGACATTTTTCTATTGGCGATAAGGCTTTGTCGTACTAATAAACTGCTAGGAATCCGCTCTCGGAAAAATGGATGAATAATCTGTTGTCCTCACTCTATTCCTATGTTGACTCTGATTTTGACCTTGCCGAACCGGTGCGAATAGCGATCTTGGACTCCGGACTCGACCCTGAAAACCCATTCCTGGTTGAGGACCAGCAACGGAACAACCCACAAATTAAGGACGCAAGAAGCTTTGTATATGGAACAGAAACGCACGACATTCGAGACGAGATCGGGCACGGAACTCATGCTCTTGGCCTTCTTCTCAAGGTTGCCCCTGGCGCTGAGATCTATGTCGCCAGAATTGCGCGCCGAGAGACTCTGGATTCCAATACCTACGATGACATAGCAAAGGCAAGCTTGTCGAAATATAAATGCATGCTTTTTGGGCTAACCTAAAAATATGTGCAGGCTATTGATCACGCAGTCAACCAATGGAGTGTGGACATTATATCAATGTCATTTGGAATTCGTGAATATCACGATCTCATGAACACGGCTGTCTCTAATGCACTCAACAAGCGGACTCTTTTATTCGCAGCAGCGTCGAATGACGGAGCAAACCTTGGCAGAGCTTTTCCAGCTCAATATCCCAGCGTTTTTTGTATACACTCAACCGATGGAAATGGCAATCCGTCCAAATTTAACCCTACAGCAAGCGAAACGGACGTCAACTTCAGTCTACTTGGGGAGGATGTCTCTTCTCTCTGGCCGGCTGGCATGGACGGATGCGACGAGGCCGTCAATGTTATGTCAGGAACATCAGTCGCAACACCGATCGCCGCTGGGCTTGCCGCAACGGTCCTATCTTTTGTCCGGCAGCAGGATCAGCACATGCCTGTAGAAGGCGAAAAGCTGGGTCCGTGGCTAAAAAGGGATAATTCCATGGACGCGGTTTTCAAGAGTATGGTTAAACGGAGGCGGGGAGTAGGCTACGACTACATCACACCTCATGTGCTCTTCGATAGCGGTTCGACAAGGGAGGATGTTTATGGACGAATCAAGGATATTAAAAGGAACATGTACAAACACTAGTAGAAGCCTCAGCTTAATTGGCTCAACCTACAATCACACGAGATTCATTGAAATTTATATCGGTTGTAGTCCATGATTCATTGAGTAGGATTAAGCGGGAATACAAAATACGTTGCCATTCTCGGTCACATCTGGAACAGCCTCAGCAGTTCTGATATCAGCTCCATCCACGTCCTCAACCAAAACACAATCGTCGTCATCGTTTGTCCCGCCAACTGCCATGAATGCGCCCTTATTGTACTCTTCGAGCTTCACTCTGCGCCCAAACTTGAGCCTCTTCACGCGGAACGCAAATACAAATTCCGACTCGCGATTGGACTCCGTCGCATCATCATTCGAGCTAGTCCAGTGGCCTTTCGGCCCAAAGATCGTGCCCAGCGTGGTCATATCGATGCCGAGGTTTCCCCTAACGGTTGTGCTTTGAGAAGTCGAGTATTTGATATTGGCGCCCTTGACGAGTTTCATTCCCGTAACGATGAAAAGCTCGCTGACGAGTGCGAACTTTTGCCTAGGCTCTCTCAGCCATGTCTGCACGGCTGGTGCTTTCACAGCCTCTTCCACGTATTTCTGGGTCGGCTCGAAGGACAGTGTCGTCATCGTGTCGAACGCGAACGTATTTGCCCTTCTTTTCGAATGCCCAACGTCCACCTCGGGACCAAAGGGCAGTCCACCAGTAGCCAGCTGCAGGAACTGTGCATAGACACCCAAACCGAGCCCTGTCTCAGTTGAAACAGTCTTCTTCCAGTCGGTTTCCACGACAGGTGGGAATGCGTTAGCTACAGTAACAACGCGCGCTCTGTTCAGAGGGTATTGCGGTGCTGACGTGGAGCGGATTATAGACCCCAAACATAGCGGGCCCGTGGGTGGTGGAGGTATGAAATCGGATGTCGGACACAGGAAGTATGTCTTGGTAAAGGACATGGCTTGAAGATTTAGGTTCGGATGCTGGATGCCTTAGACCAGGTGGAATGATCGAAAGACCAGAAGAAGACTGTGTTCAAATAGGCTCGGTTCCTCAAGCGTAATCGGCGTATTTTGTAGGTAGTGCATCCCCGACGATAGCAACAACCACCCACGTGACCCTTGGGTCAAAATCCCGCACGGGACCTTAGGTACTTCTTTCTCTTTTTTTCTGCCAGACTGCCAGACCGGCCCAAGCTCGCAGGCCAATCGAGTCGTGCCGGTTGATTGACCTGGCCGCTAGGTAGACTAGCGCAGCCGGGCCTCTGAATGCGAGCGGATAGCGTGCTTAATGCTCGTGGCCCGGCGGCACCGAGGACACATTCTGCTTTAACATCTTCTGACACTGGCAATTTGTCCGATATTCTCATCGCCCCAGTGGAGATTTGTTTACCCCAGGACCTTTAGACCGTCATTTCCATGCGGAGAACAATATCGGATTCCTGGATCTTTGCCACACTCAGAAGGTCTCGCGGCCGCCCGCACGTCGCCCCTCATGGGAAGTCACGAATGCGCCGAAGACGAGTTTATGGAAGATGTCTTCCTCCAAGATGATCTTAGCCCGACCATCGCAGAGCATGCGACACAATGCCAGTCTCTTTTTCGCAAGTGCATTATCATACCGGAACTTGTGCCAGACCCTACTATTATGGACGACCAGCTGGCACGCTTTGCGCTATGGGCATCAAATATGGATGTTTACGGGCCGCCCAACGTCTCGTTGGACTACAGACTTCGATTCAGTCCGGTGGCTGCGGATATCATACATCAGCTCCTGGATATTATATACGATACCTTGCTGTCTTGTCAGTACTTTCCCTACCACATTCGGATGGTTTGAAGGCTAACGGGAGTCTCGACAACAGTAAAGCCAATCGACGACCGACCACCGCAAATCTCGAGCAGGAAGAGACAACGCACTTCAGTACATGGCAGTTCTGAATTCACGAGGAGAGGCGATGACGACACAAGCGATTCAGAGAGTGATAATGATCCAGCAGAAAAAAACATTCTGAAGATCACCGAGACAATCGGCGGAACATTGACGCGGCTCTTCCGTCTGTCCAACGCCGTCCGAAAATCCGCTAAAGCCAATCGAGCTCGCAAGATCGAAAAGTATAGAGATGACGAAGAGGCAAACCAGGCAATAGATGAATTGCGACTCTATACTAAATGCTATATTGAATTCCGATTCCCGGAGGCGCCGGAGGCGCTCCGCTCAGCACTGGTCGAAGCCAACGCGCTGCGACTTCGACGGCTGTATTATCAGCGCACCCATAGAAGGCGCATTGATCTAAGTATTCAGACCCCCGAACATACTCCAGCCGTTGTTCAACTCTCCAAATTGACGATGAGTGCGCCGGCTGTGCGGTTTGCGCCGAACGCGCTGCCAAAGCCTGTGAGGACCAACACAATGCTAGCCCCAGCGCCAACGCCAGCAACCAATGCGACTACCGCTCGACAAACTGCTGTTGCGGACCTCTACGCTAAATCCACAACTGAGATCCCCCGAGCTAAATCTGTTCTTGTGAACGACAAGTTGTCGTTTCCTCCGATACCGCCGACGCCACAGTGTCCATACTGCGGCGTCATTGTTGAGTTCAAGAACAATGCAAGGTCACTACTGTGGCAGTAAGCGGACAATTACTATCGTCGTGGGAATGTGTGGCTAACATTCGCCAGGAATCATGTCATTGGGGACCTGGAGCCCTTCATTTGTATTTTTCCACACTGCCTGGAAGGAGATCAGCACGGGCACGGAATTGGTCCTCTCACATTCGAAACTTCGAAAGCCTGGGTCAGCCACATGCAGACTGCTCACGGGCATACTTGGGAGTGCAGGGCCCCTTCTCACGATCCAATCGTCTTTGACCAAGAGATCCAGTACCAGGAGCATTCCATCAAGGAGCACGGCGTTCCTGAAGCGCACGCTGGGACTCTCAGCAATGCTGCACGGAGGCCAGTCCTCAATAAGGTCCTGGAGTGTCCATTTGGCGATGATTTTCAACCCTCGGGAAAGACCGAATCCAGCATCGTTTTTTCGACTGAGACTCTCCAGTCACACGTCGCCGGTCATATGAAGGAAATTGCTTTGCTTATACTGCAAAAGTTACCTAGCGATAACGACGAGAACGCAGAAGACGTCGGTAGCGATCAACCGTTAGAAAATGATGGGCCGGGCGGTCCTTATGGGATTACACGTGCATCCATGAACAGTATATTAGACGACGAGGGATTGAATTTCCAAGACGATGACGCCGAGACTGCAGAAGGCAATTTAGGAGACCGCGAAGAGGATATTACAGCACAGGTAACAGAACTCGCCCTAGAGGATAAAGACGATCTGGAAATAAAGAAGCTTTATCACGCGATACAGGCCGGCGATCTGGGCTTGATTGAGACTTTGCTTCAGAGTGGCGCAAATCCTAACTCGAGGGACGAAAATGGCCAAACGCCGCTACATTACGCTGCGGAGAAGGGCTTTATTGACGCTATAAGAGTCTTGCTAAAGCACAGCGTAGGTTCCTACATCATTGATAACTCTGGATTTTCCCCGTTTCTCTGGGCTGTGGTGGCCGGCCAAGAAAGCGCCACTGCGGAATTGATTTCCTCGGACGCTGATGTCAATTCATTCGGCCCGGATGGAAAGTCTGCACTCGCTTGGGCAGCGAGTCTGGGATGGGCTCCAATTGCTAAAATGCTTGTTGAAAAGGGTGCCAGCATATGTGACACTACTCTGCCTTTGGAAGAAGCGACAGCTTCTGGCAACCTCACCACTGTTCAATTGCTCCTCGAATATGGTGCTAATCCGAACGATCGTGATCGCGATGGTTGGTCTGCGATACATTGGGCAGCAGAGGAAGGCTATCTGGAGATTGTGCGTTTGTTACTGATCGCTGGTGCCAACCCTAATGCTGTTAGCTCTTACGGTACTTCCCCATTGCACTGTGCTGCAAATGGAGGGCATGTTTCCATTGTGAGCTTGCTTCTCCTACACCAAGCGGACCCACTCAAATCAACATGCCACGGCTGGACTGCACTACACCACGCTTCCTTCATGGGGCACTCCCAGGTCGTCAAGCGCCTCTTAGAAGACGACCGTATACGGTCCACTGCCTCTCAACAAGACAACCACGGCTGGTCCGCTCTTCATTTGGCCGTTCACAGTAAAGATCTAGCCACCGTCCGTATCCTACTCGGCAAATCCGTAATTGCAGAGCCTCAGAACCTATTGGACGAAAGCGGCCTCACTGCAGAAGATTGGCTGGATCGTGAGCCGACAAGCCATTCCCAGAAAGCCACCAGCAATTTAGCGTTCAGCAAGTCGCGCTGTTGCCGGGCCGTCACAAGCCTTCGCCAAGCTGTTACCATGGGTAGCGTTCCTATGATCAAGCTTTTATTCAAATTAGGTCACGGCATCAATGGCACAAACTCTGGAAGGAGGACTGCGCTCTACTACGCCGCAAAGAATGGCATGCTTTCCATCATGAATCTGCTTCTTGATCTGGGTGCGGATCCTACAATTATTCCTGCAGGGCGAAAGAACTGGGACGAAGTCATTTCGGCTAGTGACGTTTTACTGCGGCTCAACCGAGCAGGATACCGGAAGCGAGATACCGACCCTGAGGTGGAGCGCCAGATTCGCCATTTACTTAGAGTGCAAAGGCAGCCGTCTGTGCCGAATCAACCAGCCGGGTTCATATCGGACGAGTCGACTCTACCAATGCCGGACCAATTTGTCTCCCATGGGCCCGACCGACTGAACTCATCTGTTCCAGTTTCTTCTACGCCACCTTCCACAGATCATGCAGCTTCAAGGAAACTAACACACTCGCCAACGCCTACACACCAAATGAATGACAATAAACGTAAGGCAAGGTCAGGCCCGACAAATTGGTGGAAACGGCTCATGGGTAAAAGATAGCGACTCAGTCCTTAAATACGAGAGTGAAAAGCGACGGAATGGGTACAGGCTATTCTAGCCTAGAATTTTGAGGAGGTTGAGCATGTGACATGGCTCATGTCTAACTAGTCTAACTATAGCAGCAGCTTCGATTCAGTAGATTCGAAACCTGCGGATTGCGTGTCCTCTGGGCAGTAAAACGGCAAACATCTCATTCGAGCATAATATGGATAACACCATGTTTAATTGGATTTCGAGTCAGTTCTACCAGAATCAAGACGCCAGGCTCGCCGGAACGCAGCTCCAGCTCGGTACGCAGATTTAAAATGATGTATATTGCTTATTAGATGAATTAATCTCAGATAGACATGGAAGGAGTGACACGATCCCTAGACGTAGAGCATATGTACTAGGATGATGAACATATGTTACAGGTTGAGGATCCTAAACAAGTGAGGTAAGTCCCTAGAAACATACCCTGCTTCACTTGTAGTGTTAATATATAGTAACTATGGGACGGATACTAGTTGCTCGGCCCATAAAATGATATAATAACCAATTCTCGCAAGTACTCATTACTGTATTATCTTACAGCCTTATCAGCGCGCTCTAATCGGTATCCTCCCGTTCTATTATAACCAGAAAGCCTTTATCACGGAGAATGACTTTGCTAGATCGTGTCATCTGCTCCAATATAAGACAATAGACAAATACAAGATTCTAGTTCAGTGCTATGCTGATAATGAAGCTCGACAACTCGCACTGGTATTAATACCCTCGCTACTTCTAGTCTCACATTGAGATACCTGGCAGGACACGCGGAACTCGACCCTAAGCCGATGGGCTCTATAGTAAAAAAAGAGGAATATGTGCTCATGCCGCAATCCCACTAAGAGCCAACCAGGCCAAACAGCGATCAGCGATTCACGAGTCGACAATGGCTGTTTTAATCAGAAGTTGTAAACCATTCAAAATTCCCACACTGCGCGTGAAGAATAATTCCTATGCTTATGCCCCAGGAAAGGCCTATTAGTCCCTTCTTTTGCTCATATCGTGGGCTTCATCAAAACAGATGCCTTGCACGCCCCGTAGATATCAGATTTACCGTTATGGCAAATGGAACAGTGTTACGCATCTGTACGCGATTCCATTGCCCCACAGCCATCACAAAACACATCAACTGGCGATCTTTCAGTATACGTCGGATAGACCACCTGACTTTGTTTCTCCTGGATTCTCAACAGCAGCTCATCACACCCCTCAATTCCATCTGCCTCCACTAGAAGCATCAATATCTGTTGCTCATCCCTTGCAGTAGCCTCAATAAGAGCCGTACGACCAAATATTTCTATCGTGTGACGGCCAAGGCTTGGAACTTCGAGAAGTTCAGCGACAGAATCAGTCACCACACACACGATAGCGCCCATCAAGGGCGTATGTCCGTATTGGTCTTTAAAGTTGAGGCCGCAGCCAACCCGCATCAATACTTTCCAGTCGAATCCTCCTCGTATCAAGGACGTTAGAAAAGTCGTTTCAGCTTCAACGATGATGTTTGGATCTTCGCCATGTTGCAGCAATAAATCGAGCACTGCTGTCCTGTCCCCAGTCTTATAGATGTCCCTGGTTCTAGTATCTCTCCATACCTTCCTTGGTCGACTCAAGGCATGTGCTCCTAAAGTCCAGAACAGTGGGACGTTGGAATCAATTTCCTGCTGATTTCCACCTGCACCATCATCAAGAAGCATTCTCACAATTGCTTCATATTCCAGCCCTACTGCCCAGTAAGTAGGAGGCGTATTTCCGAACTAGTCTTGATGATCTAGTGCAGCACCGTGGTGTAACAAGAACTGAGCCATGTGATCACTGCCATTGCCGCAGGCAAAGAATAAAGGCGTCTGTCCTCCGATTTTCTTGCGACTATTGCAGATATCCAGATCTGGGAAATCAAGCGGAGGTTTGACTTCGACATCAAATGGGATGGAGGATCGCAATCTTCCTCTGATGTATTAGGGTGAGCGCCTGCTGAAAGCAAGAACTGCGCAATATCCAGTCGGTCATCCTGTACAGCGTAAAACAAGGCTGTTCGGCCGTACTTATATTTCGCATCAATGTCAGTCCCCTCTGCCGAGAAGTCGCTCGACAAGGGTGGCATCCCCACTAAACACTCCAGCATGAAGAGTAGTCCGAGACATTCCTTCCACAAACAAAGCCTTTGCTCCTTTGCTCCTTTGTCAAGAAGAAATCAGGCCATCTCGATCCTTTGTCTCATCGTCGCTACCCAAATCGCGTTGTTTAGACTTTCTAGGCTAATCTTTCGGCGGGCAATGAGAAGGTCCATGATGTAGATTTTTCCTCTGTCTGCCGCGAATAGGATCAGCTGAGAGATATTAATGATATTGATATGGTGGTTGACGAGGCCGGTTCCTCTCTCTCAGTAAGATTTTCAGAATAGTACAATGTCCTGCGGCTATCGCTACCTCGAGAACGGCAGAGATATCAGCGCGGACACCTCGTTCGGGGAGTACTTGAACCAGATCCGACTGCCCTGCCCTGACTGCGCAGATTAATGATAAGACACTTAGACCATTGTGTTAATATTCTGTGTTCGGATCAGCTCCGTTCTCAAGAAGGATTGTCATTGTCTTTATGGCGTCAGAGCATATGGTTCAGAGAAAACGCAAACGTTCGGGAGGACAAATCAGAGTTGTTTCCTTCCGTATATTTCTGAGGTTTACGTCGGCGTAGTTTGCCAACAACAGCTGGACAACTTCAGGTTGACTGTATCCAGCTGCGGAGGACATGGCCGTTTCTTGGCTTTTATTTCGATGATGAACATCAGCCCCGTCGGCCAGTTGCCTCTGTCACAGTTGCATTTCCATTTCCAGCCGAGCAGAACATGGGGGGTATACCCATCAACATCTTGTTGGTGAATATCTAAATCTAGCTCAATCAAGAATTTCACAACTGATAGATGTCCCATTCTTGCGGTGTGAAATAAAGCAGTGCGTAGGCATTTGTTCTGGATGAATGCGTTCGCGCCATGGCGCAGAAAACAGTTTAGAACTCCATGGCCCCCAGCTTCTACCGCAATAAACAGGGCTGTTTCTTCTTTCCTTTTTTGTGTGTTTGGATCCGCTCCAGTTTGCAATAATGACTTGACTGAGCCTTCTCTGTTCGCTCTCACATCATAGCAAAGAGCCGTTTCACCGTCACGAATCTCTAGGTCTGCTCGATGTTTGATTAACAGGGCACCTATCTCTTTACGATCAAAGGCAATTGCAATCATCAGACAGGGCCCCCCTTTGCGGTCTTTGGTATTGGGATCTGAGCCTGTGTTCAGGAGATCTTTAGCAATGCTGGTGTATCCTATTTGAACAGCGTAAGTTAATCTCTAGGCCTCGAACTACCTATGCCGTTAAGGCGAATGGGGCGATCCATAATTGATTTCAACAAGTTTTCGTCATTCTGAGAGGCTGCGAGAGATAGAAGTGTGTTCCCCATGTCATCGGCAAACTCGGGGTCCACGCCTTCATCCAAAAAAAGAAAAAGAAAAAAACGCTGCACGGCGTCTCGATGACCATGAGGATATGCTGCCAAATAAGCAACAGCTGGATGATCTCAAGGCTTCCATTTTAGGCGGCGGGATGTAGAGGAGAAATTTCATTGGTATCTCTGGTGTTCGGGTTGGCACGATATTGAAGTAAAAGCTCAACCACTTCCTTGTGGTCTCTGTAAACTGCCAGACATCATGGCGTTACTCCATAATAGTCCTTCGCATCAACTTGCACTCTTCTACACGTGAGAATAGATGGTCTCTTTCCGCCGCGTACATCAGTCGCGTTCTGCCGTTCGAGTCCTTGGCCTTCATATCCTCATTTGAGTCAATGTACCTAGATATTATTCCTGAAATCCGCCATAAGCAGCCAAATGAAGATTCGTGACTCGAGGTAAAGTAAGAGTATTTCTTGAGATACCAGTCTGCATAATATTCCCATGAACGGAGTGTATTATAGCCTGGCCAGCTGCAAGAATGTTCCTCTCCTTGTCCATAATTGTGAAGAGAAAATCCATTAACTCATTCGACTTGGCAAGAGCTACAGATGCATGGGATGCCCAGTATTTCGCATAATAGTGGTAAATTTCCGCCCTACGCTACAAGATCCTTTTGGTTAGATATACTGTGTAGGGGAGGGATGCTGGGACGGTAAGGTTGAATGATCCTCATTTTCCAATCTTGAGAGAGATCCTCCTTTCAGACATCGCGATGCCCGGTAATTTGAACAACTACCGGTAACTATACATAAAAAGGATAACTCTTCTCATTAAGATCTGACATCGAGATTGCTTCAGAAGTTGTAGGCTAAAAGCCCTTAAATGGCCGTTAAACGCATGCTAATTTAGATCTTTGAGTACATTTAACTGCACAGGGAGCCATACTTTCTACACCCTGCGGTTGCATGAGCTAGCTTTCATGTATGTATAGAATATATAGGTTTTATTGTAATATTATGAGGTAAACCGATAGTTTAGTTTGTAGCCCCGTGTCTACATTGAAGTTTAAATGATATCTATCAGAAATTAGAAGCCATGCTCATGAGACCCAGCTCAATAAACTCAGGTGAAACAATGTATACTACCCATTGGATAAATATGTATCAAATTCTAAACCGCATCTAAGAATCAAGCAGTTCAATTCCAATGGAACATTTTCCCAGTATGCTCTCGAACAAACTCCGAGTTTAACCAAGCAAATTCACACACATTGAGACGCTCCTCAAGACACAGGCGATTCTCATCAGTGATATATTGCTCACCAGATGTGCATTCTGGATACTCGCCCTTTTCTTTGGCCTGTTTTAGGGCACCCGCCATTTGAGCATGCATGAAGGTGACCCGTGCCGTTCGATTGCCGTAAGTTTTGATCCATGTGTCGAAATTCTTTGTGGCGTTGGCGCTTGGAGGGTCGCCCATTGTATCGTTTAATATCTCCTTGGCATATCCGTATTCCGGGACGTACTGGTGTTGGCCGATGTTGTGCTGGTCGTACATCTTGACCAGGGTGTTGATGATTGGGTCTCGCATGGTGTCGCATTCGGCTTTGGTGTATAGGTCCGATTCAGGTGCGTCGGCTGTCGAGTTGTCTTGACAATAGCCCTGGAGGATGATTTTCGGGTAGCCGGTAGCCGTGTCAACCTCCGGGTAGCGGGCAGCCGTCAATCCAATGATGCAGTGATGCTTCTTGTCGTCGGAAGAGGATTGGGCCCAGATTACATTGGTCAGGGCTAGGGTGGTGGTGACAATGAAGAGCTTCATTATTTCGATTTTGTTTCGACTTGAAATATAGAATTTAGGGGCAGCTTGCAGTGATAAAGGCGTTCTTTGTACGTAGACGGATCAGGTGTCGGGGGTAAGCCTTTGAAATGAACAAATCTTTTGCATTCAATTGCTTAAGATGGTCAGCTATCTACTAGAGGGAGAAGCCTCTTTATATAGCCTACTTCACACTATCTGCATGGCCAGTTTCATGGAAATCCCGATTGATTCATGGAATCTTCCAACAACGAGCGAGATGCCAATCCATAAGCGGATATGAAAGAATTCAAATTCCTCTCCGTGTTGCTTGACATAGCATCTCATAGTGCTTTTCGCAATCCCTCATGTTTTACGGTCCAGCTTCCGTCTTTAGGGAAACCAGGCGCGTGGCCGTGAGATCCGTTCCAACCAGCAACCATATATGCCACTGGTATCTGTCAGCAATGCTGCACTAGCTTCATGCCATAAGGGATAGTGTATGCTCACCCGCGTACAGGAAACCTGCATTTCCAGGCATGAATGGAGGAGGAGTACCCCCTGATCGAAGAATTTGTTAGTTTCACTCAGCCGCTCCAAGGAAAAAGCATAAAAGTAACATAGAGTATTGGGGAAACATACCATCTCCTCCCCGGACGGCAAACCCTAAGATAAGATCATCCCATTAGCAATCGGCATTCAACTATATTCAGCCCCGTCAAGGGAGGCAATAAAAAAGAGAGGAAAAGCATACCAGCATCATCAAACTTCCAATACTCATACGCGGTGAGATGATAAATCGCTCTTTCGGGGTTCCCAATCCTCGCCGAATTAATCGCCAGCACGGGTCTTCCCCATCCTCGAATCTTATCGTCCGTCCAAACTTCTCGCACCTTGTCGGCGGTTCTCAAAGCTGTCTTGGGATCCACGGCTGGTGTGTCAGGAAGGATACCCTGGAGCATGATGAGACTTCGGGGGTCACCCGTCAAGGAGGTGTCGTTCCACCACGAGCCATTGAGACCTTGGTAGACGGAGTAGAGGCCATCGACCTGCGGGAGGGGGGCGAGGTTCTTTGATACTTGGATCCATTTGTTAGGGAGGGGCTGGTTGAGGCGAGATTTCCATTTTAGGGCAACGGAGAGGCCGTAGTGCCAGTATGCGAGCTGGTTCGGGGGATTAATTTCGATTAATGGTCAGGAAGGCAAGGCAAACATACCTCGTAGGCTAGGTTGAGCGTCTCAGAGGGTGGTGTGTTCTCAGTGACTCCGTACGATCTGTGATAATCAGTCAAAGTTGCCATTATATTGCAAAGGATTGATATAGTACGGTGGTCCTAGATCATAATATCCCGAGGATTCATTCTTCCATGCGTATGAGGCCATGTAATTGGCGGTGGCTGACAAGACTTTATCCCATTTCTGCAGGGTGTCTTGCGTCGGAGAGGCCTGATAAGCTAGTTCGGCCAGGAACATAGGATGAGGCTGTGATCTTGTCAGTCCGGTCGGATAAAAGATGCATTGTTGAACTCACTTGTTGCCATAAAAGAAGTCCATTGATGCCGCCCGGAGAACTGACTCCGGTGTTGAGCTCTGTCATCTTCGGCCATCTGCAATTATCAGCATCTTGACCACCTCCCCGAGTTTGACTGAGGCAGGCAAACCTGGCCCCATCCCATCCCATCGCCTTTGCTCTTGCTATTGAAGACGGCAACAGCGTCTCGTAAAGAGCGGGGAAGATATCGTCGAAAAACTTCTGACGCCCCCATGTGGCCCAGTGGGCATTGTGCCAGACCACCATTTCCATGTGGAACTTCCCTATACCAAGTAACGTAAGCATATCAAAATAATAACAATCATTCTCAGGCTAGCAACATACCATACCACCCATTGTTCATAAGTCCACTCTCCTGCGGAGATTGGCCCTTGGCCGCACTGTTCACTCGGACATGGTATTGAGATAGGATAATCCGGCGCTGAAGCTCGTCTGCTTTAGTGTTAGACGAAGAGGTCAGGTCCACAAAACCGCCTTCTTTCCAGTATTTGTTCCAGTCCGCGGAGTTCCGTCGCTTTATTGATGACGGCAAATTTGGAACTTGCTTGTCTGGGGAGAAATGAGCCGTGAATTCTATGGTGGGCGACGATGAGGTGGAAAAGAGTGAGTAGCGATGCCTCGCTGTCGGAGTTGTGTTGTTTGATCGAGACAGTCGGAGAGGAGAGCTGGACGGCCATCGCAGGTTGAGAAAGTAGTTTGTTTCTTGCAGTTCATGATAAATATGGGCTGTGTTCTCTTTGGACTTATCCTCGATGGTAGTGGTATGGTTTGCGGCAAAATCGTCGACACCAACAAACACCTCATATTTATACTTGGTGGTATGAATTGGTGGATATGGGAAATTCAACACGACAGACAGATCCCCTGAGGCCACTAGCTTCGACTCGATCTGGAAGGTAACCGCGTCGGATTCGAAATCGCCCTGCGTCACCACTTTGACTTTCTCGTTGTTGATCTTGAATGTTGACGTGATGACCCCATTCCACAGATCCAGCGTCTGGTTTGGATCTGTGATATCCGATGCCGACAGGTTGGCGCTCTTGTACTGGAGGCCGATACGGCCCAGATTGATGCGATTGGGGTTTGAGATCAGCCATTGCGAGGCTTGCGGGAGATTCGGATCAGGAATATCGTAGGAGACGTTCCTGCCGTGGGTCATTCTCCCTACTCCATGATAATCACTTGGGTCTTCCCTAGCTGAATATCAGTTACATGACATGTGGAGCTGTGGTCCAGTAGGAAAATACCCATTCTCCGGCAATGAATCATTGTGCCATGCCCAGCTAGCTAGCGTGTTGAAAGGGAGAAATGACTGGGTTTGGTCAGTTATGCACCCTACAGGGAGACAAGACACCTGCCTGCATTCCCGTGTTATCGACATTGAATGCAAATTTGCCATTTCCAACTTGAAGTGGCGTAGTATCCTTGTCAATGAGACTTAATCGGCCGACGTTGTATCTGGAGACGATTCGATGTCTAGTGCATATTTAGCCTGATCTGGTTAATTCTAGAGGGGGTACGTGAACACGCACCGGTCAATCCGTCCCTGCACAGGGAGGGATAAAACAAGAAGACATAAAATCTCGGTGAACATCATAAAGACGGGAATGCATTATTGTCTCCGTGGAAAGACCGTATTGAGCCATGTCGAGTGCGGGGAGCTTTTATAGTGCTTCGGGACAAGAGTACCCGAAATCTGGGGAAGAAGAAGCCCCTCTCGAAGGATGAATTCTCAAATTATCGCACCAATGCCAGTCCCTGAATATGATGTCATTATTTCTATTCCTCACTTTCCTGGACTTAAATGCGTGGTTACTCTTATTCCAGCACTTGATTTGCTGCAATTCTTCTTAATTAGAAGAAACTAATCAGAACGCTAAATCGGAGGGAAAGACGAGTTATCCTTATAGGTAGGGTCCGAACCTTTCCACTACGTTCAAACAATCACAAGTATCAATCTATACTCAGACAGAAAGAAGTTGAACCCGGGGTAGTAGTGATGGTTCATGTCTGTTGCGCGTGCGATCCGGGCTATCGAAGGAGCTAGGCATCCCGCTCTAGGGTATGATTAGCCCTTGTTAATACTTTCTCGATATTTCTATCCCTTTACAAAGACAAAAAAGTAGACTGGAGCAATCGCTTGCTGTTCCTGTAATCTCTGTCTTTCCATCAGATTGAATGACGGTAACACTGTCTTGATCCTGTCTTACTAGGGAGCGACGCTATTTAAATCACTTTCAAAATAATATCTGTAAGTCGTCCACGAAAGTACACGTTTATAATTGCAGGCGAAAAAGCTCGGGTTTTCGTTATTTTCGATACTCTTTCAATGGGGTCTCTTGTAACCTTGTTAGTTAAGTAGGTGGTAAAGGAAGAAGTGTATTGTTTGGCGCTGATTAAAAATGTCCTTGCCGAAAGAGCTGGAATGAATTTAAGGTGGTTGCTTTTAAGTCTGTCAGTAAAACAGCTAGGTTATTATCAACCGAATCCAACGATAGAGATACCAGCAAGTCAATGTAATCAATTTACCACATGTAGGCGGCAAGTCTTAAAAGAGATAAAGTTGCAAACAGTAGCCTTCATATGGTCAGCTTCAAGTGCACGCACGGCAAATATACAAGGATGTTCTATTCACCTAGTTCCTGCCAATCCACAAATTCCAGCGTAGGTCCTATATCTGAGGTCTACTATGCCTCGAAATCCCTTGATCTCTTATCTCGTAAATTTTGGTGGCTTGAATGATCCCCACTAAAAGAGGCACGAAGCTTAAAAGGGACTAAATCCTTAGTCTTTTGGTATAGCGGCTGCGGAACAGCCTGATTGGCGAAGATGATCTTTGCCGCTTAGAAATCCAATCAATGACTCTTATCGCCCATTGAAATTTTCTCGTGAATCCTGCAGGTATCTTTGCGGGCCACGGCCTGCGAGTCGAAGTTGGGTTGTAAGGGTAACTGTCCTTTCTCCTTCCTGTCTTGTCTTTGTGATTGCGTGGCAAGATCTCAAGGGTTGATTCAAACATGGAGAAACCAACAGGCCCTAAGCTTGAGGTGGCTACGACAGCCAGCGAGACGCTGGAATGCTCGGCAGGGCAGGTGGACCAAGGCATGCGAGCCTGGACGGTGGTTGCAGGAGCGTGGTGCTGTCTTTTTTGCAGTTTCGGCTGGGTCAATGGTGAGTGAGCCTGCGATAATAACGAGCCTACGGTACTAACTGGATATTAGCAATTGGGGTCTTCCAGGACTATTATCAGGCAAATCAGTTGCACTCCTACACAGCTTCCAGTATCTCATGGATCCTGTCCCTGGAACCATTCGTCCTTTTTGCTGCAGGAATCGTCATCGGCAGGGTATGTCTGATCTCGAGACTTCGACTTGAGAAGGTCCACTCGCTAACAGTCTCAGCTATTCGACAACCACGGCCCTAAATGGTTGCTTCTCACGGGGACGTTTCTACATGTTTTTGGCTTGATGATGACGTCCATCTCTAGCGAGTACTATCAATTCATCCTGGCCCAAGGTATCTGCAGCCCGCTCGGTGCCAGCTTCATTTTTTATCCTGCACTCTCCAGCACGGCGACATGGTTTGACAAGCGACGGGCTCTGGCCTTTGGGATTGTGTCCAGTGGCTCGTCTCTGGGGGGTGTTATCTTCCCAACCATGCTCTCTCGACTTCTGCCCAGAATCGGATTCGGATGGTCTCTTCGGATCCCTGCGTTTATAGTACTTGCGCTCCTGGTCGTTGCTAATTTGACCGTTCGATCCCGAGTTGCGCCGGTTTCACGGCCGGTCAGGCTTAACGATTACATCGGCCCCTTTGCCGAGCTTCCATTCATTCTGTTGATGCTGGCAGCCTGTTGCGGATTCTTCGCCATGTTCGTGCCAATCAACTATGTAATCCTGGAGGCCCAAGAAGACGGCGTCAACCGCGAATTGGCAAGCTATCTGCTAGCCATCTTGAATGCTGCAAGGTACGTATCCAGTCTGTCGAATTGCACGCTGGCACATTTAATAACTCCCACAGTCTCCCCGGTCGCATCCTTCCCGGGTATCTGGGCGACAAATTTGGTCGATTCAACGTCATGATCGTCATGTGCACACTTTCTGCCATCTCCATCCTGGTCCTCTGGCTTCCCGGGACTTTGCTTGCACCCGGGTCTGCTGCCATCTACGTTGTGTTTGTTCTGCTGTACGGATTTGCCTCGGGAGCCTTCGTCGGCATGGTTCCGGCTCTTCTCAGTCAGATCTCTGCGGACGTCTCCAAGATCGGAGTCCGTCAGGGTGTCCTGTTCACTTGTCTTAGCATCGCATCTCTCACGGGGAGTCCCATCGCAGGTGCCATTCTCAATCGGCAGCACGGGACGTACTGGGGGTTGCAGGTATTTGCAGGCGCCATGATGGCGGGCAGTGTATTCTTTTTCGCTGCAACTAGAGTGGTGCTTATCGGCTTTTCCTTGAAGGCTAAGGTTTAGGTGCAGTTTGGGATAGTTATATATGAACCAAAAAGACAATGGATGCTTCTCCAACAATCCACCCCCTTGCTTTCATTCGAATCTAGGTTAATGCCTGATCGATGAAAAACCATCACCTTGTAATCGAATCTCGCATAGCAAAAGACGAAATCGAGTTCTGTTCGATAGACAAAGCAGGGAGGAGGGTTCAATTCCAGGTCAATCGCAGGGCGCAGGGCGTAAGGCACGATAAGAGGCTTATGTAACACCCCACTTAACTATAGCTTCCCCTCTTCATCCGTAAATTCCTCCTCTTCTGCTTGTTCTCTCCCATGTCATACTTTCTTTTTACTGATTATCCTCGAGCACGTAATCTCGATCATCATGGCGACAAAATTCAACATCGCCGAGGCGCCCTCGCGCTTCCCCGCCCTAAACAAACAACAGGTCTTTATGGACAATGCCGGTATGCATTGCTGACTTACCCTCATTACGTGCCTTCTCTAACCCGCAGATGACAGGAGGTAGTCAGGTTCTTGATACTGTGATTGACTCGTAAGATTTTGCTTCCATAGAACAGCAGGATCCCACTATTCACTCCAGACCAGGATCAAGACCTACCTCTCCAACACCAATGTCCAGCTCGGCGCCACTTATCCCGTTGCGCAGTCCTCCACGAACGCGTACGTAAAGGGCTACAAGGCAGGTGCCGAATTCATCAATGCCCGACCAGAGGAGGTTTGTACCGCGCTCTATTAGAATCGCTGGTTTTCGAGCGGTGCTAATCCAGTCGATTCGAGGCAGATTTCCATCGGTGTTTCAACCACCCAGAATTATCTCAACCTCGCCACGGCGTTGTCTTTTGAGCCATCAGACGAGCTGATTATCTCGGTTCTCAACCACGAGGCCAATACTAATTCGTGGGTGCGAATTGCAAAGCTATTAGGCCTGACTGTCAAATGGTGGACGCCTAAGAACCCCACGAATCCCGACTGCGATGTTGAAACTTTGGAGCCCTTGTTGTCTGAGAGGACTAGATTGGTGGCTTTCCCGCATGCCTCGAACATCACGGGCACAATCACGAATGTGAAGGCGATTGCGAATGTGGTTCATCAGTTCCCTCGGGTAAGACCAACTTTTCTAACACCCATCGAGTTGGACACAGGCTGATCAATGCCAAACATCAGGCTCTTGTCTGCGTGGACGGCGTCGCCCTTGCTCCCCACAGATCGGTCGACGTCAAGGAACTGGATGTCGACATCTACGTACGCTATACGTTATCCCGACCACCCATTGACCCGGAACTGACAGCCTGCAGGCTTTCTCTTGGTACAAGGTCTACGGACCACACATTGCCCAAATTTACTGTCACAGCCGCATCCACGACCAAATTAACATGCTAGGCCACTACTTCAAGTCTTCGGAGCCGCAGACCCTCGAAACCAAACTCACCCTCGCCTCGTCAAACTATGAGCTTACCCAGTCGATCCCGGAGATCACAGCGTACTTTGGGTCGGACCGCGCGTCGGCTTGGAAGGCCATTGCAGACCATGAGGAGGAACTCCAGGCGATTCTGCTCGAGTACCTTCGTAGCAACAACAAGATGACTATCATCGGAGAGCCGTCGGCGGACCAGCACCGGAGAGTTCCAGTTATCAGCTTCCTGGTTAAGGGATGGAAGAGTCAGACCATCGTGGAGGAGGTCGAAAAACGGTCGAACTTTGGGTTCCGTTCCGGGCATATGTACAGCCATCGGCTGCTGCATGATGTGCTGAAGGTTGAGGATCCGGATGATGGGGTGGTGAGAATTAGCTTCTTGCATTATAATACCGGTAAGTCGGTCACTTTCCTTGCATCTGTTCTTCCAATCGTTCATTGTTGAGATTTGATGCTAATGGTGTCATAGTGGATGAGGTCAAAGGTCTAGTGGATGTTTTAAAGACAGTGCTGGAGGGCTGATCGGGCGATTGTGTCTCATCAAGACTGTAACACTGGGTATATAGAGAGATCAAGACCTACGGAAAGCCATTCCACAATATTACGAATCAATGGCATTGTTGATCCGTTGGCACTTAGACTAAGCCTCGGCGGAGTAACTATATGACCCAGAACATGAACAACGAATCTCATGACCTATATCAGGATAATACGAAGTAAGGCAAGCTACATAAATCTTAATTCTTCCATAGTGAGCTAGAGCAGGTAGTTCTGACGAGAGGAGGGCCAGATGGAGATCCGAAAGATGAGCTTGACAAACGATCAACTCTTGAGAGAGTTGGGGCTCTGGCACATTGTGGGAAATGGATGTACTTCGAAGCGAAGCGAGGAACATGGTCATGCATCGTGCCCCCAAGCTGGCGTACCAGAGATTGGCTGAAGAGATTTTTGCAGATGGGTCTATGTTAGAAGATGGGCTTGAACTGCAAGTTATCCTGGGTCATCTGCGATATCGAGGATGGGAACGCGAGAGATTTGTTAACATTTGGCAGAGACTTTGGATGAGGTAGACCACTATATTGAGGGTATCTGCTACAGCGTTTCTTAACTGCATTCTCTATTTACTAAGAGCAGCAGGACTCTTTATTGTTTTACAATTCTTCTGCCATCTTCTTTGCCAATATATAACCCGCATTTATAAGTCAATCGCCAATAGCCCTATCAAGGTTTTTTGCAGATTCAATAGATCACTCTGCTGACTGTATGAGTTCCTCGCAACAAAACCTGATTGAATAAAAAAAATCAAATGCCGTTAGGTTGTACATGACGTCTCTTTCTCCGTGGTTCAACCAAACTCCCGTCCCGTCGGGTCTCCGCATCATCGACTGCGCCCTGGAATACAACCCTACTTCCTCCTCGACTCCGGGCCCTTCCGCGCCTTTTATACTTGATCTTTCTCTCATCTGCACATAATGGTTCTCTTCATGCTCCTACTGCCTTCTTGTGCCACCCGCGACAAATGACGCGGCATTGAGCCCGCCGTCGCAAACAAGACAAGATGAATCTACTCACTCGGGCCCTGGCATCCCTACCAACGGGTGCCAACGACACCGACGTACTCATCAACACTGTGCACTTCGACCGCGACGCTCTAAACCTATACAATTACACGCTCTACACCAACGGCACTCTCTCCAACGGCACAGAATGCTACCTGATCTTCGACCAATTCAAGCCCCATCTCTTCGCGGAGAACGGCACCGTCGTCAACGGCACCTCGTGCTATGCGCCTGTCAACCAGATCGGTCAGCATGCGTCCATCGGCATGGCGTTCGCCTTGATGTTTGCCCTCTCGATCTTCTTCATTTTGATCAATATGCGCAAGCACGGTCGACGGTATCTGCCTGTTGATCCTCGATGGCGCGTCCTGGGTCGAAAGATGAAGTGGTATTGGCTGTTGGTTGTGGCTGTCTGTGGTACGATCAGCTGCTTTATGAGTATTGATGTCGATCGGAGTTATTTGCAGAGTGCGCCGTTGGTTATTCAGAGCGTTTTCTATATGATGATTATGCCCGCGTTGATGGCGGCTGTTTGGGAGGCTGTGAGACAATGGTGAGTTCCCTCTCCCTTGCTCAGGACTCACTATGCTGTTCCTTTTGAACAGGACATTAGTACCTCCCAAGTAAAAAGCGATCCACTAACCATGATAAACAGGGGCTCCTGGCAAGAGCGCCAAATCTGCGATCGTGACCCCTACGCCTTCACCACCAACTCCAACAGCAACAGCAACCGCAGCCGCCAACGCCAGGAATTCCTCCTCCCGATCCTCTTCTACGCCTTCGCCCTGATAAACTTCATCCTAACGATCCCCCGTTCCTGGTCCCCCATCGAACACCAACGAAGCCCCGAGCAACAAGAACTCTCCGCCCGGCCTGTCGCAACAGATCTCCGTTTCCGCGTCGCCGCATTCATGGCCCTCGCGGACATGTTGGTCATCTGCTACGCTCTGGAACATAGCATCTATCGCTACAAGGCCCGTCCGGCGACTCTCCTCGGCCAGTTGCTGTTCTATCTTAACGAAGCGCCGTCGCAGTTCCTGGTTATTATTGCCTTGCTGGGCGTGAAGATTGGGTATGCGATTGCGTCTGCGTTTGATTGGTCGGTGTCGCCTTTACGGTATGATGTCGACTCTGGGTGGATTTATGGGCTGGGATATACGCCTGTTCTGTTGGTCATCGTGGTCATGAATATGTGTGGATTCTGTGAGTTGAATGAGGATCAGGCGTTGATTGCCCAGCGGGGGGATCTTGAAGCTGCGCGCGCGAGCAAGTTCGGGATCGGGCAGAAGAAACCGAGTTGGTGGAATGCTGGACGGTGGACGACGTTTGCGAGGGATGCTGTTGATCGGCCATCTTCGCCGGATAAGGGGGATCTGGACCACTTTGTTGAGATGGGGGTGATTAAACCTAGGGTGCAGAGTGACGGGCAGGTTGGAGGGGAGGAGAAACCGAATGAGGGGACTCGTGTGACTACTCGTATGGCTAGTCAGGGGAGTGAGTCGAGTAGTGCTGGGAGTGTCTCGCCGGAGAGGATGGAGGTTGTCGTTCAGGAGGGTCATGGGGGGAATTTCTCGGATGAGACGTTGACGGAGAATCCGTTGCCGCCGATGGGGAGGAATCATCATTTGGATTAGTGGAGGGGTGCTGTATGTGTTTGACTCCAAAGCTGTTGGTGGTGTGGATAAAGGTGTATGTATCTGGGCATTATGCAGAGTCTTTATGAGGAGATACGGATCGGTCGATGCGACGAAAACTTTCAGGAGTACAATTGGAACTACAGGGGCTGTGGGCAATTTATGAGTTATGCTACAATATCCACCGAGTTGTGTACTTATGTCTTGGACACAGGCACATTGATATTCCTATCAAACCTCAACCCATCATCCCACTACTCACCTACGTACTA